>OZ023269.1:89837521-90437521 GCA_964006375.1 Tillus elongatus | reverse complement strand
AGCATTGAAACTTTCATTGAATGTTACATGAATAATGTATGATAGTCTGTAGCAAACCTAGCGAAGTAAAACGAGGCATCAGCGTAAGGCGTAAGACGCCTTGCCATTGTGAAACTTGATCCTGGGGATTACGGCACATGTAGCTAGGATATATAATTACGATGGCCGCTCCTAATACACCGATAAACTTGCCCATGTTGAAATTTCACAAAATTAATTTTGCCCCACGAGCTAGAGATTTAGCTCCATTGCTGTGTAATTATTACAATCACACTGGAACTCATTTAAGTTGTTTCACCACAAATCTTATGTCAAGGAATAAAGTAAAGGTATACAGGTGTTCATAAAACATAAGGTATTTACCACAAGTATACCGTATCTTTGGCTTATTCTAAATCACTTTAGGAGATATATATTTCTCCTTGTCATAAGTTTTTGGCGAATTTCCATTAAAAAATTCGCTAATGAGGAGGTATTGACGCAAAGTAAAAATACATGGGCAAGAACAAGTAGAAAACTTATTTGTCAAATGATGTGCTGTAAAATTAGTATCAATAAATATTACTATTACTATTACTATTACTATATACAAGAATTACAAATATATTTCTATTCAGAAAAATTAAAAAGAATTAAAGTTACAACATCTTTGCACGATTGTTACCGAAATTTTCGGACTTCATTTTGATGCCAGCTTCTATTTCTTTCTCCATTTTATTTTCGACTTTACAAATTCAGGTTGTATACATTTTGACAAAAATTGAAATTTCTCCTCTATAATTTTTAAAGAACTTTCTGGTGACGTTTACAAAATCATATGGCTTTCTTTATTCTAAGACTAAGGAAATTACAATAAAATATGGATACCATTACTATGACATGAATAATACGTGAGGATAAGTTACCATTAATTTTTTGACTATAAAATATCTTACTAATGTGTTTAGTTAGGATGATGTTGACGTGTTAACTTTTGTTGGTAGTTTTTCAAAGTCTTCGGAAAATTAATAAATCTGGGGAACAAAACAAGCAACTAAGAACTAAGGTTTTCTATGATGATTCCTCTTAGCTTTGGTGTAGTGTATATTGGTAGAATTATTAAATAAACTCTTTCGGTCGAGAGCTCTCTAAAGACCTTGTACAGAGGAAAAAGCAACGGACTCGTCCAAAATACGGCGAATGTTAATATTAACCCTGGATGTCTAACGTCGAAACCGGCCACATTAAGTAGCGGAATGAAGTTTCACTACACAAAGGAGGTGTGTATTTTATCACAGATTATAAAAGATATAGCGTAGTTTAATTTGTAATACTGTATAATTTCTTCTAGAGCCTATGTAGTCCAGGGTAAGAACCTGTGCCTCTGAACCCAAGGGCCCTAAGTTTTATTCTTAATAGGGGTCATTTCACTTTTTTAGTATATACTGTAAAATCAACATCAATCGAGCATCTGGCATTGTATTCGAGCAGGCTAAATGTCTGCACTTTTCGCTCTCGGAAGCAGCGTAAAGCCGTCGGTAATGGATACCATGAGATGTTGGGCACGTTAGATTAGATTAGATAATAATAACGTGGGTGGGCTATTCTAGTACCTCCACCGCGACCTTAGGTCTATTGTGGCTTACGTCTAATTACTTAAATTTCACCCATCAAATGCAGTTCCCTGCGGGAGCGATCGTTTTGAGAGTGAAAGTTTGTTTGACAGGTGTACTGCCATCTGAGTGAGTCGCTTGTCCGTTTCGAGGCTCAGAGTTCGTCTGGACCCGACATCCGTTAGTGTTTAACTCTAGGCGCTATCATGAAGTCCCGTTCTCGAGCAGCATCCAATCTTTAGTTGTCATCCACCCATAGAGATCGCAGCTCTCCTCCGGGTTCGTCTGAACCCGACACCCACCAGTGCTAGACTCAAGGCGACATCGCATCAAGTCCCGCTCCCGAGCATCAGCCAAGCGGGTGTGTACCACTCATCAGATATCTCAACCCCCTCCGGGTCTTCTGGGCCACTCGACCCAGGGTGGTATCATCTGGAACCCCGCTTCCGAGTAACAACCAAGCGAGACTAATTGTGTATTTGTAAATCCCACAATGGAGGGGTTAAAATCAGGGTGCATACCACTCCCGCCTCTCTCCAGGCTCACCTGAAGCTGACCCCCGTCAGTGTTTGAGGCGTTATCATGAAGTCCCGGCCTCGAGGAGCATCCAAGCGGGGTCGTTAGCACGTTTCGAAGCTCATAGAGTAGGCGTCAATCTCCAGGTGTAATTCACCCCTAGAGATCTCCGCCCCCATCCGGGTTCGTCTAGACTCCATACGCCCCAGTGTTTGCTTAAATTTCACCCAACAAATTGAACTCAGGAGCTCAAGAGACGATATATTTGAGGGCGAAAGCTGGTTTAACAGCTGTACTTCCATCTGAGTGAAGTCGTTTGCCCGGTTTCATGCTCAAAGAGAAATAATGTCTCTTCGAGTTCGTCTGGACCAGACATCCGTCAGTGTTTGAGTCTATGCGGTATCACGAAGTCCCGCATCCGAACAGCATCTAAATGAGGTCGTTTGCTCGTTTCGAAGCTCACAGAAGTGGCCCCAATCTCCAGTTGTAATCCACCGCTAGAGATCTCAGCTCTTCTCCGGCTTCATCCAGACCTGAGACCCACCAGTGCTAGACTCAAGGCGACCTCCCATCGCGCCCCGCGCCCGAGCACCCAAGCGAAGCCGTCCGTCCATTTCTGATCACACAGTGGGGGCCTCAAACGGTTGTATACCACTCATCAAAGATCTCAACCCCCTTCGGGTCGTGTGGACACACGTTAAAGGTCCCTAACATTCTTATAGAAAGCTATGGTTTCGGCGAAATTTTCGGGACAGTGGGGTGAAACAGCTTCACTTACGTCGCGGAAAGAGTTCGACGTTAAGTAAACGAGAACAAAATACGATAATTGCTTTTCTCCGTTTAAGATTATATATATATATATATATATATATATATATATATATATATATATATATATATATATATATATATATATATATATGGGACATGATGTATTATCAGTTTGTCCTTCCTTTATCCGGAACAGTTATTTAACGAAGGTTGAATTGGTTATAATGGTTACTAAAACCATTTAAAGTGATGTTGTGATTACGCCCATGTATCAGAAAAAGTATTCTTTTTAGCGATTTGAAAACATATGATAATTGATCTCTAAGTAGAGCCCCGAGAACCTATATTTAGGGCCGGACCGTTACACTCCAAAATAAATCAAAAACCGGATTTTTTCAAAAATTGTTTGTGTCTCCAAAACTAGTAAAGGTATTTTGATGATATGTAACATACGTGTTGTCTTTATTGAGGTTTTACTATGTACCTAAATTGATGTTTCTAAGTTATTGGTAAATTTAGTTATTAATTCTAAAACATTTTCATGAAAATTTGCTAAGATAACGCACTTTCTGCATGTCTACTTATTTGTTTTGCGTTCAAAAACGAATAAGATAAATAATCTAGTCACTTAGAAAGTGAAAAATCACAAAATGCTATTATTATAAGGTGTGTTTGAACCTAAAATGTATATGTGAATTATAAGTGAACCAGAATGTAGATCCCAACATTAGAAGTTACTTACAATTGTAAATGAGAAGATAATAGCGCACATTTTCACTGATTTTTGTAACCTGCGACCAAGAAATTACTCGTACGCCTATCAGGATTGACTTGCTATTAAAAAGTATATTGTAGATTGCTCAATCAGCGCTGCGACCTTAATGGGTCTTTTGTGCATTACTCTTTTTCAACAGTTGCCCAAAAAGCTCAGACTTTTTATGTAGTCCACTATCTTGTTGGGCGCTATTTTACCAATTTTCTGGGGTGTTAGGGTCACTTCTCCAAGATATCTGAGTCTTTGGAGAACTGGGTCATGCAGTCGTTTGGGAAGTGTTCTGTTGTGTCTGCTGCTACAGTAGAGTTTTCACTTTCCACCTTGCCCATCTTCATAAGGTGATACTTTACTGGGAAGTGTCCTATGAAAACTCATGTGATTATTTTCCAGTCGTTCCTGTTCAATCCAATAAACAGTTCAGACTTCTCTGTTGATATGGCGATGAACCGTTTTCCCGGCCTTAAGGCTGGCGTTTCCTCCAGTATGACAACATTTGGATTATCTCCCTACTATCAAGTTCATTTCTTACGTGGCTTTTTGTTAGTCCACAATAGGTCTCTGGACCATGGTCTTGTTGCTGCCTTTTTTGTAAGGCTATCTGCATCTTCATTTCCTTCGATGCCTTGATGCCCTGGTACCCATATCAGACTTACTTCGTTGTTCGTAGTCAGCTGCATCAATAATTTTTTGCAGTCCCAGGTCAGTTTAGACTCGGTTTTTAAAAATTTCAGAGTCTTTTGTACTGCCTGACAGGATGTAGATCTCTCTATTTCTGAGCCTTATTTGTATGCACTCTATACATAGAGATTTATATCAGGCATTTCTGATTGTAAGATGTTGGTAGTTTTTCCTAGGGACTTAGCGAGTCAATTTGTTTAGACCCATACAGATGAGTTGCTTGTGAGTCTTGCACTATTTGTCCCATACTTAGCGGTCACTTATGACCACGTCGAATGGAAATATAAAGTCCAGTTTGGCTGGCATTCGTCTGTTGGTTTGACAAGCGATGGAATAATTTCCAGGATTTTCAAGTGGCCAATCAAGTCTACTGGTTTGAATTTGTCCGCTTGGAATAGTCTTGAGGCACTTAAGTGCTACGTCCCTCTTCACCCATATGTGCAGTGAAGCAAGATTCAGCATTGCCTCTATCACAGCTGTAGGGCATGATCCCATAGCTCCCTTTATTCTGAGACCGACCAGCCTCTGCAATTTTTGCAATTTACTTTGTGTTGAGATTTGTTCCGTTTTTGGCCACCATACCATAGATATATATGTGACTATGGGTTTGCCCACAGCTTGGTATAGCCAGTATATCATCCTGGGATTCAGCCCCATGTGTTTCCTACGAGTCTACGGCATGTCCAGGTTGCCATTGTGACTCTCGGAATAGTTTTTTCAAGCGTGTGTTCCAATTCAGTTTTTGGTCTAAGAAGATCCCTAACTATTTAACTTTATTGTAAAATTGTATATGTGCTCTATTCAAAGTGGGAGCTTATAAATTTAGCTTTTCTCTGTTTGTGAATGGGGCAAGAACTGTCTTATGAGGATTGACATTAAGTCCCCCAGTCTCACTCCAGTACTATATTTGGGGATGTTTGCATTATTCTACATCGCGCTTGCCCTTTGTCGTAATAACATCATCTGTTATATATTAAAAAGTAAATGTTGTCATATGTTTTTTCATATAACTCAATATTTATTGTCACAACAATCTGTTTAGCGTAGCCCTGGTATTTAATAGATATAATAATATACATATGTTTGTGTGCCTTTTAAATTGCATTTATTATCTAGTCAGTAGTGGCTCGTGCCTTAATGCATTGGGGGTTCGCAAGAAAAAAAAGTTCGGGACGCAGCAAGTGCGTTATGGTAGTGAATTTTTATTAAATGTTTCAAATTTGAATAACTCAAGTTTCTACAAACTAAGAAAGTTGAATTTTGGTGTATAGTAAGGTCTTACCCAGGGCAACATATCCACCAAATTTCATCAAAATAACTTTGTAATTTTTGGAGAAAAAAATTTTTTTTTCAATAGAAAACTCAAAATTTGAATAACTAAATATTCTAAAAATGTAGAAAGTTGAATTTTAGCGTGTAGTAAGGTCTTTCACAAGGCAACATATCCACCAAATTTAATTAAAATATCTTTCTGATTTTCGGAGAAAAATATTTTTCTTCAAACAAAACTCAAAATTTTCCAGGAAAACCTTATCTGATTTTCCTGATTAACAAACTCGTCCAAGCCATTAATAAAAGAAAGGCACTTGCCGAGTTTCATCGAAATCAGTTGCTTATTTTTTGAGTTATCGGTATATATATATATATATATATATATATATATATATATATATATATATATATATATATATATATATATATATATATATATATATAAACATATAACAATTAAAACTGACCCCGGATATGGGTTCTATGGGTCCTAGTTCACGCTCATTTGAAAACTTTTTTGCAAAGTCTCTCCATCGATACCTCTCTATTAGTGATTTTTTTTTAAATAAAAATTCACTAAAAATGAAGGGCTCGCCTCTTTTTTCCCGAAAATGTATTATAAAAAACCACTACTTACTAAACTAACTTAACTTAATAATTATAAACTACTTACCAAGTTTTCCTCTAGTTAGTTATAGGTTATAGTAGTTGAAAAGTACCTTAAAAAGTTAACCTTTAAAATATTCACAATTATTTCGTTCACTTATTAAGCAACCCGAAGTAGTAGCCATAATAATAATAATTGTCTTGTTAGACCATGTAAACAACAACGAAATGATCTAATTAAAATCAATCCGACGCGAAGCACTACACGAAAATTACTACACACGCTCTGCGAAAAGTGCACTGCAAACTGCAAGTGTGGAATTTCAAAGCGCAAAACCAAATTGCTTAATCGGTCGTTTTCGACGAAGATAGTCGATCATTTCGCATTGAAGTATCGCATTTCTTTGGAGCGCCGACAATTACACACCGCCGCGCCACTGATGTATATGGATGTATATAACGTCTGCAACCATTAAGACTATACTGCTTCTGATTCTGTATTAATGGCTGCCGACTCTGCGATCCTCGATATACTAATTTTGTTTGTTGAATGCAGGAGGTAAAAAAGTAAATAAAAATTTATTAAAATATAGCATAGTAAAAATATTATTTTTTCCACGACAGGCGGCAGTGCGCGCGCACGGGCGCACTTATTGAGAAGCCGCCCCTGTATCTAGTACTTTTTTTTACGTGGAAAGCGCACTTAACATATTAGCGGCCTGTATGTCGTGAAAGTATATAGGTCGTGCGAGACGCTTAGCGAGCCCATAGTATTATACGTACATTTAAGGAAAACGACATAAGAGTGACATAGGCGATTAAACGGCGGTAAATCGACAAGTAACCCATCATAAAGACCGCAAAAAAACGTCCATATACATTAATAGACAAATATTTTACACAAAAAAATTCAAAGAATCAATAGTTTCTAAGACCACGTTCAATCAACAAAAGCAACTTACAACAATTTATCTACTTCCCCCATAAATGCAGACAAAGTAAAAAAAGGAAGCGACAGACGATTTTATAACGCAATAAACATAAAAAGGTAATCTTTTCTAATGCACTGCTAAAAATAAAACTTAAAATGGTATTGCTTCTAAATTAAAAAAGGTTTTCGGGTAATCATTGTCGGGCGGGAGTTTGTATTTATATACATGCATTTTTATGTTTCGCATGCGTGTTTTGAAGTTAAGTTTATCCTAAAATTACTTCATCAACATTGTGGGTGTTGAATCTCCAACGTAAATGACTCATCCATAACTGACTACATAGAAAGTGAATAAATACATGATTAATAAAGTATCGGCATATATTAAGACTTAAAAAAGCAATTATGAAGGACAGCTCTGGTTTAAATCTAATCTGATATTTGAAAAGTTATTGTTATTATTGTAAAAAAATGAGCCATCAATGATAGATAAAATAAGTACAATTTGGAGAACCCAATTCATCACAATAGTTTTTGCGAAAGGATCGTCAGGTCTCAAAACTGTATTGTGATGAATTGGGTTCTTCAAATTATACTTATCAGTGCCAATCACAGGTGCCAATCTTCACTCGGTGAAATATATATATATATATATATATATATATATATATATATATATATATATATATATATATATATATATATATATATATATATATATATATATATATATGAAATATAAAAAAAACTATGAGATATTGTCTCAAGCTTCACAGGAGCGGTGCCTATTAGATCTCATTTAAAATATTAAACATTAAAATCTGTTCAAAAGTACAAGTCTTCTGATAAAAGTAGTCTTCTGGCAACCATACCATGAAATAAAAAAAGTTCGGGACGCAGAAAGTGCGTTACGGTGGCGAATTTTCATTAAATGCTTCAAATTTGAATAACTCATTTTTCTATAAACCTAGAAAGTTAAATTTTGGTATGTAGTAAGGGCAACATATCCACCAAATTTCATTAAAATAGCTTTGTAACTTTCGGGGATAAACATTTTTTTCGAAAGAAAACTCAAAATTTTTCCGGAAAACCTTGACAGATTTCCTGGCTAACAAACTTATCCGAGCTATTAATAAAAGAAAGGCACTTCCAAAGTTTCATCCAAATCGGGTAATTACTTTTTGAGTTATCAGTTGGATATATATATATATATATATATATATATATATATATATATATATATATATATATATATATATATATATATATATATATATATATATATAAATTGAAACTCTACCCCATACATGTGTTCTAGGGGTCCTAGTTCTCGCTCATTTGAAAAAATTTTATGCAAAATCTCACCATCGATACTCCTCTTAGTGATTTTTTTAAAATAAAAATTGACTAAAACCCACGATGCGAAAAAGTTCACCTTCTTTAACTATCAATGAAAAATTACTGTGAGTTACTTTTAAAAATACTGTCATTTTATATAGAATGAGCATAAAACAAAATAATTGATGTAACTAAATAAATACCCACTTTTTTTAGATGACACTTTTCAACCTGCATAATTGCTGTCAATATACACATATACATTCATAACATATGAAAAGTTTATTACTCTCTATTTTTTTTTTTTTTCATTATAAACAACTATTTTAATAATTCTGAGTTGCATTGTTCAATTCAAACAGTGTGCCAATGTTGAGAGGGAGGGCTGATGTGTTTCTCTCTTTGTGTGCTTGGATCCAAATTGGCCATTGCAAATCCCTATGGCGGTCTGTTATTTGGGATCTCGCCAAACTGATCCTCAGGAGCTATGTTCAATGCAAGAAGAAACATAGAATTAAGTTCAATTTTCGGCAAATTAATTTAAAATAATGTTTTCTGAACATTTCAAGTGTTATATTCAATCTGATGCCTTTAAATCGCGGCTCAGAACAAATATCTTTGCAGCTCAGCCATTATAACAGTATGCAATAAACCTATTATCAATTTCAACAGATCTTACATCAGCGACAGTTCCCTGCTTTCGATTATCATACATTACTCAGGTACTTTGGCTATCCTGCTCCAATATTCTCAATTCTAAGGCTTAAAAGGATTGAGTTTTAATAAACAAAAATCAAGACACTTTTCTTTCCTGATCCATTATGGTTACAGGAACAAAACACTTGTCCAATTTAAATTTAAAATGCAAAGGAAAAGATCATACCATTATGAACAGGGGTGACCGACCAAGTTAAAGCATTCAAATGTAAGCTACTTCTTTCGCAAAAGTAGGGGAAAAAATGAAGACTTAACTTACTCTCCAACATGCAACATAAGAAATCAAGTTTAGGAAAAACTCCATCCTACCAAAAACACGCGGAAAAAATTTAAGCCTTAGAACTGAATTTGAAACAAGGTTTGTAGATTTTAAATCTTTGGAAGTCAGTTTTTCTTTATTTTCTGTGGTTTTCTCCACAAATATAGACTCAGGAACTAATCATATGCAAATAGAGGTAATTGACAGTAAGTGTGATTCTGATTTGAAGGCATAATTCTGTGTAGTTGGGTTGCTTGAATTGTACAAATATTTGGTTTGCAAACACTTGCATATGAAATTATTGCCACGTTTGAAAGTATTTATCTGCGCTAGCCATTATTTTTTTTACAGTTGTCCTTCGTTATACAGTACAAATCTCTCTTTTTTTTTAATGAAAGCAGCCATCAAATTTGGTTACCCATATAATAGAAACAATGTACCATATTTCATCAAAATAACTGTATTGTTTGAAAAGATACAACATTTTTCCGAAAACGAACTTTAAATGTTTCCGAAAAAACTGGTCCGTTTTTTCTAGCCAACGAATCTCGTCAAGTTATTTACCCATCTACCAAAATATAATTTTTCAGAAAAATATTTTCGACGAAACTTGAAAAAAAAAATTTGAAGAAAATCTGAAAATATTTTTTTATAATAACTTATTAAACATTTATCATTAATTACCAAAATTTCACAAAAAAATCGTACAAAAAATGATATGATACGGAAACAAAAAATTTCTGCAAAAACTGACTAATAATAATAAATATTTTTGTTACACAAAATTTTGTTAAAAGAATACATAAAATTCAAATTATATACCCAATATCTATTTAAAATTGAAAATAAAATAATTCGTTTGTACGAGAATCCATTAAAACCTTATTTTCTACGAATTTCGGTTAAATGTTCCATCAATTGAATAATTTTTCATACAAAATTTCACAACAAATGTTTCTTTAAAGAAAATTCATTAAATTCATTTAGAAGAAAATTATCTAATAAAATAAATTAAAGAAAAACTAGAACCTCGGTGGTTCATGAGTAAGAACGTGTGCCTCTGAATCGAAGGGTACTGGGTTCAATCCCAGGGTACTCCTTTCACTTTTTCAGTACAAACTGTAAAATTAACATCAACCGAGGTTCTGGCATTGTATTTGAGCAAGTTGAATGTCTGCACGTTCCGCCCTTCGGAGGGGGCGTAAAGTCATCGGTCCCGTATCCATGCGATGTTGGGCACGTTAAAGATCCCTACCCTCCTTACAGAAAGGCAGAAGTTCGGCAAAATTTCCAGGATAGTGAGGTGAAACTGCTCCCTGGCGTCGGTGATTGGCCATAGTCGCGGAAATAGACCGACGTTAAAGAAACAAAACACACACACACAAATAAAAACTGGTCCAATTTTCCTGGCCAACGAACCTTTTCAAGTTATTTACCCACCTAGCAAAATATAATTTTTCACAAAAACCTTTTCGACGCAACTGAAAAACAATTTCATGACAATTTGCAAACAATTTTTTCAAGAAAATCCTAAAAGCTTTTTTTTATAATAACTTATTAAACATTTATCATTAATTACCAAGATTTCATAAAAATATATTATAAAATATGATTTCTACGGTAGCACAAAAAATTTCTGCGAAAACTGGCTAAATATTTTTTTACGCAAAATTTGGTACAAGAGTGCATAAAATTCAAATTATATAGGTACCTAATATGTAATTAAAATTGAAAATATATATATTTTGTGTACGAAAATCCATTAAAACCTTATTTTCCACGAATATCGTTTAAAAACTGTTTCATAAATTGAATAATTTTTCATACAAAAATTCGCAACAAATGGTTCTTCAACGAAAATTCATTAAATTCATTTATAAGAAAATTCGCTCTTAAAAGAACATTTTGTACAAGCAAATTCGCTAATAGAAATAAATTAAATAAATTTGAAAATATTCAAAATCTGATCTAAATACAGAAGCAGATACTTATTCTGTGGGTTTACAGAGAAAATTCTTTTACCTGTCGATGCCATAAATATTAAATCCGGTTGTAAAGAAAATAAACTCTTCTCATGTCACAAATCCCTACGTCTATCTTAACTGTGGAACGGTTTTAACAACTAAGGGCAACAACAGCTGCTATTAAACTTGAATTAAAAGTCTTAAAAATGCTTATCTTTCATTAGTAATTTTTTCAACAAAAAGTCGCTAAAAAATTGGAATTACACATTATGATCAGATAATGTTAAAATTGAATCAAAGACGAAAAAAAAAGTTTAAAAAAAGTTGAAAGAGAAATTCAGTCAACAGTGAGATTTTAATCCACGTCCCTTCAGTTATCTAACCCTTCGACTACTGTGAGGCTTGGAAAGGAAAGTGTAATAAAAGGTAGATAGCCCATAGTGGTCTTCAGTTATTTATTCGTAATAAACAAGGTCTTTAGAGGCATATTTTGCAACTATTTTAACAAATGAGAAGAGTAGCATAAATCTAGAACAATCTAATATACATTTTATGCAATATTTACCATTCTTAAACCGCAATAGTTATACTAATTTTCACGTTTAAAATTTCCTGTTTGACATTTACAGGAGAAAAATTATAAAATATATAAAGTAATTTTTCTCGTACTTCTTGCCTTTTTTGCGGCATGAAAAAATAAACGTTGTCTGTAATGTTTAATACATTTTGTTTAGCACATTCAATATTTTGGTATTGCGTATTCTCTGACTTTTAGTGGCACTAAAATTTTGCTTAATTACATGCCTACAACTTTTTTTCTTTTAACTTTGAGATCTAAATTTTGGTGTATAATTTGATTGTTACAATGTAAACGTGCTTACCGAATTTGGTTGCCATAGCCTTGTTATTTCCGGGAATACGAATTTTTTCCAAAAGAAAACCTAACATTTTCCCGGAAAAACTGGTCCGATTCTCCTGACTAACGAACTTATCCAAGCCACTTGCAAAAAGAAGCTACTCACCAAATTTTATCAAAATCGGCCTAGTATTTTTTTAAACATCGGTGTGATATATATATATATATATATATATATATATATATATATATATATATATATATATATATATATATATATATATATATATATATATATATATATATATATATATATATATAATATAACATATAAAAATTGAAACTGACCCCGGATATGTGTTCTAGGGGGGCTAGTTCGCGGTCATTTGAACATTTTTTTTTTCAAAATTCGAAAGTCGAGATCTCCTCACTAGTGATTAGTGAATTCTTTAAAGAAAATTAACCAAATTAATGTGTAGTGAAAATGTTGAGGCTATTATATTATTTTAGAGAAATAAATATATACGCGCAAGTCTTTGCCTTGATTGATATTATGTGGTAATGTACAGTGTGGAACATCCAAGCGGAATAAATTTAGTATCTCAATTATCATGTATGTTTATAAAAAATCTCGAGACACTCAATTTTAGAATTAAAAAGCAAGTGCGTTATGGTAGTGAATTTTGATAGAAATGATCTGGTACCAAATATTTTTTATAACTTTTTTTCCTGTAACATATAAACCTAAATTTTGGTATATAGTTTCCTTTTAATGTCATAAACTTGTATACCAAATTTAATTACCATAGCTCTTTCTTTTTATTTTCCCGGAAAACCTGGTTCGATTTTCGGGGATAACGAACCTGTCCAAGCCATTTACAAAAAGAAGGTACATGCCAAATTTTATCAAAATCGACCGATTATTTTCTGAATTAGCGGTGTGATATATATATATATATATATATATATATATATATATATATATATATATATATATATATATATATATATATATATATATATATATAAATTTGAACTTCTCTCATTCAGTGTGAATTTATTTCAGACCAGTAGTGGCATGTTTTACGATAAGGATGACTGTGTGTAAAACTGAACTCATCATAAAACTAAGCATTTTCTTGTTGTTATCCAACAGTTCCATCCTTTGTTCACAAAATACGTTCTTCTATCAAAATCGACCTCTATGGGCTTCTGAGTTCAATTTTTGAGCTCAATTTATGAGGATACATATTTTTTTAATATGCAAATAATCAATGAATGGCTAACATCTAATGTGGCTGCTTGTCGACTCGAAGCATGTAGGTTTTCCTCAAACTCAAGCATTATATCCAATTTGGTGTCATTACTTAAATCTGGAGAGCAAGGAGCTCCATTACAGCGGTTGCTGGATGGAAACGTGGATCAACTTGCTAACATTACGAATTATTGAGTCTAAATAACCAACGTTAAACAAAGTATTAGTAATCATTTATGTATATATGTAATAAATACATAGTAAGTATTATAATTATATAATTATCCATGGTTGGTCAAATAAAAGAAAAACTTCACTATCTACGCGAAAAAATAATACAGCCAGTGTTCTTGAAGTTGCATACAGAGAAAGTTAAGTGTTATTTAGAGAAAACTAAAAGTCTGTGGCCAATAATCATTAGCATCTGAGGTCATCCCTGGATTCACACCCACGCACGAACACGCACGCACGCACGCACTCACGCACACATCCACCCAATACATTAGAAGATTTTATTTTGTATCTGTCTTACACATCCATGCTTGCGAAATTGCTTTCTAATTTTACTAATTGTCCCTTGGAATATAGGCGGCAAATCGGACATTTTTTCTTGGAATAGGCGAGCAGCTGTGATTGTGTTTTATCTCCGTAACCAATAATCTGTTATTTAACGCTTCTGTTTAATAAACCATGTTTTTGAATTGCAGTTAATAACTGACAACTACTGTCATGTCATTACCATCACACAGCAAGTTGCTAAGGCATTTTAAACAAAACTAACATTGTCAACGATAAAGAATCTTGATAAGTTTATTCGATACGAGAAATGAGAGTAAAATTGTTTTTTCTGTTTATCCAGAATGCAACGCGTTAGTTATTAATTTTTTTAGTGGGTTCTAGCGATGTTCGTTTTTTGTAAATTTTTGGATAAATTTTTAAACCATAGCTATTTTAAATGGAGATTTAAGAGATCTTTCAGTTGAGATATTACAAGCCCCTACTTCCTATTTAAAAAATTTGGGGTTGCAACTGTCACTCGAAGGGGGTTGAATGTAGGGGGAAGTTTTCACATTGCAGGATGTCATTTTCTAATATAAAATTGGCGTGTTTCGGGATTTTGTTAGAAATATGCACATATATAATTGGCCGTCACTCCGAATGTAGGGGTGAAGTTTTTACCTTGCAGGATGTCCTTTTTTAATATAAAATTGGGGTGTTTCGGGATTTTTTTATAAATATACACAATAATTGAGATACTCAATTTACTCCGCTTGGCTGTTTGACACTGTAGATTTTAAACACACTGGAACATATGTTTTTATGTGTCAACTAAATCAAATAATATAATATCAATCAAGCCAAAGACTTGAGCGTTTATATTTGTTTCTATAAATATAATAGCCTGAACATTATTATCTACACATCCTTTTAGTGAATTTTCTTTAGAAAATTCTTCAAATGAGCGCGAACTAGCCCCCCTAGACCACATATCTGGGGTCAGTTTCAATTTTTATATATCTATAAAAGTGTATATATATATATATATATATATATATATATATATATATATATATATATATATATATATATATATATATATATATATATATTTATATATACCTAAGATGCTAAATTTATTTCATATGGCGGTTCCACACTGTATAATTTTCTTAGAGATTTTAATTTTTTCCGTTAAAGAAAAGAGAACACAGAAGTTTTACTTTTCATCTAAAGTATCGAGTGACAAGTTAAAACAGAACTGTATTAGATTCGTCTTAATTTCAGTTCCTTATATTCTTCTGTGAGAGAGCCGAATCACTTCTATGGGAGTGAATTTGCAGAAAAAAATTTCAGAGGTTTAACGTCGAGAATGTTTTTCGGGTAGAAAAAGCGAAACGACCCGCCTTCCGAATCAGAAAATATACTGGAATAAACCCTCTTATTTTCTCTTTCCACATTTAGGTATCTTTTTATAAACTGCAAACCCGCCTTCGATATGTATTTACCTTTCACATCTATGAGTATTAGCAAATTTTATACAGCTTTAGCATAACCCATCGCTTACGTTTTATTGACGAGTAGCACCTATATCAGGTCAGATAACCGTACATGTTAGCTCGTAAAATAATTTGATTTTATCCACTTTTTATTTGAAACTCTGGAACAATTTCTCATAAACACTACTCCCTGTTCTATATTATATTGCGTTCTAATTGCAGACTGGTAAAATTCAAACAATTCATAACTCAGTTACCCCCCTCTGGTTTTCCTAATGAAATAGTTCAAGACAAAGCATATGTGTCTCAAAGACATCATGATATTAATTATTGTGCTATAAAATTAATTCGCTTTTATATAGCTGGGATAATATGTTTCTCAAAGCATGTCTGCAAGGGGACATTCGAAAATTAAGCTGCTGTACGTACAAAACACTGAGGATTTGTTGCGAACTATTTATTGTGCGTAATTTCACACCAAGGCGTGCGCTGTTTGACCATAACGGGTTTTTCTACTAACGGTCGCAAGTGAAGGAACTAAGGAACCAATTTCTGAGGAGCGATGCCGTTGATAATGTCGATGTGAGAGTCAGATATATCTGCATTATTTCTTTTGTGATCAAGGAAAGTAAGATTCTGAGTGATAAGAAATAATAATAATTAATAATGTTTATTGAATAATAATCAAACAGTATAAAAATATTAATCAAACAATGTAATATTTCAAAGAAGATATTTATTTATTTATTTAATACAAGTACTCAACGGGAATGAACCCAAATTAAGAGGATGAATACAATATAAAAGACATAGCATACACTAGAAGAAATAATATCGTAAAAGTACTACTAAGTACCAAGGGGCGATGCAACGTGTCTCAGCTCAGACTCACCACAACACAATATGTCTATTGACTGATGCACGCTGTTATAAATGGAGCACCATCTGTAAATCGGTGAGTTAAGCCTAACGTTGGTCCTAGGTGGCGGTAGATAAAAGAAGTCGTGTCTTCTAGAGTTGATTCCAGGAGTGTGAAAAAGCAGAGTGCGCAACAGTTCAGGACAGACGATCCTACTATGCAGTAAATTATATACCAGGGAGAGAGCAGAATAAATACGCCTAGCCTGCAGAGATTCCAATGGGAACCTGGACAGTAAATCGGCCTGTGGTGTACCAGTAGCGGGATACACCCGATCCACTCTGTATGCAAGAAACTTTACAAATTCGTTGGACACCTTCACATGGACGCCATACAGAAGAGACCACACTACACAGGCATATTTAAGATGCGGCCGCACAACGGCACCGAACAGGAGCCTCCAAATTATGAAAGGAACCGGAATTGGGAATAAGAAGTTCAACTGTCTTCGATGCCCTAGCAATAGCATGTTCATAGTTCTCCAGGAACGAGTGTTTCGAGTCGAAGACAACACCCAAGTCTTTAAAGGCTGCAGGTATTAGAAGAGGCTATCCATCTATGGAGATTTGGAACTCGATTACACGGCGGTTGAGCGTAAAAGAATTACCACACATTTTTCAATATTCAGTGGAAGGTTGTTAATGGAGCACCAGTGTTGAACTCTACGCAAACATCCCTCAAGCACCGAACAACCGCAGGGACCAGCAATGGATAATAAGATTTTTACATCATCCGCATATAGAAGATGGGGTAAGTCGATGACATCTGAAATGTCATTGATGAACAGATTGCACAACAAGGGTCCCAGAACAGATCCCTAAGGAACACGCGATTCAGCCAAGACCCCCATGGACTGACACCCATGATAGTGGACAACACTAACTCGATCACGAAAATAGGATCCCATAAATTTCAGCAAGTTCGGTGAGAAACCCATAGTATCCGGTTTTCTCAAAAGAATATTGTGATTTAATATATCAAAGGCCCTGGAGAGGTCCATGTAGATAACATCCGTCTGCGACCCGTTGTCCATGGCAGCAGATATATATTCAGTTATGCTGATTAAGTTAGTGGTCGTGGAGAGGCCCCTCACGATGGCATGCTGAGCGCTGGTAATCACATGTTTTACTGCAGACGAAGTCATCCAATGCAAGACAATCTCGAACACTTTCGCAAAGTTGCCAATATAGCAATTTGTCTATGGTTTACAATTAACGTAGAATCACCTCCTCAACTTTACAAATCTCCGTTGGACACCCTCAAGAGCCCCTATATGGACGTCATACAGAGGAGACCAGACCACACAGGCATATTCCAGATGCGGCCGCACATAGGCACCGAACAGGAGCCTCAAAGTGTCTGAATTATGAAACGAACCGGAATTGCGAATAAGAATGTCCGAGTGTCTTCGATGCCCTAGCAATAGCATGTTCACAGTTCTCCACGAATGAGAGTTTAGAGTCAAAGACGACACCCAAGTCTTTAAAGGTTGCAGGTCTTAGAATAGGCTGTCCATCTATGGAGTATGGGAACTCGATTACACGGCGGTTGAGCGTATTCGACTTTACAACACATTTTTTAATATTCAGTGGGAGGTTGTTAATGGAGCACCAGTGTTGAACTCTACGCAAACATCTCTCAAGCACCGAACAATCGCAGAGACCAGCAACGGATGAGAAGATTTTTACATCATCCGCATACAGAAGATGGGGTAAGGCAATAACATCCGAAATATCATTGATAAACAGATTGAACAGCAAGGGTCCCAGAACAGATCCCTGAGGAACACCTGATTCAGCCAAGACCTCCACGGACTGACACCCATGATAGTGGACAACACTAACTCGATCACGAAGATATGATTCCATAAACTTCAACAAGTTCGGTGAGAAATCCATGTTATCCAGTTCCCTCAAAAGAATATCGTGATTTAATCTATCAAAGGCCCTGGAGAGGTCCAGGTAAATAACATCCGTCTGCGACCCCTTGTCCATGGCAGCAGATATATATTCAGTTATGCTGATTAAGTTAGTGGTCGTGGAGCGGCCCCTCACGAAACCATGCTGAGCGCTGCTAATCACATTTTTCACCGCAAACAAAATTATCTCATGCAGGACAATCTCGAACCCTTTGGCAAAGTTGCCCATTATAGTCATTTGTCTATGGTTCTCAATCAACGTAGAATCACCTCCCTTTGGAACAGGTATTGACTTCGCCTTTTTCTAGGTGCTAGGAAATACAGAAGACCCCAGCAATATATTGAACAGTATAGTCAAGGGCTGAACAAGTATGTGAGCACAATTCCTGACCAGAAAAGCTGGAATTTGGTCAGGGGTCGATGTGTGCTTGCGTTTGATCTAAAGCAACGTGCCTAAGACCTTTTCTTCCGAAACCCGTTTGATAATCAAGCCAGTCCCACCACTGTAACAGGGAGCGACGAACAGGAGCCCTGAAAAAACTCTGCAAAGGCATTCAGTGCATCTGCATCGCTCGCAAAAACCTTCCCCCTATATGAGAGCGCAGACTGACCATATTGCACAAATACATTATTTTTTCCATTATATTTAGAGAACTATATACAAATTCGTATTGCTTTGGACCTCTTAAGACCATATTGTTTTACACAAATAAATATACCACACAAATTTATATTTAAGTTATCTCAAATTTCAATATGAAATATGTTTTTGGCGTAAAAACCTATACAAAACATGAAATTCTTATTCGAGGATGTATCGACCTATATCAAAACAAAACGCAAAAATAAAGACCGTATTACCGCATGAAACATTTATTTACACGCTGGGCCGAAAAACACGAAAGGTAAATGTGAAGATAATAGAATGAACTGTCAGCCAACTGCTAAAATTCATGTCTGATATGTGCCATAATAATTTAATTCGAATTATTTCGTTCTCGTATATCACGAACCTCATATCCAAGCAGTTACAATTTGAAAACGTATAAATAACAACAAAAACCTACCGTTTTCATATGAAACCAATTATTACCCAGACACTCCTACATTTTAATTAATATACATTGCAAGCTACAAATAAATTGTAAAATAGAACTAAAAGAGACCTGAAAAAAATTCCCCACTTGCTGCAAGTGCGGCATTTAATTTAGTTAAAAACCCTAAGTAAACTCACAAAGAAATGTGTGCAGTCCGCGCCTAAAATATGAAGCAAATTTACGCGTAAATTAAAAAGCCTGAACGCAGCAAGTGCGTTATGGTAGTAAATTTTCATACAAATGATCTGGCACAAAATATTTTATTCTAACTTTTTTTTTTCTTGTACATAGAAATCTAAATTTTTGTTTATAGTTTACTATTTATATCGTAAACCTACCTGTCAAATTTGGTTATCATAGCTTTTTTATTTTTTGAGATAAAAAATTTTTTGTAATGAAAACTCAAAAATTTTCCGGAAAACTCGTCCGATTTTCCTGACTAACGAACTTATCCAAGCCATTTACAAAAGGAACAGTTAACCGTTAAAATTTCTGGTATTTGAGTCGAGTAAATCATCATTTGGTGGAGCTACATACTCAACACCCACAAAAATGAAAGATATCGGCTGCAATATTTAAAATAATAATAGTGGGGCCTTTTTCCTTTAAAGGAACCCTCACTGGAGAAACATATCTAGAATTTTTGCAAGGTGACCTTGTTCGAGCGCTTGCAGCAATTTTTTCAAACGACAATGATCCTGGCCTTCCATAGAATATCGTATGGTTTCAGCAAGACGGCGCACCCCCGCACTATGCGCGCCGTTTTCGAGACTTCCTGGACAATTGCGTTCCTAGGAGTTTGGACTGGCACGCCAGGACGATAGAATGGCCCGGAAGATCCTCAGATCTTACGCTTCAATCGCTTTTACTGGGGTTATTTGTAGTCAAAGGTCTACGTCAACACACCACAAAATTTAGCTGAACTATTAAGTCGCATTATAGGGTAAATGCGTAGAATTATCCCGGAAATTATTAAAAATGTAGATTTTTTTAGAGGTTTGCTTTTGGAATTGGCAACACTTTTTCCAGGGGCAGGCAATGTGACAGGCGGCAGCTGATTTGTGCTCAATTTGGTGTGCTATTTTACCATGAATACGCCAGAAAAACGCTTGCAAATTCCAAAATTTTATTTATAAAACCGTGTTTCATTTGGCAAAATTTACCGAGCGCTACGTCCATTTTATGGTCGACATAATCGTCCATTCGAACAAATAATTCGAATAACCATGGATCGTTTTGGCACGAAGCATACTCTAACTGATAATGCGTATCCGCAGAGATGTCGTACACTGTTCACTGAAGAAGTTGTTGCTGCTGCGGAGCGTAGTATTGAGGAGGACCCGAATAAGTCGATTCACCATCGTGCACAGCAGTTGGAGCTGTGTCCATCCACTTTATGGTATATTTTGCTGAAAAATCTTGGTTTACGAACCGAAAAGATCCATATCGTGCAGGAATTGAAGCCGCTGTATCTCGTACGTTCCTGAATGGGCCGAAAACGAGATTGCGGTTGATCCGCATTTTCACCACAACATTTTTTTCAGTGATGAGGCTTATTTTTGGTTAGTTGGTTTCGTGAATAAACAAAATCGCTAAGCTTGGAGTGGAGATAATCGACAAGTCATTATTAAGACATCTTTACATCCACAAAAAGTCATTGTTGTTCTACTTTATGGGCTGGTGAAATCATTGGTCCATATTCCTTCAAAAATGATGCCGGAAAAAACGTTACAGGCAATGGAGAGCGCTACAGATCCATGACCACTGTCTTGTTTCCTAAATTGAATGGCATTATTGTGAAAGGGCGTTGGTTTTAACAAGGCGGCGCAACATGCCACACAGCCCACACTACAATCAATTTATTACAGGATACATTTCATGAATGCCTAATTTCGCGAAATGGATCTGTGAGTTGACGTCCAGTGTCTTGGGATCTAACGCCGCTAGATTATTTTCTGTGGGGCATATGTCGCTAGTGTATGCCAATCCAAATCCACCGATGGTGCACGTCTTGAAAGCCAACATTCCTCACGTTATTGCCGATATACGGCCCAAGATGCTGGAAAAAGTTGTCGATAATTGGACTTCCAAATTGTGCTTTGTTCTAACCAACCCATATGCCCGAAATCATATTTAAACAATAATGGCATAAAATGTTCTTTCCGATAAAGCCAATACCATGGCCATCGCGATTTTTATGTGTTTTATTTCATTTTAAAGTCCCATGCCTCTAAAAAATACTGAATACAAGAAGGTTTTTACACAGACTTGCGTATTGTCAAAAAGTCGGTGGATGGCACTTCTAACACTTAATTTAACAATTGTATTTGCTCGGCTAATGAGGTTTTGTATTTTTGTTTTGTTAACAATAAATTTCACGATTTTTCACATTTTTCTACTGTCGCTTCGACAACGAAAAGATCTCTCAAAAGCAAAAGAAACGCAGGGTGCTGCTAATTAAAAAAACGACGCCATTGCTCTAAAACAAATAATGGTAGAAAATTACTTACATCCAAAAATGTGTTTTTCTCATAAAAAATGTGTTTCGCTTTTACGTAATTAATATCGTAGGCGCCCGCTGCATACACGAACGGTTTTCTAAACACGGATAGAGTTTTTTGCAAATCAGGTTCGTTGGCTCATTTGAAGACGTAATTTTTTCTTGAAAAATTACACAATTTTACCTCTAGTTAATGGTTAAATCAAGTTAGTAACATTTGAAAGATTTTTATGAAAATTCGCTACCACAATGTACTTGCTGCGCCTTAATTTTGCTCTCCGAATAGGTAGACATCTTTCGGTTTGGCAAGATTTGGGTAGCTGATGTGGGACGTTTCTTTTTCTTTTTGTCATTGTTTTAGCTGCTCTGTAAATAGGCTTGAGTCAGGTCAGTTCTGGTTAGTGTTTTTCTTTTACTTCTGAGCGAAGAAAAAAAAACATTTAATAATTTTTCAAATTCAAATTATATTTTTATCCACACTAGTTATAATTTATTAATTTTTTAACATTATACATTGTTACCTGACACAAAGAAAACATAATGAATAAATTATCTTCGCTTAGACAAATATGTTTTCTCACTGATTGCACTAAAGAGAAATTTAAACACAGAAGGGAATGCAGGTAATAAATTAACCAGTCGCTTTATCAAGGGAGTGCCATTTTCAGATCTATTTAATAACTTTTGCGGTATGTCACCCAATAATGTACCAGACAGGATTCCTGTAGTTTTACCATCAGCTTTAAGTAAATAGTGCGTAAGAAACTGTCTGGAACATCACAATCTGCTTAACTGTCAATGGCAGAGGGTCGATTAATGACAAGTTTCGATAATAAAACAAGGGCAAACCAAGACACCCTATACTTATGGTCAATTACAAGGAAGGGAGATGCCATAGGTTCGACTCATAGCGCCCCAGGGACAGATGAAGAGCTGATTTGGATGTAACTGTTGTATGTGCCAGATCCACACAATTAACTTTTCTGGATTTAATGATGCCCTTTTAGCTGCTACTTTTGATTTATATATTGTAAATAACCTTTATACAAATACAGATGTAGATACTTCTTCGCTGGCTTCATAAGCGCTTGTTTTCTTTCTAGTAACCGGCTTTGTCTTTTGCGACATCGTCGGACAACAGAAAATTGTATTTATTCATACACATTAATAACTAGGTACTACTATGAATGAAAATCCGTTGCTGTGTTAGGCTATTTTTCCTAATGAAATAAAAACGAGAGATGGCGTTTTTAAAATGTCTATATGATGTATGTCAATATTTAACATGGAAATAAAATCAACTTATAACAATAATAACCATAACAATCAAAATAACAAAATAACTACTTAACAATAAGAACGAAACAAATTCTATATAATGAAAATATCGAGATACGTTGTTACAACCATTTTTAATACAATTAGACGTATTTTGTTTGGTATCTATAATTAAAAAGAAGAGTTGCCATGTTCCACGTTCCCTCACTGAAAACAAGTCAGTTGTGGTCATGTATGTGGTTTTTTACCTCTAACGCTTCAGAAAAATGTTGTCGTGTATGTGCTTGAAAAAAGTGAAGTTTACGCTTGTTACAAAAATGTTATGGCTCTAAGCGGCTACATATTTACTGTGGGTCTATGTTGCGTATCGGTAACATATTTTGCAGATGTAGATTTGTCAGCGTGGTTATTTCTAAGTAAAAAATTACGTTCTTTTTATATGTTATTAAAACGTCTAGAATTTTGCGCCTATGTAGACTGTGTTACAACGTGTACAAGCTAATTTGTAAATTACAGCTTTTGTTAAGAAACATGAATTTTCTTGTGCCTTAAATAGTAAGTTACGCGTCGGGTTGTAAACTTTGAAAGCTACTTTGTACGAGGGCTGGTCATTAAGTCCGTGACTTTTTGAATTTCCCGCCTCTTCACAGGAAAGGCAACACTGCTCGTGTCAACAAGCATCTGTCAGTTGACCCCTGTCACATTTAGAACAAGTTGCGTCATTTAGTTTCTGTTAGATAGCCATTGACAGCAGACCTCTTGAGTCATAACGAAAATGAAAAAAAGCGAATTTCGTGTTCTCATCAAACATTATTTTTTTGCGGAAGAAAACCATTACTCTAACCAAGGCTAAGCTTGATAAATACTATGTGGACTCTGCGCCATCAATTTCCATGGTAAAAAAGTGTTTTACTGAATTTCGTTGCGGCCGTACAAGCACAAATGACGCCGAACGTTCTGGACGCCAAGTTGAGGTAGCTACACCCGAAACAATCGAAAAAGTTCACGATATGGTGTTGGCCGATCGGAGATTGAAAGTGCGGAAGATTGTGGAAGCCATAGGCATATCACATGGCTCTCTAGTTTTGATTTTGCATGATCACTTGGGTATGAGAAAGCTATTCGCAAGATGGGTGCCGCGTTTGCTCACAATCGATCACAAACGCAATCGTGTGACAACTTCGAAGGAGTGTTTGGCGTTGTTCAACCGCAATAGGGACGAGTTTTTGCGCCTTTTTGTAACCGTGGACGAAACATGGATTCACCAGAACACACCAGAGACCAAGCAGCAGTAAAAACAGTGGGTTTTTCCGTGCAACTCGGCGTCGTAGAAGGCCAAGGTGGGTTTGTCAGCAAATAAAGTCATGGCGACCGTTTTTTAGGATTCCCGCGGTATAATCCACATTGATTACCTTCACAAGGGAAGAACAATCAATGGCGAATATTATACCAACTTATTAGACCGATTCAATGACGATTTGAAGAAAAAACGACCGCATTTGGCCTAGAAAAAAGTTATTTTCCACCAAGCCATGCATACATGTGTAGTCTCCATGGCGAAATTGCATAAATTGGGCTACGAATTGCTTCCTCATCCACCCTATTCTTCGCACGTAGCGCCAAGTGACAATTTCTGGTTTGAAACTTAAAGAAATGGCTCGGCAGAAAGAGATTTGACTCCAATGATGATCATCTCACAAACAAATACCTATTTTGAGGACCTCGACAAATATTATTTTTTGGAAGGGATAAAAAAATTGGGGAAACGTTGGACGAAGTGTATAGAGCTCAAAGGAGACTATTTTGAGAAATAAAATGATTTTTTGTCAAAAAACCTGTGTTTCATTCAAAAAGTCTGGGACTTAATGACCCGCCTTCGTATTGATCAAAATACCATTCTATAAAAACGGACTTTTTTATAGTTGTCATGAAGGTGTATAAATAAATTTAATTTTTTCCTGCTTGATGATGGTTTCGCTAAGTAAGGGGAACAACAATTAATCAAATTAAACTACATGCGTTCCAATCAGTAATTGCAAAACATAGGATACCATTTAATATAAAATGTAAAGATAGCGGCCTTGTCAGAAGACTAAGATTATGACATACAGTGATGACACATCTGCTAGAAGGAACACCACCTCCAACATGTACAAGTCACGATCACCGGTGTTAGGAATGAAGACGCAAGTTTTGTACAACGTTTTTTTTTGTTTTAATTTTCAACGTAATCTTCTTTCAGATCATTACACTTTTTCCAACGTTTCTTGTTCTCTGTCATTTCTTTAACACCACCAAAACGAAGGTTTGTCAAGCTCTTCAAAATCCGCTTTGGCCTCGGTGATAACCTGCTTATTTGAGCTGATTTTTTTTCCCTCGAACCATGCCTTCATAACGGGGAACAGAAAGAATTCGTAGGGAGCCAGTTTCGGCCGAGTATGTTGGGTGCTGCAACAATTCGTATCGCAGTTCATCCAATTGGGCTGCGACATTTCTGGATGAAAATGCTGGTGCGTTATCGTGGTGAAAGAGCACTTTTGTCTTTGCCAAATGGGGCCGTGTCTCCTCCAATTTCTTATCGATTTGGTCCAATAATTTATTGTAGTACTTCCCGTGATCGTCTTCCTTTCTGCAAAAAGTCTGTGAGGATTATTACTTATTATTATTATTATTTTAAATCCCAGGAAATCGTGCCAATGACATTTCTGGCCGAAGGGGTCGAAGCACTTTTTTCTATTTTATCGAGAAACACAAAACACGTGTGATATAACTGGCTATAAAATAAAAATTAACGGATGAATCGGCCTGAAATTTGGTATGGTGTCGTTTCACCGATGGACAGTACACGACGGTAATGCCAACTTCCCTCAACAACGCCAGCTGCCTTCAAACACGTGTACCTATTGACCGGCCCTCTTAATCAGTGTCACATTAATTATTCCATTTCAAAAACTATGAACCAGCAAGTAAATCTACAAAAATGCCTCGTTCGATCATTTCTGAGCTTTTACAGATTAAGCAAATCAGCATAGAGGGTGTCGTTTTTTTTTGAGTTTATCTGGACCATATAATAGGCTTTAATTATTTTTGTAGAAGTCAACACTGGGTATTTTTTGGTTAATTTGTTTAAAGTGGCTTTTTCACTCATCCATTTACCAGGAATACATAATTATTGCTCGGTGCAAAATTTCTATGACACCCAATATTTTTTTGTTAGTATATTAAGAGAAAAAAAACATAAATAGAAAAGTTGTAGAAAGTTTTCTAGCGTTAATTTCCCGTTTGAGAAAATAATTGATCGAGCTTTTGAAATACAAACTGAACATCTATTTTTAATTTAAGGAATAACTGTTCATTATTTTTTTGTAATTTGCTATTTTTCCTAATTGCATTAATATATGTAGCCAGGGTATATATATATATATATATATATATATATATATATATATATATATATATATATATATATATATATATATATATATATATATATATATATATATATAATCTCTTTGCAACCACACGACATCTTCTGTTAATAATTAGATTATACTCTTCGTAAGTAAAAGGTATATTCAAAAGTCGTCGCATATTTTACTTTGTCGGAAGATGACGTTTAAATTTTTCATCTCCTAGGCAACTTGACAAACTGACTAATAATTATTTCTTATTGCAAATAATGTTTACATATCTTCAATTCGGTGGGACTTTGGTATAGGGAATGCTGATACCAATTGAAATAACAATAAAAAGTACATTAACTAACGTAGGATGTTCTATTTAAAATAAGAGAGTTATTAGGTTTTAAAGTTGTCACGATTGACCGGTCTATTTCGGACACCCTGTCTAACTTAGCTTAAGTAAATTCCAAATATTTTGTGGTATTTTAGAATTTGCACTTGAAAATTTAAACTCTTTAGGTTGAAAAATAAGAGAGATACAGGTGTGTAAATGTGACAATGTTTTTTAAGAAATTTTTGAAGAAAGTCAAATATCTCGAAAATGGTTGAGAAAAATGACATCATGAAACCTACCATAGAATTTAACGAGCAATCTAGAACCTTAATCAAAAACACCATCTTCCATTTGAAATAAGAAAGTTGACGTCTACTTCCGGTATAACCGGAAGTCCCATACTAACGTCAAACAGTGAAACAAAAATTTTGAAAAATCCACGTGCGTGAATTTTCAGAATTCATTTGTAAGCCATACTCCAGAAACTGCTAATGGAAGATCTACGTGGGACACCTGTATGTATATGTATGTATCACACCGATAACTAAAAAAATAATGGGTCGATTTTGATGAAATTTGGCAGGTACCTTCTCTCTGTAAATGGCTTGGACAAGTTCGTTAGCCAGGATAAGCCGGCCAGGTTTTCTGGGTACAATTTTGGGTTTTCCTTCGGAAAAAAGTTTATATCCGAAAAGAACACAGCTGTGGAAATCCAATTTGGTACGTAGGTTTACGTTATAAATAGTAAACTATATACCAAAATTTAAATCTCTATCTTACAAGAAAAAAAAGTTTGATGCCAGATCATTTCTATGAACATTCATACCATAACGCACTTGCTGCAGCAAAACTTTTTTTTAATTTGTTTAAACTTTGCGTTTTCTTCAATTTGAAGCATTATGTCGTAGCGATTTGTGCTCAATTTGTTAAGTCATTGAGTCATTATGGCCAAGTGCCGTTTACGGAACAATTACAATCATTCAAGTGAATTCGAGATGGGACGCATTGTTGGTATGCGGGAAGCCGGTTTTTCAATCAGACAAATTTCCGACCGCATAGGACGCAGTGTGTCAACAGTGTTACAGTGTCGGTCTAGCTGGTCTGAAGAAGAAATCCATAACCGTCGTCTTCGGCATGGGAAGACACATTTGAGGATTGCGACATTACAAGGCAGAGTTTCCACAACACGGCCGATTGGAAATTCTTGGTTGGGAGCTTTAAAACAAAGGTCTCTATGGCAGCGATACATCACAGAATACACGGTTTTGGGCTTCGTTTGTATACAAGATTTTTTTGTCTCCCACTGACACCTCGACATCGTGCTGCTCGGTTTGAGTGGCGTAACGTAAAGATCAAGTTGGGATGGTGAATGGAGTCGTGTGACATTCTCTGACGAGTACCGGTTTTGTGTTTGGGTCCACGATGGTCGCAGAAGAGTAAGACGATTACGTAAAGAACACAGAAATTTTGAATTTTCCTTGGAATGGTATACGGCCCTTACACCGGGGGTGATGATATGGGATACGAAAACATAGAGTAGCTAGTTTTTATTGACATAAGTTTGTATCCAAATGATTACATACGAAACGTACTGCAGCCCGTTGCACTCCCATACCTAAGAGGGTTAATTTAACCCCTCTTCCAACAAGACAGGCACGTCCTCATACACTACAAGCTTCTTACAAGAAAATAACGTGAGTCTGCTTCCATGGCCTCCTCACTCCCCAGACTTGTCACAAATCAAACAGGTGCGGAATATAAATAAATGACGTCAGAAGTTATAGGTGCGGGATATGATTGGCAATCGAATGGGTAATTTACCCTAAACACCAAATAACCTGGTTGACCTTTGTCATCGAATTAAAGAAACTTGGGATGAGATACCTCAGGATACCATAAATCATTTAATTTCAAGCATGCCTCGAAGAGTTATCGAATGCATAAGAAACCGTGGCGGCCCGAGTCATTATTAAAAAACGTTCTTATTTTTTAATAGTTTGAAAATGTAATCAGATGTAAAACCCAAACGTAGTTCAATATCAAATGATAATAACTACTTCCATATTGTCAATTTTCTAAAATCTGTGGTTGCATAACTATAAACAATATAAGACTAAAATAAACCTTTAAAATGTATTTTTGTAGAAGTAATGACATTGAATTTTGTGTCATTAGTATTGTAATTCTCTTAAATTTAAATATTAGTTTATGAAGCATAAGGAATGTTAATGTTACTACAACACGTCGATTAAAGATGTGGTGGAATTTATTAAAATATATCTAAATTGATTATACAAATATGCGGCTAATTTGCAATTTCATTCATAAACTTAACATTGTACTTACCGTAATCAAACAAGGGTTTTACTACCAATAGACTTTGTCATAAAAAGTATTAAACGATTCTGTTATTACGTTTGTCACTGTAAAGAACCACAGTTCATTATCTGTGTATTTATTTTAGTAAGTAATAATTTTATATTATTATTTTTGTTAACATAAAATATTTGACACTTAGAACGCTAATTAGTTTTTATGAGGAAGTTCTGAAAAAAGCTTAACACAAAGACTAAATAGGCGATTTCAAGGTCAAAGATGACACGGTTGCGGCCAGGAGCAAAATACAACCACTATTATACAGGTGAAATATGAAGAAGTTGTTAAAAATGGGACTTGTTTATTATATGCCAAACAGTGTATAAAATTATATATTTCACATTAAAACATTTATTTACATTAAATAAATGTATAGAACTTTTTATTTCCCAGTTTTATTGTATTTATCTAACGTCTGTCATTTTCGCAACTATAGCAAAGCACCAAAGACAGTAATCAGTTTCACCCGACCTTTGGTAAGGGGAGCTGAAATAATTAATGCACCCAAAGACACGGGTTTTCGATGGCTTTACGGGCTCTACGAGGGCAAAACGTACGTATATATTCCATCCATGATAATGCATTGGTCCTATCATGCATTCAATCTGGTTAAGCACAATGCAACAGAATCGGCAGATATTATGTTATGCTTTGAATAAAACTTTCCAAAAAAAAAAACACTGGTTAGTTTAATATAGACGGACTGAGGATACTGGGCGTAGGAGACAAAAAATGCGTCTTATTAAGCCTGTAGGCTGCCACTTTGTAATTCAAAAGATCTAACAACATGTTAAGAAACACAAAGCAGAATCACCCAAAAAAACACAACAACAAAAAATAACATAGAAGGTTATACGCTAGATGTGTGTTTTGACAACGAAGTTTCCATCATCAGTAGCGGTCGCTAAACTAACTGTATGGGCAAAATTGTCATATTTATATACCTAAACTATACACTAAAAATGATGTAATACCGATGATGCAATACCAGATGCTGACGCAACACCGGATGATGCAACACAGGATGATGCAACACCGTATGGTGCAACACCGGATGATGCAATATCGGATGCCTCAGTACCAAATGATGCAACACCGGATGACGTAATTCAATTATATCAATAACAAGATTCAAAGAGCACATAGCGCATTTCACATTCAATAGAGCAGAAAAATCTAGCGTTGCCCAACATATGATTGACTCGGGACATAAGGTCGGTGATAGTGATCTTAAGTTATTGAAAGTAACCACGGATTATCGCAAGTTAGATGCTTTGGAAAAATTAGAATCCCAGAAAGTGAATCCTATTCAGCACACTTTCAAATATCACGAAATAATCCATGGTTGCTTTCAAAATCGACACAACCGGTTAGGCTGATCCACTGACACAACATATTCCTTGAATTACGTCACCCGGTAAGATGTCATCCGGTGTTGCATTATCTGGTACTGAGAGATCCAATATTGCATCACACGGTTTGCATCATCCGATTTTATATCATTATATATATATATATATATATATATATATATATATATATATATATATATATATATATATATATATATATATATATATATATACATGGTCTGTTCCTTATAATTAGTTCATCTTCTGCTACCACTTTCATTTTTGGAGATAGAAAAAATCTTGCTGAATAAAAGTTGTAGAACTTTTCATAGACTGTGAGAATTTGCTTTTATAAAAACCAAACTCGGATCGCAAAATTGAAAGAATAACCTTACCTCACTTTTTTTAAACAGAACAGCCTGTATATGATTGCTCAGAATGGAAGTCAATTTTCTTCTGATTTCAACAATATAATCATAAGTGATATTTAAACGAGCCGTTTTAGAGATATTCCGTGTCAAAGATGGCCATGCAATATTACTGTAGAATCAATATGTTTGATACGGAATATCTGCCTTAAGCCTGCCGTTTTTTTCCAGTATCACAGCATTTGGTTCATCTCCCAAGTATCAAGTTCATTTCTTACGTGACTTTTTGTTAGCTCAAAATAGGGCTCTGAACCATACAAATGCTGTTGTTGCTGTCCTGTTTGCAAGGCTATCTGCTTCCTCATTTCCTTCAATGATTTGATGCCCTAGTACCCACATCAAAGTTACTTTGTTGTTCGTAGCAAGTTGCTTTAAAGATTTTTTTTTACAGTTCCAGGTCAGTGTAGACTCGATCTTAAAAGATTTCAGAGTCTTAAGTACTGCCTTACTGATTGGCTGATAATCCAAGCTATTTAAGGTGTTATCAAAATCGGTGACGTATTTTGTGGGTTATCGCATTAATATATATATATATATATATATATATATATATATATATATATATATATATATATATATATATATATATATATATATATATATGCACGAGATAATAATTCGTAGCTGAATTGTATGTATAATAAAAACTCTGGACGCAGCAAGTGCGTTATGGCAGTTAATTTTTATAAAAATGCTTTGAATATCAAATATGTCTTTTTAATGCAAGCAGTCATCAATTTGGTTACCGGTATAACCTATATAGTAGAAACAATGTGCCATATTTTATCAAAATAACTTATTGTTTGAAAATGTACAAAAAATTTCCGACAATATACCTTAAACGTTGGTTTTCTAACCAACAAATCTTAGGTTAATAGCAAATTGAGTTATTGAAATTTGATGCATTTAATGAAAATTTGCTACCAAAACGCACTTACTGCGTCTTGATTTTTTTCTTACAAACATATTTCGATAAAAAATGCAATAAAATAAGGCTGTTCGAAAAAAATTGTAGGGATCACCAACGATCGACTTGTGGGCCAGCCGGTGATTGTCAAAATAATTTTATAAGATGCAGCTCAAGACACCCTATAATAACTTATACAATTTTTTCTCGTCTCTTGTATAATAATAATTATATTCAGCTTTACCGTAGAAACGCGTCACCCTGTATAATATCAGCCCTTTTGTAAAACTTCGATCCTTTATATATGTTGATAAAACATAACAAACACTGTTTAATCCACCCACTAACATTAATAAAGGAATAATTTGCACTTGTATATAAAAAGTTCCCAAATGACACAAATAATTCGTCGACTCAAACAAATAAACATATAAACGATCTCATATCATACGGTAAATGTCAGTTACAGCGTCTAACAGACCTGCGCAATAATATCAAATGTTCCGTTACCACGGCAACAACATACTAGCTCTCGTATAAGTTGTTGACAATGAAAGGCGGTGATATTAAACATAAATGGTTCAAATTTGAATAGCTCAATTTTCTCTAAACCTAGAAAGCTGAATTTTGGCACATAGTTAGTCACTATATGTACACCAAATTTTATCAAAATATCTTTGTAATTTTCGGAGAAAAAATTTTTTTTCGAAACTCAAAATTTTCCCAGAAAACCGTGTCCGATTTTTCTGGCTAACGAACTCATCAAAGCTATTAATACAAGAAAGGCACTTGCGGAGTTTTATCAAAACCGGTTAATTATTTTTTGAGTTATCGGTTGGATATATATCTATATATATATATATATATATATATATATATATATATATATATATATATATATATATATATATATATATATATATATATATATATATATAAATCGAAACTGACCCCGGATATGGGTTCTAGGGGCCCAAATTCGCGCTCATTTGCAAAAATTTTCGCAAAGTCTCATCATCGTTACCTCTCTGTTAGTGATTTTTTTTTAAAATAAAAATTCACTAAATTATATAATATAAAATTCGTGGGAAATCAGCTAGTTACAAGAAACATAAAGCTCTTTCAGTCTAAGAAATAAGTTAGTGGAAGACATTTTTATTAATCTCTCAATGTCGCGATCTCATTTGATGTTTGTTTTAAGAAAATTTGCTGAAAATTGAGCTTTGGGTAATTGGTAAATGTACGTCTGAAAACTTTGTACAACAATATTTTCTTTTCTTCATGTCAAATGCATCTTAATTGATAGTATTGTTAATGGATAAATAGGCAGAAGAGAGAAGCCTGAAATAAATCAAAACCAAATGAATTGCACTACATACAATAGACTAACATACAGATGTAATATGTTGTTTACTGTGCAGAATGGTCATGTGGGTAAAAACAGCCGGCGCCAGCTTATTGTTAAATGTACTGTAAACTTTATAGTTTTATTTTTTATTGCGCGGTTATATCCAAGCTGAGTTTTGCCAGATTTTTAAATAGAGATAATAGACTAATCCTAATCCTACTTCATTTTTTCTTACATAGGGAGTGGAGAACGCAACATTCTAACTGTTCTTTTATCTTCTACATAATTCTGGAAATGGTCCAAGAAACACTGTACATAATTCTACTAGTATATTTAACGGGATAAATATTTTAAGGTAAGGTCTTACTTAAAAGCTTTAAGCATCGACAAACAGTTGTGACTGTATACATTATATGGCATTGCGGGGGCGTTAAGCATTAAAGGGATAATAGATTCTCCAAAATTATGTATGTTTTACGTGTAATGACATATACGAGGGTCGATCGATTAATAGCTTGTTACGAATGAAGACGCAAGTATATCACAGTTTTTTTTAAATTTCTACGTAATCTCTTATTAGGTTGACACACTTTTCCCAACGTTTCTGCCATTTCTTTAACTGCTCCAAAAAATATGATTTATCAAACTCCTCAAAATACGCTTCTGTCTCAGCAATAACCTCCTTGTTTGAGCTGAGTTTAAATTCGTTGCATCAAATCTCGCAGTTTTCATTGATGGTGAAGGGTCCACGTAGAAAGCATCAAACTTTCGCTTTTATTTATTCGCATGTCTTTCCATCCAAAAATAAAAAACGAATTGCGGATAGATATTGCACTCCCTTTTATCGAGAAACCCGAGAGACGTGTGATTCAACTGGCTGCCAAATAAAAGCTGACCAATGAATGAGTCTGAAATCTAATATGGTCTCGTTTGACAATGTCAGTATTCGACGGTAATGCCAACTTCCCTCAGCAACGCCACCTATCTTCAAACACGGGTACTCATTTAATCGACCCTCGTAAATGGAAAAAGTACTTAAGTACCTACTTTAAACTTATAATTTTTGTAGTAGATTTCAGTCTCGTTGTCAATTTTAGGTGTGCTAGATATTATAACAACGGTGGTAAATCATAACGTCTCTAAAAATGAATAAAAGATTCGGGTTGTATTTGACGTTGCCGAATGCTGACCCCCATAGTTTGAAGCTACTATAAAAAGTCATGTTCCGTTGGATTTGGAGTAGTTTAATGAACATTTGATGAGGTAGTTGTGTGGCAAGGGGATAGATTTTAAGATGATTTTGACATTTACCCCCTTTCCATACTTTGAAGGGCGGCTAGCAACTTTGAAATGTCAAATAAAATAGTACACTTTTTTTTTTTAGAAAATTTGACTGTTAAAAACTGCGTAAGTATGTTGAGAACTGCTGCATTTACTTGCATATTTGCGATTTCTAAAAAAAAATTAACAATAACATACCTTTTAGTGAATTTTCTTAGAAAAAATTCACTAATGAGGAGATCTCGACTTTTGAATTTTGAAAAAATTTCTTCAAATGAGCACGATCTAGGACCCCTAGAACCCATATCCGGGGTCAGTTTCAATTTTTATATGTTTATATATATATATATATATATATATATATATATATATATATATATATATATATATATATATATATATATATATATATATATATATATATATATTATACAAATATTTTAGTAAAACAAAGAACAAGGTCGGTTGGAGGTGAAACTTGGGGCCTTGTAAAACACACTTCTTGCGACATTTTCTCTACATAGCCTGTATATCTTTCAGGTTCTTTGCCTGAACGTTGCCAATTTTAACATTTAAAATCGCGACTTTGGCGTTTTAAGAATAACAACTATACTATTTTTAAGAAAATTTTTCTGGTATTTCTTGACCTTTTGCGGCCAAAAACTTAATTTTTGTCTGTATTATAAAATACATTTGGTTAATACACATAAAATATTTTGATTTTGTATGTATCTGGTCATCAGTAGCACTCAAACATTTCTTTAAACTTGGAGATCTAAATTTTGGTATACAGTATACCTTTTACAATATAAACATGCGCACAAATTTTGTCGCGATAGCTTTGTTATTTTTGGAGATACAAACATTTTCCCGGAAAAACTGGTCCGATTTTCTTGGCTAACGAACTTGTCCGATCCACTTGCAAAAGAAACGCACTCAAATTTGATCAAAATCGATTTGCGTTATCGGTGTGATACACACAGACACCACACACACACACACAGGCGCGCACACACACACACACACACACACACACACTCACAGGCGCATACACATACCCATAAACATATAAAAATTGAAACCGACTCCGGATATATGTTTTAGGGACTTGGTTCGCGCTCATTTGAAGAATTTTTTCAAAATTTAAAAGTCGCAATCTCCTCATTAGTGAATTTTTTTCATTTTGTGCACATTTTAATCATTAATCCTCGTGAGAAAACTTTGTGAAGAAAAATAGCATTTTAAATACTATCGCATTTTCTAGTATTCAAATGTCTTAACAGAGATGCTTGAACGCCTACAAATTTAACTCCGATGTCTGGTTATTTCTTAAGAATGGATATTTGGCTCACGTAGTCGTCTATTTATCTACACCTTACAATTTTGAGCAACCTAATTTTTTTAACTATAGATATTGATCGATTCAGTAGGATTATTGATTTCACCAGAAAATTACAAACATAAAGGACTGCTGCATATAATACGATCATCTATCGCTTGATTTTGCGATTCGTACCCGAATTTATGACCACTGAAAATGTTATCATTAATCATGAAAATCAATTTTCATTCAATTTATTTTCTCTAGGAAAGATTGAATTTTGTGTATGTTCCATATTGAAAAGAAAATGTCTGCTATTTGATTGGCGATTCATTGTATATTTATCTGTCATATCTCACACATTATTTTCTTTCACAGCACTCTTTAGAGCGAGCTGCCATCACAAGCGATTAATTTTTCCCACATACAAAAAGTTCACATGGAGTTTCGACTTCAGACGGACGTAATTTTACAAAATGATATGCCGATGGCAGACCAACTGTATGGAAGTTGTGGAATAAGTTGGGTAAAAACTAATAGCAATTATGATAAATTGCAGAAATTAATTAATTCTGTGAGTGAAAAAGTGTATAAAAATTATATATAATAAATCTCTAGGCATGTCGTCGGCAGAACAGCTAGAATGAGGAGATCGTACTGCAGACCCTCTCATCTCGTAAGCAAAAGAGGGATATTTTTGAGGGCACATTATCTGTTAAAACCAGACGTGCCAAGCGATATAATATCCATCCATCAAGTTTCTGTATGCTGTACTACGTTTAAATAGACAGAAATTCTGCTTATTGTCGACTGGAATTCTGCAGAATATACCATAAAATACATACCTACGTCAAATATCAATAATATTTCATACCAAATTTTAATGAATATCGGATTATGGAACCCTCCAGGCTCTGTAATTTTAACCGCTCTATTGAACAGCAGTATGAATAAACACTCTTTCCAGGAATTTTTTAATATACATACATGTTGCTTTCACTCTATTCATATTTCATACCCATCTGGAAATCTAAAATGCTGTCAGGTATGAAAACAATGCAAGCCAGGTTGTTCCCTTCAAATAAACTCGATGGCGGTGTACTTCAAATTGAAAATACATCAACACTAAAAGAAATAAAGGGAAATTCCGGTACAAAAACCTTTTTTTTTTAAATCTTAATAATAAACTCGAAAATTTATGACTATCGCGTAAACCATAAAGCCAAGATTTCGTAATAAAATGCTTGTATGATAATCAAATATTAAGACTCACAAGAGATAGCGAAATTAAGGAGGCTAGAGTTAAGGAACTAACGATTTAAAAAGCGACGTACTACAAATTAAGACGAAAAACTTCCACCTTAGAAATATGTTAAAGTAGTCAACAATTTTTAACTGGATGGCTCTAGCTTTAGAAAAGAAATAGCATGCTAAGTGAAGATTGGAACCTGTGATGAACATTGATAGGTCCACTTACCCAGTTCATCACAACACAGTTTTTAGACCAGACGATCGTTTCGACAACAACGCTAACTTCATCAGAGGATGAATAAACTAAGCGAACTTTGTTTTTGAATCAGGAGTAGACTCCTACCCACTAAACTTAAATCCCTGGAGTACCGGGACTTTGGTTCACACCTCCCTCGCAATGATTTCATACGTGACGTTGGGATTTGAATATTTCTATTCTGTTTGCCACGGGGAAGTTATCGGTACAGGATAAGCTTTGGACGTTTATGCCTTAGTGGAAGTTGTTTATCGTAGTCGGTGGCACTACGGTGAAGAGCGGCTTTGATGGGTAGTTGAGTTATAAACTGAAGTATTCAGGGTATTTTCAGATCAGAGTGAAGAATCTGAGTGTTTCTGACAATCCATGAAGCTCCTGTAAGCATTCTAAGAATTTTATTCTGGATGACTTGAAGGGTCTTGGTGTGTAGCTCATGCAGGGGATGCATATGTCTAGGCATGTCAACACCGAAGCATTAAGCGTTTGTCAAGGAAAACCCCGACGTATTGGGGGGAGCCTTGCCAGGGAATTAGACTGATGTCTAATGATACGTTATCATGAAAGGTGTGTCCTCTTGGAAAATAGGACTGCTGAGCAGTTGTCGAGGTTTATGGCTAGACATGATATTTTATAGCAGTCTTGCAGCTCGTCTACGGCAGTTTGTAGACGTGGAGCTGCTGAGGTAGTGGTAGTGTCGTCTGCGTACAGAGCATATGTCACGTTTAGGGGCGGTGTCGGTATGTCGGCGACAAATATATTGTACAGCAGAAGGTAGACAGCAGAACCCTGCGGCAGGTCAGCGTATCTAAGTACATTCTAGACCTGGTTCCCAGGTGTTTAACCTGAAACTTCATCTTTCAGGTACGACCTGATGAGGTGTATCAGAGGGATCGGATAATGCAATGATAGAAGTGTGTTAAGTAAGCGAACTTACAACTAAAAAATTGCTTTTATAGTAAGCCTTCTGACAACCTTAAGACAATACGAACCCCCGACGGAAGTATATTTTATAATAAGGTACAAAGCAAGCTTTCCCTATCTCTTGCATGTTGCTTTTACCGTTAGCTATTGTCAAGACTGTCCTTTTGTGTGACAAAGAAGCCGCCTTATAACGGTATCAAGTTAAATAACGAACAATTTATAGGAAGGCTAATTCTGTTGATGGCGTATGTTTAATGTCAATCGTAAATACACTTTCATATGCGTCTAACTGTCGTGATTGCTTGGCACCTTTGACTTTGACGATAAAAAAATGTTGAGCCACACATAACTTATCTAAAATGCCATATCTTAGTGTTATTCAAATCTAGCTTCAATAGTTCTTTTAATTTGCCCAACATCTTTAAGATCGCAAATTTCACCACAAACTTAAGATAATAGATCCCTGACTTTTTGGTGGTTTCGTCTATATCTTTTCGACTACTCATATTTTTTAGTGTATTTTTTAATTGCAGGTTTGGCTGTAAATTGCCTTTCTTGGAAATGTTAATCAAATCTCTTGTAAGTCTCAATTCACATGGCGCGCTGTTTTTGTCTGTTTTGTTTTTTCCAAAGTTGTATGTTTCGCTAACATTTTCTTTATTTTATAATTATTGACTAATTTTTCTACTTCAGAATAATCTCTATATTCAGCTGAATAATTAGTGTATTCTATCACTTTGCTATGTGTACTTTTACGTGAAGGAAATTGTATAAACCTATAGATTAAAAAAATTAAACTCGCAATTTTTTGTCATTAATTTTTCTTCGAGAACACTGGACTTCGCACAATCCGATATTGATCCACACTTTGACTTAAACTATCATTGGGAATAGAGGTAAATGTAATTTAAAAATCTAGTTATATTGATTTTAATTTTCAGATGATTGATTACGATTGATTTGAATTTTGTTTCTTGTTTTGCCTCTATGAGTCAGACATATTCTTTACTACAGATAATATCTATGTAGTTGTGTTTCACACTGCTGTATCAGATACTTCTAAATATGGATAATAATTAAAAATTAATTTATGAAGTGTCTATTGATAGGTGGTCTATTTCGGACAAGACATAACAGTGCAATCAAGCCTGCATTTTACATAGTGGCACCATAGCAGACTTAATAAAAGATTTCTAACTTTTCATTCTTAGAGCACAAAGAATGAACTAGACGTTATTATTCTATTGAAAACAAGTGATGGTTAAAATGATCAAGTTTCGTAGAGAAAGATATTTGAATTAAGATTGAGAGGATAATTATCACTATTGTTATCAAGTTTTTTATTAATCAAATAAATCGTGAGTGATTTAGCAACTAAGCGCTCTCTTAAAAGCGTTTAAGCTAACTTACTTTTCGGAAAATGAGGGGAAAGCACGACATAGTCAATTTTGGCTACAATGTATCTAATTCTAACGCTTACCATAATTAATTTCTAGAAAACCTCAACATTTTTCGTTATGATTATCTTTAAACAGCTTTGAATTCATTTAAGCAGATTAAAAGTATGTGTTGGGTCAGGAAAAGGGACTTTTTAATATATAGATGTAATAGGCTTCTAGGTAAACAGAAGGCGAAGGCTATCACCTCTCCGGTTTAAACAATCAGGAGGTTTTGCGACCTGGATCGCTTTGCGGTTAATTGTGGTTTTCAAGTTGTGAACTAGAGCCATTGTTTGACATTGCGGTAGTCGATTTTGTGTCTTGTATGATTCTAATGCATGGCTAGTGCTAATGATGGGTCAGATTTTCTTACTGCCTGAGATGTTCATATATTCTAATGTGAATATGTCTATTCGTTTGCCCTATATAAATCCTGTAACAGCCTGAAAAAGGAATTTTTCATGGGATTCATTTGAAACCTGTATCCTGAGTTTGTATTATATATTATACTTGGCGATTTTTAATCTGTTGTGAAGATGGTGTTAATGTTATGGGTTCTAAAAATTAGGCCAGATTTTTAGAACCCATAGTATCAAAACCATCTTGTGGAATTAACCAATCAAAAGCGATCAACAGGTGGCCAACCCAAGGATTGCTGCGCTATAGGTGTAAGAATAAGGACTCATCTGGACAGTTGATAGACGGGCAAGACAATTTGGCTCGTAAACTGTAAATCTGTGAAACTATTCATCCAACGTTCTCCATAGATCATCGCCTCCTTTACTATATTCAGCAGCATGACTTTGGTCAACGAAGTAGTACAACGGTTTATATTGTGCAATGTGATACTTTTAATGCTTAGGGGATAAAATTATCTTCCTAAGATGTTGGCGATACCTTCATAAAATATACTTATTGCAGCCCACCTGGCCGGGTAAGCTGATTTTATTTCCAATTGTTGGCAATTATAAGTCATATTTTTTTATTAATCAATTTTGGCTCCACCTTTACCATACCGTCAAATTTCCGTCAACGTGCTGAAAGGGTCTGCCCAGAAGGCTGCTTTTTCTCTTTCTCGCTGACGTGTAATTTACCTTTGCGTTGTAAGAGAAGAATTCATCGCCAAAAACCAATCGTTAGATTTCTGGCTAGTATTTTACATCCAACAATAATGGCCCGAAAACATGGACAATGGCCGTTTCTATATTTCGAGGTGATTTTTCTATTACATAAAAAATGTCTTGGACTAAATTCAAATTGTATCTCACATTTATAAACATGAAGATATTCTCCATCTAGTTTTTCTTCTGTTTTATAAAGGGGTAGTTTAGGTAGGAGTATAATTCTGCAGATATGTTCAATCTTCTGCTGCTATCTTAACATAAGTAAATAATATTATTGTGACAATGGCCATAATACATATTAGAATGGCGTCTATAAATCGCCCAATGTTATATAGCCAACATATTTTTCAGTCGTGTTTCAATTTCTCGGATAGCCAGGAGAGGCCCTCGGGGCGGTTTGCGCGCTCGGGAGTAGCCCAATGCTAGTTTAGGAATGATTTCATGGTCTTGGAAAAAGAGGGTATAGCTCCTATGGGTTCCGGGACATTGGGGGTGGCGGGGAACGGAGTAGCGGCTCACCTCGCAAGGCTTGGTTCTCGGCATCTTTTCTGTGGCCCGTGGAGCCCGCTATAGGCATAAGCATGAAGGTGGGCTCCGACGCCCTAGATGAGGCCATGGAGAAGAACTGTAGGTCGGTGAGTGGTTGTAGACAAACGAAAGACTTCGTGTGACCGGATGAGTTGGTAGGACTCTTACTGGACTTTGCCATCAACTGAGCCTGAACAGGCCACTGTAGTTTTACAAAACAACTTACATTGGTGGGCGTCGAGAGGTGTCCTATTTGCCAAGAATGCGGTGAGGTGGAAGAAACCTCTTATCTATGTCAATTCTAAGCTTATGGGAGTCTTCGAGCAGAAACGTTCCGATCGAAGACTCTACAGAGGAACCAAGTGAGTTTCGTTCCGTCGAAGACCGTCATGGCCTTTATTCTCGAGAAGGTCTGGTAACGAAACAGAGGAGGAGCATAGCATAATTACTGGATGCCAAAGTTACTAAAAAGGACCCGATGTTGTTCACTTGCCTGGCGCCAGCCTCCCCACCATTGCTAGCTACTACCACTACTATGTGTAATATTTCAAATATCCTTTAAAATGTTCTCTTTATATTAAACACAAACAAAATTTGAAAATCTTTATGGTAAAGAGCAAAATGATAACTAATTTTATTAGAAACCATAAAAAACAATAATTTAGTCATCATTCGCATCCCATATCGTGCCGTGAGTACCTAGAATGTATCTTTGATTATCTGGTAATGTACCAGTCAATGCCTGGAATGCACAAGAATTTGTTAGGTCTTCTTCAAATTGATAGCTCCTGATAAAATTAACATAATAATTTGTAATCAGAGGAATGGCTAAGCAGCGTTTTTGTGTTAACTTTATCATTTCTGATGACGGTTTCTTTGGTTCTAGTTTTTATTTGCTCAATAATTTTCCCCTTTTTAAGTCTGTCTACGCAGATATTCCATCTTCGAGATTTATTTTATTGGTTTCTTCTTTAAACGTTTTTTTAGTTCTTTTGCATCTTTACGTTTGTCAACATTCCATCTTTTTCTTATATTTCCTCTATTTTTAGTTAATATGTTCTTGCATTTCGCTAGTAGTTATTACCTTAATAAAATGAAGTACAGATGTAAATGGAAAAATATCTACAGTGTGGAACAGCCAAATGGAATAAATTCGATAACGGATAAATGAGGGCGTGTTGGGAAAAACGCTTGGACACGTCGATTTGTATTTTTAACTGCGCATCTTTTTCAAGAAAAAAAAATTATATAGGGTGCGTCATGTGACAGTGGCCAATACCAACTTTCTTATTTTAAATACAAGCCCCTGTATATTATTAATTTTTTGGATTCTTCAGAAAATTCTAGACATAATTCATGTACAATGTTCTATACCTATCTTCAACTGTTTCGGAAATATTAAGTATTTTCAGATTTATTACAAAAATTAACATTAAAAATAGAAAATTATTTTATTTCACAAATTCGCTACATTGCATTCAATACTTATTTCCCATTCAGCTCTTGATAATGAGAAAGTAAACAAAAACCATTCCTGCGTTTCTTTTTACTGATATGAAATGAAACAAAAACAAAAACAGTTTTCTTTCTGTTCGTATAAAACTCGTAGGTTTAGCAACTTGTTGTCTGCCTGCATGACAGTAGTGATTAGTGTCAGTGCTATTGTCGTTTGAATTTCGTTAACTGTACGTAATAATATCAGAAAAATGGTTCATTTAACAGAAATGCACAAAATAACCATTCTACAAATGATTGGTTATGGAGATAACACACGGACACAGATGGAAGTGTCTCGCTTATTTCACGAAAAATTTCCAAATTTGCCGCCTGTATCCCAAGGAACAATTAGCAAAATAGAAAAGCAGTTTCGCGAGCTTGGTCATGTGAGACAGATAAAAAAAGTAGCTGCCAATGCAGTAAGTGATGATACGAAATTGGATATTACGCTTGAGTTTCAAGAAAACCCACATACTTCTGGTCGACAAGCAGCCCAACTATTCAACGTTAGCCACACAGCAATTTTTCGAACATTAAAGGAAAGTAAAATGCATCCCTATAAAATGATACCAACTCAGGAGCTCATGGAGGACGATTTCGATAGGAGAACGTATTTTTGTGAACAAATGATGGCAATGTTAGATAACAATGTGATCCAATTAGAAGATGTTTTGTTTTCTGATGAGAGCACATTTACACTTCACGGTCATGTTAATCGTCAAAATTGCCGCTATTGGTCTAATAAGAATCCTCATTGGATGAGAGAGGAACATACGCAATATCCTGAAAAAGTTAATGTTTGGGCAGGAATTGTTGGAAATCATATCGTAGGTCCCTTTTTCATTGATGGCAACTTGAATGGGGATAAATATTTAGAACTGCTCCAAAATAATGTCGTGTCAACTTTGACAAACTTATATCCAGATCCAGCAAACCCACAAGTTCCTGCCAATAAAATATGGTTTCAGCAAGATGGAGCACCGCCCCATTACCAAATCAATGTCCGGCAGTACCTGAACCAAATTTTTCCAAATCGGTGGATAGGGAGGCGCGGATCGATAGAATGGCCAGCACGATCTCCTGATCTGTCGCTATTAGACTACTTTTTGTGGGGATATGTCAAAAGTATTGTATACAAAACTAAGCCCCTCAACTTAGATGACTTAAAAAGACGAATCACGCTTGCGATTAGATCAGTCACGCCTGAGATGTTGAGTAATGTTAGAAGACATTTCTATACCAGATTAGCATGTTGCCAAGATGTTCGTGGCGAGCATTTTGAACATTTACTACATTGACATTAATTTTTTTTTGTTTTTTTAAATTATTAAGAAATAATCAGTATTTCTTATTAGAATTTGTGAAATAAAATAATTTTCTATTTTTAATGTTAATTTTTGTAATAAATCTGAAAATACTTAATATTTCCGAAACAGTTGAAGATAGGTATAGGACATTGTACATGAATTATGTCTAGAATTTTCTGAAGAATCCAAAAAATTAATAATATACAGGGGCTTGTATTTAAAATAAGAAAGTTGGTATTGGCCACTGTCACATGACGCACCCTATATAAATTTTTTTTCTTGAAAAAGATGCGCAGTTAAAAATACAAATCGACGTGTCCAAGCGTTTTTCCCAACACGTCCTCATTTATCCGTTATCGAATTTATTCCATTTGGCTGTTCCACACCAGTGTGGAACAGCCAAATGGAATCAGTATTTCTTATTAGAATTTGTGAAATAAAATAATTTTCTATTTTTAATGTTAATTTTTGTAATAAATCTGAAAATACTTAATATTTCCGAAACAGTTGAAAATAGGTATAGGACATTGTACATGAATTATGTCTAGAATTTTCTGAAGAATCCAAAAAATTAATAATATACAGGGGCTTGTATTTAAAATAAGAAAGTTGGTATTGGCCACTGTCACATGACGCACCCTATATAATTTTTTTTTCTTGAAAAAGATGCGCAGTTAAAAATACAAATCGACGTGTCCAAGCGTTTTTCCCAACACGCCCTCATTTATCCGTTATCGAATTTATTCCATTTGGCTGTTCCACACCAGTATGTAAGTTAATCTAAATTTTACTTTCATTGAATGGTAATTTAGTTATCTAACCGCAAATTAGGACATACAAAAATTAAACACTATATAAAATAAGTCTGTACACAGCAAGTGCGTCATGATAACGAATTTTCATAAACATGTTTTTAATAGCAAATATGTCTTTTTTTTTAAATGAAAGCAGGCATCAAATTTGGTTACCAGTATAGTCCATATAGTAGAAACAATGTATCAAGTTTCATAAAAGTAACTTTATTGTTTGAAAAACTATAAAGATTCAAAATTCATAAGAGGATGAAAAAATTAAAGATTTTTTTCATCCTCTGATGACGCTAACCTTGTTAGTGAAACAATCGTCAGGTCTTTAAAAAGATGTGTTGCGGTGATTTGTGTTCTCCAAGTGTACTTATGGCGGAAAAAGTCTCAAAACATATAGAAAACATAATTCTGGAACGAGCATTTTTTTTGTCTGTCGGTCGGTCTGTCTGTCTGACTGTACGTCTCTGTTAGTAGGAGCCATAACTTTCGAACGAATTTAGTTATCATCTTCAAATTTGATATCCAGTTTGCACCCGGCAAAGGAGCGCTTTAAATTGTTTTTGGGTAAGATTACTTCTGGGGGGATAAATGACGGGTGATTTACTGAAAATTGACATTATTTCATTTAAACTCGAATCACATAACGTTTATGAAGTTTATGAGTACAGGAATACGAATATTTTCTTTGTGGTCAAGTAATAGATCCTAAATTCATTTCATGAGAATGTCTTTCTGGAAGAGTATATTATCATAGCTATGTGGAACTTATGATTCAATTTGCCTCACTATTTTTTCTCGTATCTTGTATAATAACGGATATATTGAGCTTGCGTGACCCTGTATATAAGTAAACAAATCAGAACCGACACTAATCCCGGATTCTTCTAGGGGGACCAGTGCACGCTCATTTGAAGAAATCTTTTCAAAATTCAAAAGTCGCGGTCTTCTCTATAGCGAATGTTCTCAACGAAAAGTCGCTAAAAATTGTATACTATTAAACCATAAACTTTATAACTAAAACTAGCTAAAGCATCAGAAAAAGGTATATTTGAAATGAGTTTTCTGAAAACATTTTAGTAAAATGAACGGCAAGGACGGTTGACTGCAACACACTTCTTGCAACATTCTCTCTACACAACCGGTATTCGTTTCATGTTCTTTGCCTAAAAGTTACCAATTTTGACGTTTTAAACCGCGACTCTGGTGAGAAGAAAAACTATAAAATTTTCATAGTATTTTTACTGATATTTCTTGACCATTTTGCGCCAAGAAAACTGAATCTTTGGCTGTAATCTACGATGGATTTTGTTATACGCACAAAATATTTTGTTTTTGTGTATTTCTATTGTCACCGTTATTCACGCTCACGTAAAAATTTTTCAAAATTTATAAGTAGTGAACTCCTCATTAGTGAGTGACGATTGGAGCCTGTGATGAGCACTGATCATACAAATTTTCCTCATTAGTGATTTTTTCAAAATTCAAAAAATTTACTAAAAAGATAAACTTTATTTATGGAACATTAGTCACAACAACAAATATGTAAGTAACGTTTAAATTTGTTACAGTAGCAAATGAAATTTTGATTTTCAAAATCATCTAAGTACTAACAGAAAAAATAGAACTTGTTTGTAACGCTTGTGGAATATGCATTTGAGTGAATCATTTAAAATTAAAATAAATTTGAAAGCGTAAAGACAAGGAATTAATGATGCAAAGGAATGATTATCAGGAAGACGACAATGACAAATATTATGCATTAGTTTGCAAACCATCGGTATAGTGACCTGTAGTAAAACAGAAGTCCCAACAAAATTTCTTTTTCAAATTACATGTATATACATCATTAATAATGATGTTGAAGCTTAGTCTCTTTAAACGACATTGATTAATAACCTCCCATCTATGATACAGCGGTGGTAAATGTAAAACACATCGTTGTAAAGACACGACAGTAGTTTACCATTTACAATTTAGCCAGAATTAATAAAATCTCTCGTCTAGCTGAAACGCTCGAATTATTAATTAAATCACCTCGTGAAAATGATAGATTAAAGCCGCGGATTAGCGTTGCATAAATGTTAATGTCAGCATTTAAAAGTGACATCCTAGAGGGGGAATCGCTAAATCAGACGTTCTGGTGTTCACTTCGCGTTGCATAAAATTATATGTGTGTAACTTTCTATATTTACATTTGTAAGGTTAGCAAACATGATAAATTAAGTTTTCTCTCTTCGTGCATATGCTAAATTTCTTGATTAGACATACCAAAGTACCTTTTTGCCCTAAATTAAAAGGCGCACTTGTAATTATAAAAGTAAAATGTTAACGCAACGTGTGTTGAGTAATGCCAGGGTCGCACTGAATTTTTTATGAACCTTAGACCTGGTTTCCATGTAAATAACTGACCTTAAATATATAATTCTGGAAAAGTATTTATAGATTAACGTGTTCTTTTAGCGAATTTTTATTAAAAAAATTCACTAATAGAGAAGTAACGATGCTGAGACTTTCAAACATTTTTTCATATGAGCGCGAATTAGGGCGCTTAGAACATATATCAAAGGTCCTTGAATTTATATATATATATATATATATATATATATATATATATATATATATATATATATATATATATATATATAATGTGTGTATCCGAGCGCTAACTGAAAAAATGCTCAACTAATTTGAACGAAACTTGGCACATATCTCCATTTTGGTAAGCAACGTACATTATCCCTCCAAAAATATACAAAAGTATTTTTGAAAGTATTAAAGTAACTGAAATGAGATTTTACATGTAACTAGAAATTGTGTAAATAAATCTCTATTGTGAATTTTAACTAACTTTGTTCATAAAATTTGGAGATTTTTCCAGATTAAAAATAAAATCTGAAAGAGGTGAATTGAAACTGCCTAAGTGGTTAAAGTCAAATGTATGACAGAGACATAATAGTTATCTACCATGCATAGATTTATTCATACTACTGGACCAAACAATACAAATAACACGGATAAAACATACAACCCGAACCAGCGACCGAGAAATCTTGGCCAATAAAATCGCAAAAACCGTTGTCAACAATTACGACATTAGAATGACAGATGACATGAAATTAAAAAATGGTGTAATTGTTTTTTATGTAGGGGATTCAATACATTTTAAAAATACCCCATATTTGTAGCCAGACAAACGGCCCCAGTTAAAGTTTTAGACTGAAAATGTGGAAAAATCAAGGTTTAAGGAAGGCAATAAAGAAATTTTTACGGAATTATCCTTGTTATAAAGAAAATATGACGTTTTTGCCCAACCATCATTTGGTAAGTTCCATGTTATAAGGATATGAGAGGATACGAAAGGCTTAACTACATATTGTAAACAAAATTGACTTACATTTCTATAAAAATGATTTTAAAACAGTGTGTTAATTCTGTAATAGCCGTTTACTTAATTAACTCTGAGACTATAATATAAAAGTTCCTGGGGCATCAAGTTGTCGTGTTTGTATATACCACGTAAATAAACAATTTATTAGCTATCTTTCGTGGTCGAGTGTTCGCACCGCACACGGGCGGCCCACTTTCGATTTCCGCCGATCCACATGTAACGTTTTGGTTTGTTTCGCTAACTTTTAATATTTGATAGATTACATAAGTTTGGAACAAGATCTCATTTTTCTTTAAAACGCCTGGATAACTTTCTCCCCTTTGAGTCTAAAATTATAATTTTCAGCAGACATTTTTTATTGTTGATGAAAAAGAAAGCTTGTTTTTTTTAAAAAAACCTTTTTTGGTGTTGGAAAAACCGCTTCGGTTAGGTTGACTAAAACGAAATCATCCAGGCGAAAAATAAGGCAAAATACCTGCGACGTTTATCATTTGTCAGATACTTTCCTAAATATGAGTTAAGTTTTCTCTTGGAAAGCTTTTGTAACTTTAATCAAATTTTTAATGAAAGCTCCTGTTAGAGAGACTTATTGCACCCAGATAACAAATTTTTATTTTCTTGCTTCATATAAAATTGAGTTTTGCGCATTTGTCTCAAAAGGAACTAGAACACAAGATTTAGTTATTTTTTTTTGATAATAGAGAGAAATCGATGGTAACACTTACGAATAAATTCTTCAAATCAGCGTGTATTAGGGACCTTTAAAAGGTATGTTTAAAATATCAATTTTGCTAATATGCCCTACTAATAGTGTACAATTCTTATTAAAATTCACTACGATCACGGACTTGCTACGCCCATATTTTTTTTTTGTTAAGCACTAGTTTAAACCTGGCTTATTCACTAGCAGAATTAAAAATAAGGCACCCAACAATTTTCTGACGGTAGGTCCTCAAAAAGATAGGATGGCCTCTTTTAGTTCTTCATCTGCAAAAAATCAACGTAATACGAAAAGAACACTTGTGAGTATGTGAGATACTAACAAGTGTTCTTTTAGCTTGGGTAAGAAAAAATATTTCACGGCTCTACGTCAAGGTTATAACATAAATCCGCAGTTTTTTATTTATCTCCTAGCTTTATGAGCCTTATAAACTCTGTAATGGTAAAGTTTTTTTTTGGGAAAACTAGATAACCCCTTTGGCGCATAGGAAATTTTTAATTTTTAATTGTTTCTTTATAAACATCCGCGGTAATAGACCGTTTTGCACATAAACTTAATCCAAAGACTCATTCCAAAGAAATGTCGCCATCAGCTTTACTGCAAAAACTTGATTCTTTGGTTTTTTTGGGCTGATGGAGATCATTTGTGCAACCATTGCATTGACTCTTGTTTTGTTGGGGGATCCCAGTGGAAAACTCATGTTTCATCAGCTGTTGCTATTGTGGAAAAAACGTATTGGCCACGAGCTACAGCCGACAAGTTTTCTTTCGCAAATTTCTTGCTGGCACAACTCTTGTTCAGGAGTCAAATATTCATGCAACATCGTCAACACAAATGTTTCACAGATATCTATTTCATGGTCGATATTAAAAAAAATTTTGATCCTTTAACCCCATTTATTACACTTTCTTGATATTGTCTTTAGCGTTTAGGTCGTCCACTTTTATATTCATCGCCAATAAATTCTCACTCCAATTGCACTGTTTAGGCAATAAACTTATTTGAAAATATAATGGACAATTTTCTGAATATACAACACGCGTGCATTTTTGTATATTTTTTGGCTGATTGCCTTCTTTTGTCAAAAACTTGTATCACGCTTCTTTGTCCAAGTTTTAAATGAATAGCCTTGGCTCGTTTACAGTTTTACAAAAACAATAGAAATTATCTAATTTACACATAACTTTACGATAACAAGAACCACCAAAATAATAACAGAGAATTAGATAGGTATTTTCACAACAAAGTTGACTTCAGCAGCTGTGGCTAAACTAACTTTACAACCACAATTAGGTTTATGTACCTAACCTACCTAAACTACGAATAATGTAATATCCGTGGTGCAATACCGAATGAGGTATAAATCGGGAGAACTGCCGGGTGAATTTATGAAGGGTACAGGTATTAAGATTCCAAAAACGATGAACGCGCGAAAATGTAATCAGTACAGGCCAATAGGTGTACAGAGTTATGTGACAAAAATTATGTTTGTCATAATTCAAAATAGAGTAAGAATAAAAACTAAGAGTTGCTTGGACGACGCTCAGTGAGGATTTCGATCTAGACGAGGAACTAGAGAATATAATTACTCAAAACAATAAGACAAAGACCGCTTGAGAAAAATAAAGAGACATTTATTGATTGTGTAGACCTGCAAAACATTCAAGATTGGAAAATATTGTTTGATAAAATGAGGAGAACTGGATTTGATTGCGGGACTAGGCGCATTATTCTCAATCATTACAAAAGTGAAGTACCGAAATAGATAGTAACGGGTATGAAACTCAGGATAAAATAAAGTTATACGGCAAGGATATACATTATCAACATATTTTTTTTATTATAATTTCCACAGTATTGGGTCTGAGCAAGTTATATGCATACCAACTGTCTCCTCTCTTTAAAAGACCTGCCCGCTGTCCTGATTTGGTACCCAGTGATTTTTTAAGCTTTTAAAACAGAGAGATGTCAGTACGTCTTACTCACTCCAGGGCTCCTAGTTGGTCTTTTTTATGGACTTTGTCCTCATTTTTGACAAAGTCGGTAAAGTCTTAAAATTTCAAAATATGGCCCATAAGTCCCTATTTTCCACGAACTGCATCAATAATTACTTCTGGACACGGATCGTTTGTTAAAAAATAGTAATGAGTATTTTTTAATGCGAGATCGCACTAGCGAGTTTTGCCACAAATGCAGTTAAATCAGAACTTCCTTGTTCCAGTAACATATGACGTTTTGCCTTTGACTCATGGCACTTACTGCTCCTATAAAATTCACTCAGAGGCCGAGAAAAAAGGAATAAAATGATGCATGCAACAAAAAAGAAAGCGGAAGAGGAAGGGTATCAATCTGAGGAAATAGTACGATAAAATAGAACATGTTTTTCAGAACATGAGACCCTAGAGAAAGAAGAGCGAGAAATTAAGGAGACAGCAGATCACATGACTAGGGAGGCTATTTCATCGCTTGTTTTTCCATATTTGGACGTTTTTTTATCCAGATTCCTAAGTCCTCAATATAACGGGTACTTACTACGTCAACATAGTAACGATAGAATACTAAAAACTGCTAGCACTCCAGCAGAATGCGTTGACGAAGAGAATAAAAAATTTGCTGGAAATTTGAGTCAACTATTACGGAACTTAACGCTTTTTGAGAGATGATGTCAGAATATTCCGTTTTCCTTCACTCTTTTTGTTGCCTTTAGTCTTCTGAAAAAATATGTATTTTGAATTTAAGAATTGAAAATACACCCAGTAGTGGGGGTAAACATAAATACGTCAATTCTCTAAAAACATTACCCTTTACAAGCAGTTACATTTTGCCAATTATTATCTAATATGTCCTGTCCTTTTCAACGCATTGCTTTCTGTAACCTTCTAAAAGCATTCACATTTTATTAGTAGGTTTTAAAGTTGCCAGAAGTTTTTTGCAAATTTTTTTTCACATTACCTATGCTTCTGTTAACTGTAGACGTGTTACAACTCATGATGTCTCCAATTTACTTTTGCTTTGATTGGTCTCACGGTTTCGGAATAAACGATGTGATGACCTATTGCTTATGTGCCTGCAGAATACGTATGCCATTGAGACAGGCATCGCGTTAAGGGTCAGGACATTAGGTAAAATCGGTTTTGTGTCTCTCAGCTTCCCTACGTGACATGCACATGTTACTGCTGTGTAGGACTTGCGCTAACTTTCGAATTAGCTTAATTTTTTAACATACTTTTTATTTTTCATTGCTCGTACAAAGCATGGATTTGGTTTGAGCTTATTTCCCTAAGAGGTAAAACGATTAAAATGAATGGGGATAAAAATCACTTTTATATGCATATATAGGTAGTTCTTAATTAAAGCCTCATTCAAAGGAACAATTTCTCTAAGCGAACTCAATGACAATTCTTACTTCGGTGTAGTTTCACAATTAGTGAATGGAACAACCTCCTAATCTAAGTTGAAATCTTTAAAGGATTATGGAAGCATATTATGAATAGGTGTTCTTAATGTTGCTATTAGCTCGATTGAAAAATGTGCTTTGAAACTAGTTTCTTTAAATAGAAGCTTAGAGTTAAAATATGACACGATTAAAAGAGAAATTAATGTATGTTCTAGACTTAACATAAATAATTTTTTCATCACCTACAGATTACTAATAAATAAAAAGTTAAATCTCGCCCGTTTTACAATATTACCTTTACTTAATATACATGGTGTTTTTTAAACCAAATGACGACTGTTGTCTGTAAATTAAATGTCAAAACAAGATTATTTAAAAACATATGTAGAGTCAACTGAAGTAGGATTTGAAAATAGATGATTTTTCGTTGATGCAAGAAAAAATTGCTGAAAAATGAGGCAACATTTTTATACTCATTAGTTGCAAATCATTTAGATTACACATGTAAAGACTATATATTGATACTAGCTGACACTGCTCAGGAAAACTTTAGATATAATTTTTCAAAGGAATACTATACGAAATAATGTAACCGCAGGTTCTAGTGATGTCATTTAGAGCAATCTTGGAAGTTAGCGTGCAATTCTGATTTGTCAGATGTTTCGGGATAATTATTCACGAATGTAGGATTCACCATACCTTCTTTCCATTTTATCAGTATCTGGTGTTCCTTAGGTGTCCATTTTTGGGCTCATATTCTTTAATATATTCTATTTGCGGAAGTAACTTATTTTGCAGTCTAGGTATAAAATCTACTACTGATAATTATTCACGAATGTAGGATTCACCATACCTTCTTTCTATTTTATCAGTATCTGGTGTTCCTTAGGTGTCCATTTTTGGGCTCATATTCTTTAATATATTCTATTTGCGGAAGTCACTTATTTTGCAGTCTAGGTATAAAATCTACTACTGCTAAAATAAATGAAATTGAGTGGTCTCATTAGCTCAGTGGCCAGAAGATCGACTCGCTGAACAAATGTTCCGGACCCGAAACCCACCGCTGCTGATCACTTTTTTATATTAATAATAGTTCATTAATTCAGTAATTACGAAAAATAAAAAGTACTGAGGTCGTGATTTTGTGTTTGAGTATGTTAAATGCCTGCAGGTTACGCCATTCGAAAAAGAGATTAAGCCGTGGATCCCGTAGGGCATGCGATGCTAGGCACGTATAAAATACTTCCCCTGCTTACAAGATAGGGGTTTTAAAATGTTTCCAGTTTTGTGAGGACACACTGGAATAGTGACAAAAATATACCGAACTTAAACAAATAAACAACAAGTAAAGTGGATTTAACCTTCAGTGTGTTAGAGGTCTGTAAGCCATTTACTTCTAAAGTATGATTATTCGTTGAGTGGCGATTTTGATTTTGAAAATTCAATCGAATTTTCGGAACCCGATATTAAAATGATCGTCGCAACAGAACAAAAACTGCCAAGTCTAATAAAGCTATCAAGAAAACGATTTTAAATAAAGGTATTGGAGTTTACGGAATTATTTATTTTGGCTGTTCCCGAACCTAAATAAGACAAACGAGCTTACGTACCCACAATAGAATATATGAGCACGCCCTCGCAGTTAGAAAGTCCGAGCTCTTATCGGCACTCGTCATTCATAATACTAATACTGGACACAAAATAGACTCCGACAATCCCAAAACCATAGTCTCAGTCCACAACCTCAGAGCCAGAAATATCCGCGAAGCGATCGAAATCAAAATAACGTACCGTTTGTTCAAGATATATGGTGGGTACGGACTTCCGGCTACCTGAAAACCTGTTATATCTTTATCAAAAACACAACGACACCAAGGATGCAATATAAAGCTTTATTACCTCAGTACACTTTTATTCCCCATAACACCGTTATCACGAAATATGACGCCATAAAATTTATGAACCTGACTAATGACTCTAATAACGACCCGGTACAATAGACAACACAACCGAGTGGCAGTCAGATCTCTTTAGGGTCTAGGGTTGAACTAACAGGGTATTTAAGTAGGAGATTGTGGCCTTAATATTAACCTCTTGAAAATTGCCATAAAAAGGGTGCCGAAGCGTCGAGTTTTAAACGACTCTGGAGGCGTATATATATATATATATATATATATATATATATATATATATATATATATATATATATATATATATATATATATATATATATATATATATATATAAATTCGCGAGAATCAGCTGTTTATCAGTAAAAGCAAATTGTTTTTTCTTATGAATGCTAGAAGGATCACACAAGGATAAAGAAGGGTGAAACAAGAAATTGAAGTTTCTAGGTAAATGGTAGTATGCTAAAGGTAGTAAATGAATTTGGATGTTATTAAGGAAGACTGTTTTCAAAAGACGGAAGAATAGGTGACGAGATAGCAGTTATGACTGCTGTAGCTACGAGTGAGGGTATATCTAGAGGCCAAAGTGCCTGTATATAACAGCGCATTGGTGCCATTGCGCTGTATAGGTGTGAAGGTTGGGTACGTTGGACAAAGCATGTAAGAAAATTGAATGCTGTTGGAACGAACTACCACAGACGAATAATGGGTAAATGGAGAAGGGATAAAATTGGAAATAAACGTGTTCTGAACGAATATAATGTGAAAAAGTCTATTGAAAGTAAATATGAGAGCAGTGTGTTCAAAAGATTTGGTGACATAGAGCGAACGGATAATGATAGAATAAGACGTAGAATTTTTTAAAAGCACGTAGATGGTAAGAGATGTCGTGGACGATCTAAAAACCTTGGTCGAATGTTGCGGGCGATATATTAATGAAAAAAGATCAGCAGTTCACGTAATAAGATAACGTGTATGAAATGTATTAATGCGGAAGAATATATAATAAATAAAAATATAATAGGCTTTCTGGCGTGCTTACCCTTTTATGGCAACGGCATGACGGGTAGTAGTAGTAGACTAGTTCCTAAGATATTTCTGCTGACTGTTCGTCGTAACACCCTGTAAACATATAAAAACTAAAACTCAACTCACAGATTGTAATGGCGTCCCTTGGAGATATTTTTTCAAGCCTTTAATACGCCATCTTGACGAGCAATTTTCCCACAATAATTTGCGAAAAACAATCAATACTTTCATTATGGGTCGATTATGGAAAATTAAAGTATCAGATGTCAAAAAATTGGGACTGTTGACATATAGGATATGTAGAGCTTAACTAAATCGCATTAATTGCAACTACAAGTTTTAAACTTTTATGAGTAAATATTGGAACCTGTGATGAGTACTGACAAGTACAATTTGGAGAACCCAATTCGTTACAATACAGTTTTGAGACCTGACGATCGTTTCGGTAACAAAGTAAGCGTCATCGGAGAGATGAATAAACTAAGTGAATAAAGACTAGAACTACTATTTATATGTTAATTGCCAAGCAGTTGCGAACAGCGTTCTCTAGGAAGGTATATAGAGAGACCCCCACTGTCGTGTCTTAAATCCCTGTAATTAAAACTGCATATATTCCTTTGTTATACTGTGCTTCGTTATCAAATATTCCTTCTAAGAAGGAGACGCTGGTTATCAAGATAACAGTTCGAACAATGGACTACATACTCTATTCATCAAAAAATTTTTGTTCGAATTTCTAACGATGTATATATATATATATATATATATATATATATATATATATATATATATATATATATATATATATATATATATACACTTTCGTAAGCATCTAGCTGACGCAACTGCCTGACATTTTTTATTAACTTGAGATTTTTTTATATATATGATTATAATTATCCCAAATATGCTGAGTATACCCATAGGTACTAGTGGAAAATATAAGTACATAATCATAATATCTATTATAGTGAATATGCTTTGCCTTTTCTCTTTTGTTTGCTTCGACTTTCTGTGCTAATGTGATTTCCAAATTACAAATCTCATCTGTGGTCGTAGCATTTGATTCGATATATTACCAGCTAAATACTCACTAGTGTTTGGATGCAAATAACCTATTCTATGTATAAAATTGAATATTCCGCAATTCCTATACACATTATACATACAAAAGTACATCATCTAATTACAAAGAAATAAATAACCGAGAAGGCGAAAATATTTATTCTATATTCTACACCATGATCGTTTTTGGCACAGTTTCCACTTGTCAATTTCGTCTGGAATAAAACATACAATTTTAATGTCAATATTTGGATAAAATGGAAAATTTAAGTTTTGGAAAGAGTAACGGTGTAATACAGAGCGATGGAAATGGATTGGTTTGAGTTGAAGACAGAAAAAAAGGAATATCTTAAAGTAAATTATTGTCTAATGATCAAAATTTGAAGTTTGCGAAATTAGAAAAGTGTCATTGTCAAGAAATTTGGAAGTATCAACGTTTGGATAAAAACTCACTAAATTGCGCTGTTTGCAAGCACAAGTAGAATACTTATTTGTAAGGCGCTTTGTACCATTATTGTAACAATAAACTATAAACTATAATATAATACCTATGACTTGAATCCAACTGCGAATATTCAACATATATTGCACCAATATTATTGTTAGGTAGGTGTCTAAAATGAGAGATAATCTCATGTTTTCGACTTATGTGTCAAATTAATACATTTTTATCTACATACATTCTTCGTTTCTCCCTATAATGAACTATGAGTATTATGGATATACCTATCTACAAATTTCACTTACTTAACCCAGGCAAATTCAAAAGATTTTTTCTCTAGAGTCTCCAATTATTTTGCTTCATATTACCATATTATTACATATTATTGTCATTGGCTTTATATATGTGTACGACGATTCAACTTATTACGATAAACGAAAACTGGTTGAATTTTAATTTTCAAGATTTGTGGGAGACCGACAACAAGCCAGTTGAAAAAGCTTGTGATTATTATGCCCTGTTTGATTTTTTGAAGATGCAGTATTATTTACTCACCAAAATGCAAGCGAGCAAGAAATATTAAAATATATAGGTTATATGCACTGGCAAATGTAGGCGACAGTAATGGTGGGAGGCAAGGTAGAATCCCGGAATACTTTTCACACCCCAGGCTTTTTTTAAATATTTTATACCTTTATGAAAATTTTAAATCTCAAATGTTTATATTTTATTATGAATAAATTTAATTTTGCCAATATCGGATCTATAATTTATTTTTATATGTATCCTATATTGATGCCTAATATTGACGAATAATGAAAAAAAAATATTGCTCTAATTTGAATATCTCAATATTTAGTTATATTGTTTTATAATATTAGGTAAATAATTGGGGTTAATTATTCACACATTATTGTAGCACTATATCAATTCAATATTTATTACAATATTTTGCCAATATGTAAAAATGTCCACATCTAAATATAAATATAGCTGTTCAATATGTAGCCTCTATATAATCCATGCTTAACTAATATTGTATGAACATTGTTACATGGGATCGGCTGTATTATAGATAATTGAATTAAATGTATCACCATCAACTGGGGTAAATGTTGATAGCAAAACTAGAAGAAACCTTACCGTATTTTATAACATTCGCACTTTCTTGATAACTTCTTCCACAATCACTTCTAACAACTAAAACTTCCACTGGCGGATGACACTTGATGGCAGGAAACTACCTTATCGACTTCGGGCAGTAATTCCGAATATTTATCAAGCAACTAGAACTGAATCAATGCCCCCGGTGGACTACGATCCCCGGTTTTCCCTACGCCTAAAAAGAGATTGTCTAACTTGAAATAAGCCTGTTCTCAAAGTCAAAATTCGATTCCTTTATTTTCCTTTTTTTTAATAAAAAAGGGAGAAAGTTTAAAAAAACTTTAAATAGTATTCTTTCAATTCTATATAACTTGACAGTTTGTACAATTTTTGCTATAATTCTTGGTAAATATGTATTGTGTCACCGTAGACAACTAATTTAAGGCAACCACAAATCTAGTGGGTTAAAGTCTGGGCTACGAGCTGGCCGATAAATTGAGGTGCCACGGCCTATACATCTTTGGGGATGCCTTTTTATTAGATAATTTCCCACTTGAACATAGAGAAGTAAGCCGGTGCACCCTCTTGATGCAAACATTTATAGGTAGCAATTTTTGACAAACAACGAAGTATGTACGATATATGCCATTGCGGAGTGGTTTGAAGACGAATATAAAGAACTTGTTTTAGAAGATTTATAATTGCTTATGAACGTTCTACTAGATATTCAATCTTAGAGGAGATTATGTTAAATTAATAAATTATTGTTTTAAATGTTATTGCGTTTTCTACTGCACGTAAGTACTTTTTAATATAACTCATTGAATACGAGTTATCTATATATTTATTTTCTGTAGGAAGTATGGTAAGTAGATAGCAGAAGCTTGTATTCTACAAAATAAATGTTGATTGAACCCATTAAAGATTCGGATCCTTACTTTAACAGATATCGACTTTTATACAAATAAGATGAAAGAAAGTAATATTTCAGAAAAAAAATATTTTGAGGGGAATGTGACACTTTCGAGATTTTCAGTCCCTAATTTCAAGTGGTGCTAAAAGCAATTAAATCTGCATCGAAACAGTAATTATCTTGTCAGCTAATATAGGGATATTTTTTAATTCTGAACACAAAAGTTAAGGAAATGAAAGAATTATTTTAAAATGTATAATTCTGCAAAACATTTATACGACCGCCTCAAAGTAGAATGCAATATTTGCTAAAATTGTAATAGCATAATAATAGTTTTGGTAAACCCATCGAATTTTTATAGCTGGTAATGGGGAGTAATTCTAAAAATGGTTTTGTTTCATCGATTTAAGAAGCCTGTTTGATGTAAGTATCCGAACATATTTTCCATAAGCACTTTCGAAGTGATAACGGTATAACAAGAAGAATCAGGATAATTATAGTGATTTATAAATCACCTTCAAAGGTGCTGTACTCAAGAGTGAAGCTACGGTTGAGACTGATCAAACCAAACAATGTAGATTTAACTGGTAGTGATGTTTTTTGTTCCCTGTTGATACCTCCACTTAAAGTTGATTTCGAGACAGTGACCCTGCCATTGTTGTCATTGCATACTTGTTATAAACTTTAATTTGGTATCAAGTTACGAAATTGAAATTCACATTTTCAACGATTCGATAAATGCCAAAAATGTTTTAAACTTCTTTAGGTTTTTTACTTTATATTTTTCAGAGAAATAAATAGGTGATAAAGAATAGACTCGCCTGATACCCACACGCTAATACAACATGGTTGAGCCCTATTACAAATAGCAAATTAAATCATGAACAGTTTAACAGCAATATTGAGTGGCAAATTCGCAATTGATGGGTTATTTTGAAGGAAATTATACAAAGCATCTTACATGTCAGTTTAATAAGTACAATTTGGAGAACCCAATTCATCAAAATACAGTTTCTAGACCTGACGATCGATTCGCTAACAAAGTTAGCGTCATCAGAAGGATGAATAAATTAAGTGAATATAGACTAGAACTGCTATTTACATGTTAGTTGCCAAGCAGTTGCGAACAGCGTCCTCTAGGAAGGTATACAGACAGGCCCTCACTGTTGAGTCTTAAATCCCTGTAATTAAAACTGCATACCCGCCTTTGTTATGCTGTGTGTCGATATCAAATATTCCTTCTAAGAAGGACACGCTGGTTATTAAGGCAGCAGTTCGAACAATGGACTACATAGAACCGGACGTACTCTATTCATCGAAACATTTTTGTTCCAATTGTTAACGATATACATACTTTCATAGGCACCTAGCTGACGCGACTGCCTGATATTTTTGATTAACTTGAGATTTTCTTTATCTACATGATGATTATTATCCCAAATATGCTGAGCAATACATGGTTTGTCAATAGTGCCACATCTCAGTTGCGCTAAATGTTATTTAAATCTAGTTTCAATTGTTATTTTAGTTTGCTCAACATGTTTAAGTACATAATCCTTACAACCTATTTCAGAGATTCCCGACACTTCTGTGGTTTTATTTTTATCTTCTGGGTTACCTAGCAAATTTTTTAATGTATTGCTTTATAGAAAATGTTAGCTGCAAATTGGTTTTCTTAAAATGCTATTAAAACCTCTCGCAATTCGCGGTTCAAATACATTTTTTTACTACGACTTTCAGCAAATATAAACCAGACAAAAACGTTGTCTGTTTATCATTTGAACTGCGAATTACGAGAGGTTTTAATAGCATTTTTAAGAAAGCCAATTTGCACCTAACATTTTCTATAAGAAATGCATTAAAAATGTTGCTAGGTAACCCAAAAGATGAAGATAAAACTACATAAGTGTCAGGAAACCATGAAATAGGTTGTAAGGATTGTGAACTTAAATATGTTAAGCAAACTAAAAGAACTATTGAAACAAGATTTAAAGAACATTAAGCACAACCCAGATACGGCACTATTGACAAGTCATGCATTGCTCAGCATATTTGGGATAATAATCATCATAGAGATAAAGAAATCTCAAGTTAACAAAAAATGTCAGGCAGTAGCGTCATCTAGATGCTTACGAAAGTATATATATATATATATATATATATATATATATATATATATATATATATATATATATATATATATATATATATAAATAATCAAATTGTTTGTCAAATTTGGAAAAACAATTTATTATAATTGAATCAACAATAAATAAATAAATATTTTAAGAAATATATGAGAATTTGATACCATAATTGCTGCGTCATGATTTTTTCAAACATGTTATGATCAGCTTGAATTTCTAACCTTATTGATTAGTGTAATTGGCCATTCTATGATAGTGTTGTCTTCATCACGGCATAAAAGCCTGCCTTGTTGTCAGAACTATGATTATGTCTTAAAGCAGTTTTTTCAATCCTTTTTAGCTTTCGCACATCATCAGTTGAGGCAGATTTCCAAACAGCTTTACGCAGAACATTTTTAACAAATTTACTTACTTTCTCTCAATGCTTATCAGCAAACATCTTGCCTCTTTTATTCGTCTTTATGTCGCTGTACCATGTATTGGTCATTTTTCGCATTATCCACATTTCATATTTTCTATTCTTTCCATATCCTGCGTACCCAAAGACGAGTTTTCCACCTCATATATTAGAACACTCTATGCCTATGACTTGCTGAATATGTTTCTCAGTAGTAGAAGGAAGAGTATTTTATCTATCAAATACTAATAAGTATTCAGAATTCAGAATGTTTCTTCCTCTGAAGATGTTGACTTTGTCAACGGAACGATCGTAAGGTCTCTGAAATATGTGTTGTGGTGATTTGGGTGTTCTCCAAGTGTACTTATTAGTGCTCATCACAGGTTCCAGTGTTCACATATTGTATCAAATACTAGCTTTGTATTGCATTCTTCTCTCTCAGTTCTTTGCAACATTTACCATCATCCGTAATAACACTCCCAAGGTACGTGACATTCTCTTCTTATTTAAGTTGTTGGCCGTTTTGGTTATATATTCATTTTCGCAGCTATATCCTTACTTTTGTTTTCCACGTATTAATTTTCAGTTTGATTTCTGTTAACTTCCAGCACACTAAACATTCTTTGGAATTCCTTTTCGGTTCCCCTATCCTTATGCAATGGAACTGCTGTCTAATAAATACATTACAACTTGATCAACTGATAAATCTTTCAACGCCATTTCGTTAATCTGGTAGATATTTTATAAGTCGAGTTAATTGTCACGTAGTATACTTGCTTTTTATGTATTTTCCTTTTTTTTAAGTGGCCTAAAACAGATTTATAAATTGCCGTGCTACAAAGTATTTTAAAGTCATTTAGTTATTCTTGTAAATATTTTATAAATTAAGATGAGGTTAATCTGATTTAACGTGATTAACTTGTAGTGTCTGAAAGATCCGTTAGTTTCATAGTTAAATGTCAATTTGAAATTCCGCATTATACCATGATCGAATCCTTTTTTATAAGGATAACTTAATTAACGTATAAATCTGCTTAAATATTGGTGTATTTTTAAATAAGATTTAACTGGATATTTATGAAGATTGAGCGCCGTTTCTAAACAGAGGCAGATCAAAATGTTTACGACCGAAATTTCACACGCTCCAAACATTCTTTGATAAATGTATTTTTAACTAGCTGTATAGTCGGTGGTTAGTCTTGGCGAACAAAAGCGGCGAACTTATCACAATTTATTGATTGTATAAAACTGCTTTTCCTAGAAGGGAGTCGATAAGGTCGATGCAAAACAAACTGTGAATAGCCAACATTATGTAGCTGAATATCCCGTGAATTGCAAAGATAATTCTATCAAGATAAGTATTAGCGCGCTTATTTTATCTAGTAAAAGCGATCCTATTTTTATCCTAATCAAGCAAGTCCTTTCAGAATATGGTATAGTCTTAGTTTGTTACACAAGACTTTGTTTCATTGCTTTGTTTACTAGAGTTTTCTATAAAAACTTCTTCAATTCCAATATTGCTTACAGATCGTCAAATGATCCCTTTATTAGAACTTTGCTCCCTTTTTCACATCGATGACGAAGCTTAATCGGAAACTGAAATCAATTTTAAGATCTCCTTAAGTATTTGCAAATTAATTCAACGGCAATTAAAAGTCGTAATTAGTACGGGAAATATCGATTAATACAGAATGAGGAGGTAATCGGTGAGGAAATAAGTTCGAGAACGAAGTGTGTCCTTTTTGATTCTCCCGGGAGCTATTTGCGGTCTCTGAAGACAGTTTTATACTTCCTAACTTATTCTTCATTAACATCTTACTTACTGCTTGAATTCTTGGTGCATGAAGTAAAAAATATTAGTCTCCCTTTCAAATAAATTGTTTGCAATTTACTTGAATAACTTTAACGTCTACTAATTTTGTTAGCGATAATAATTGTGGCATACTTTTAAATATATTACAGGAAGAACGCGAACATCTTGGTTTTCGATTTTATTTATTACTTAGATTTTTATATCATTATTGCACTGTTTAATTTGCCTATATATGTAACTGTAACAAGCGTAATCAGTTCTTTAATTATAAAAGACATAACATGGCGCCATCTAAGTTTACTGTAACATAATATACACTGTCATTTTTTCTAAATATGTCAATTTGTGTGTATTTTGTTGTTCAATGTCGGTTTATTTCCACGCCTATAACTAATTACTATTACTTTCACCATTTTGCCGAACCTATGTATTTCATAAACACGTGGGGATTTTTGCGTTGCCAACATCGTATGGTATACGAGAACCACGGCTTTAACCCGCTTCCGAAAGGTGGATCAGTGAGACAAAATGCTAGAGCCTCAATAACTGTTATTTTCCAGCATGCACTTAATTAATTATTAATCATTTTGAGAAGGTGTTCGATAGGATGCGAACCCGAAACCTCCCAACGGACATTATGAGTATTTGTTAGAAAATATGTTTTCATGAGAGTGAGACTGTAAAAGCTTTCGAGATTATTTTTCAGTTCTTTAAATTAAAAAAAGTCTGGACGCAGCAGGTGCGTTATGGTAATCTCTATAAAATGCACAATTTAAAACGGGACTGAGGCACTGCGGATCACCGCAGGTGAGACAATACACCCCCGACTTCTTGAGATAAGGAATTAGATCCTTATTATGAACCAAAATTTTCTTAACGGTATCCCTATATAAACGGTGTTGCACTGGGGGTCACCGCAGGTGAGACAATAGACCCCCGACTTCTTAAGGAATAAAATCCTTATTATGAACCAAAATGTTCTTAATGGTATCCCTTATATAAACGGTGTTGCACTGGGGGTCATCGCAGGTGAGACAATACACTCCCGACTTCTTGAGGTGAGGAATAAAATCCTTATGATGAACCAAAATTTTCTTAACGGTATCCCTTGACTTGTATGCGAACTTGATATTATCTCTCTTTAAGACACGAGAGACTGCAGCAGTGATGGGGCTACAGTATGTGAGAGGAAACTATGAGGGGATCTCAGGCTGGGCTGACGAGAGATTAGAGCTTGTATCTCTTAAGAGCTGACGGCTCTTTTTTTTTCTTATCAGTCTGTCTACCAAGTTGACAGGGTATTTGTTATTTACGGCTAGTTGTTTAATAACATTGAGCTCCTTAGTAAAGTTCGTCCCCGACAGTGAGGCTCTAAACAGCCTATCTATCAGATCTATATGGGATTAGGTAGTCTGTTTGTGTTGGTTTTCTATATATGTCGAATTCGAATGAGTTTTCGTTCCTTGTTAACCTCAGATCCAGAAAACTGATGGACACGTTCTCTTCAGGTTCCATGGTGAAGTTAATATTGACATGTAGATCGTTCAACCAACCGAGGAACAGGTGAAGCTGCTCTAAGGTACCCGACCACACACCAACATGTCATCCACATACCGTGTCCAGGACGAAATGAAGTTGATTAAAATCCTTAAAAACTAGTTTCCTCTCGAAGAAGGCCATGAAAACTTCTGCACACAAGGGGGACAATGGGTTACTCATTGGAAGACCGTCCTTTTGGACATACATTCTATCATTAAAGGAGAAGAAACTATGCGCTAAACAGACCCTGACCAGGGCATTGAACGCTCCCTGTACCTCACGACTGAGTGAAGACGAAGCAAGGATATTTCTTAATAGTAGAAGTGTCAGATTGGCCGGGACACTGATAAACAAATTGGAAACGTCGAAGGACACCAAAACCGTACCACCATCTACCGGCACCTCGCAAAGCCTCTCAACTAATGCAACTGAATTCTTTATCACATTAGACATTAGGAAAGACAAAAGGAAACCAGACAACGTGGACGTGAGACAACCCAGCAACGAAACAACTGTTCTAATGGGACAACCTTCTTTGTGTATTTTCGGCAAACCATAGAGATGGGGAACAATATGATTCATTGGGTATAAATGTTTCGAAGGCTCTCTTAAACTTTGGAACGAAAGAAGGTAAGTGATGAAAGTCGACTGGCCAGATTCTATTGTCATTCAACAAACTAAGGACCTTCGAGACTCTGATAACCCTCTTCAATGAGGAAATGACTGTGCCTTATGGCTTAAGACCAATGGAGTTGGCTCTGAACTTAGAAATTACACCGTGGATCAAACCACGCAAGAAATATGTATTATCTACCTCCTTAAAAAAACATCAGTTTCCCTAACCGTGTTGAATATGAAGGACTTAATACTCGGTGGGATTGCAAACTTTAGTCCCTGACTCAACAGGTTGACATAAGAGGTGTCGAATTGATCGAATGAGGACAGATTTTTTAATCTTTCATAAAATACGTGATTGCTGAACTTCAAGCTCTAGGGTGTGAGGAATTCTCTCGTATCCGTTGTAAGTGAGCAATTTTTCGATTGAGTGAATTTCTTTTATAAAATTGAAGAGATAACAAATGTTCATGATTAATTCTTATAAAAGTGTCGTACTCGAGCATGCACAACCTACCTGCTAGCACATCGTGCACAATCTTCAACTTCAGGTCTACCTCCTCCTTCCTTGAGTAAGCCATCCGTAATTCCCTTCTCAGCACTGACTTCTTAAATTTCCGTGATAGTGTCTCGAAGCAACTAGGAACTGCCTTGTTGATCATGTTGCAGATGAATTTTGGATACAGATCCTTTCTGATGCAGGTCGTCAGGAACCAGATTCTGAGAGACAATGCGATTGAAGACCTCGACAACTTCCTATAAAATTTGGTGAGGTTGTCAGAAACTATGTTTCTGGTAGGCCTGCCTTGCGTGTGACTACACTGTAACTATAGAAAGGTACAAAGTCCAACAAAAACTAAGGGTCAAATTACAAAACAGCCCTAACGGCCATGCAAGGTTTCAAACTGACAGTAGTGTCAGGAGTTATAAAACATCTCTATAAAATGCACAATTTAACACGAGGCTGAGATCCCACAATATGAACACCACTCTGATGGAATCAAAAGCGACACGTTAAAAGTCAAATTAATCAACTATATAAAAAGCTACAGACAAGCACAAACATAAAAAGCAAAGCGGGCTGCACAGCCGAGCAGAACATCCCGAGAACATCTAAACATGTGAAATTCAGAAAGAAAATAAGGATATGAATGCCACTCTGGGACTAATACTTACTGATTCCTGTCTTAGTTGCAGAAAAGTGCTATATGAAATGTTGCCAAGGCTTGGTTTTTCATCTATTGTCTTCAGGTTTCGAAACGAAAACTGCACAGAACAAGAAAGCAGGAACATCACAAGACTTGAAGTAATCAGAGGATGACTGTAAATGACTCTTGTTTTTTAAATTTTAAATTTTTATCAGATGACAAGATGGAGTCTGTATCTTCAGAGGTCTGATTGTGGACTGCGAATGGAAAGGGACGAATGACAAGTTACATGACAACCAAAAGTGACATATGAACTACGGCGGGCGGAGAAAATGTCAACGGTGCAGAGAGAGAACCGAAGAAACACCCGTTTTTGCTCCATGGTTGGAATCGATCACATGTCAGTCGGAGCACTATTATTGAAAGTCTATTCAGTCAGGTTTCTCCATATAAAAGTCTATCCATTCAGGTTTTTGCATGTGAAAGGAAAGCTTTTTAGACCCTGATGCCTGAAAAAAATGAGCACTTTATTACTGGAGCTAGAGCACCACTGTTGAAAGTCTATTCAATCAGGTTTCTGTATATGAAAGGGAAGTTCATGGTACTGGTGCTAGAAACATTCAGAACATTATTATTGGAGCCATTTTTGTATTTGTAAATCTCCATTTCACCAGGACGAATTGTTCTCTGCCAAAACTAGCTGGGTAAAGGATTCTAGCGCCGCTCTCCTTGTCAAAGGTGTGGCCGCTATCTCGCAGGTGGCAACCGAAGACTGAAGTGGTTTTATCAACGTTGCTTTTGCTTCTGAAATGTTCAGAGACTCTGGTACCCAGTGCTCTTCCTGTTCTTCCTATATAAACGGTGTTGCACTGGGGGTCAGGTCAGGTAGAGTAATAAAAGAAGTTCAATCACCTCGTTCGGCAGTAAAGATACAATACACAAAAGATGCACCTGCGACTAAAATCTCCCTCTCGGCTTCGTTTCTTTTTACCTAAGAGTCAATATAAATACTTGATGTAGTGGACATTAGTTTTGAATATTTCTCTCAAGTTAGCCTCTGAAGAGATTTGCAGCACACTAGACATATATATATATATATATATATATATATATATATATATATATATATATATATATATATATATATATATATATTCGTTAATATGTTACTACATAATGGAAAAGCTCCGCCTTATTTTTAGAAACCTTAAAAATTAGCAAAAAAATGTTAAAAAATGCAACAAGAATTTTAAGAAGTCAAACAAATGCAGTTAAAGTGAATGCTATACGATCGGTCTGACGTCCTTTATTCGTCGAATAAATATAAATTTTCCGTAGACAGGTAACATTAATGAGAAAGACACTCTTCAAATAAAGAAATGTTTTCTTCTGAAGTTATTCAAGGTGTATTATTCTAACTCTCATAGACTATTGTCGGTACTGGGGATAATGGATAATCACGTCACAATACTGCTGACTGGTCACAGAATGGGCTTGTTTATTTTTACCAATTATTTTATTCAAACCAGCTTCTCCATAAATGAAATTTTTGGCAATATACCATTTAAAGAGGCGTAAACAAGGTAGTAATAACCATATTCTCGTTAGAACCGAATTCGTAATAAACTAACGTTATAGTAACTTATGAAGCCAACCAAATGCAAGAAAAACACTCATTATAGCCGACATCTCAATACATCCAGTGCCCTCTAAAAGCCAATTATAATGCAAATAATCCTTTTCAGAAAATCATGCTTTGGTGGTGCAAAAAGTCGTGTCCCTAGTAGGTGTTTAATTATCATGTCATTTTAATGGGTATTAACTACCTAGAGGTTCACTAAATGAAGACTAGAACCTATGATAAGTACTGGTAAACACACTTGGAGAACGCTAGTCACCACAAAACATCTTAAAAAACCCGACGATCGTTTCACTAACCAAGTTAGCGTCATCAGTCAATCACGTAATTATTGCAGACGTTTTCATGAGTATCTTCGAAACAGACGCTGAAAGTGGAAGTGAGTATTTTACTCGAGTGACATTTCGTTACGTGGATGATATTTTCGCAGTGTTCAACACAAACATTTGCAGAAAAGAAGATTTTATTGCCAAATTAAACACTAAATTTGTTCTATAAAATTTACCCACGAACTAGAAATTAATAATATGTTACCCTTTCTAGATGTACTAGATATCAAAAATAAAGACACTTTAGAATTCGATGTCCCTAGAAAGGAAACCACGACTCTAAGCTACATTCCGGATGAGTCACCTCATACGTACGCACAAAAAATTGCCAGTCTCATTTTTTAGTAAACAGGTTAAGTAATGTTCCTTTAAGTAAAAGTAGATGTACCAAAGAATCAGTGTGTGTGTGTGTTTTGTTTCTTTAACGTCGGCCTATTTCCGCGACTATGGCCAATCACCGACGCCAGGGAGCAGTTTCACCTCACTATCCTGGAAATTTTGCCGAACCCCTGTCTTTCTGTAAGGAGGGTAGGGTTCTTTAACGTGCCCAACATCGCATGGACACGGGACCGACGGCTTTACGCCCCCTCCGAAGGGCGGAACGTGCAGACATTCAACTTGCTCAAATACAATGTCAGAACCTCGGTTGATGTTAATTTTACAGTTTGTACTGAAAAAGTGAAAGGAGTACGCCGGGATCGAACCCAATACCCTTCGGTTCAAAGGCACACGTTCTTACCTCTGAACCACCGAGGTTCTAAAGAATCAGTGTATATAAAGAACGTGGCCGAATATAATGGATAAACTGCTTGCCTAGTGGAGAAATTAATTAACAAACAGAAAACAAAGAAAACGTTCGCGGCATCAACGACTTTTAGAAGACATAAAGCCGAAAAAAAACTTTACTTACCATTTGAACCTCGAATCGCGACGGGTCTGGGTAGCATTTTTGGAAAAACCAAATTTGCAACTAACATTTGCAACTAACATTTGCAACTAACATTTTCAACAAAAAAATACCTTAAAAACTTGATAGGTAACCCAAAAGACAAGGATAGTACGGCCAAAATGTCGGGAATTAAATAAGTTGTAAAGATTGTGATCTTAAATACATCGGACAAACAAAAATATCTATTGGAATTAGATTCAAAGAACATTTAGCACAATTAAGATACGGTTATATATATATATATATATATATATATATATATATATATATATATATATATATATATATATATATATATATATATATATACACACATATATTGCTAAATATGGTAATAATAAAAAAGTGTATGAATCTCGTTCCGCCGCCTATAGGGAGTCTCCTGATAGATTACAAAATAAATACCGGCAGAAGCACGTCCGATAGATATGAAAAGAATACAGATATTTCCGCCAAACGAGATATGTTAATTTTTTGTGTTGTTAAACCTCCCTAGATCGTTAGTGACCAACTACCTGCAGAACAATATAAATAGAGTTGTGGATATAAAATATTTAGAATTATTCATGCTCTAATGATGCTAACTTAGTTAGCGAAACGATCGTCAGGTATTTTCAAATGTGTTGTGGTGATTTAGGTTCTCCAGGTACCTAAGGGTTAACGTTTTATAAATTTTAAAGATCCGAAGCTTAAAAATTTGTGCGTAAAGTTGACCGCTATATTTTTCGGCGCCAATAATTATGTCTGTAGTTGCCACCCCCTGTAACTATTTCACATGGGAACCACGTTATTCCAAATTCTAAGCGTTTAAGAAATTAAGGTTAGCTACAATATTAAGCATCTGCACTAAATTAGCCTGTTAATTTAATATATTTGACGTTATCTCTCTTTAATAACGTAATCTCTTTAAAACCTCTGTTTGTAACACGTAAATTACGTTGATTTGTGACAAATCATCTTATTGCTGTCTGGGAGTAACGTTTCTACATTTAGTGATATCTGTATTTTTTAGTGAATTTTCGTAGAAAAAATTCACTAATGGGGAGATCCCGACTTTGGAATTTTGAAAAAATTTTTGCAAATGAGCGCGAACTAGGACCCCTAGAACCCATATCCGGGGTCAGTTTCAATTTTTATATGTTTATATATATATATATATTTTTATATATATATATATATATATATATATATATATATATATATATATATATATATATATATATATATATATATATATATATATATATATATATATATATATATATATATATATATATATATATATATATATATATATATATATATATATATATATATATATATATATATATGTATGTATCACACCGATAACTCAAAAAATAATCGGCCGATTTTGATAAAATTTGGCATGTACCTTTCTTTTGTTAATAGCTTGGATAAGTTCGTTAGTCAGGAAAATCGGACGAGGTTTTCCGGGAAAATTTTGAGTTTTCATTCGAAAAAAATTCATATCTCAAAAAGTAATAAGCCGATTTTAATAAAATTTGGCACATACCTTCCTTTTGTAAGTGGCTTTGACATGTTTGTTAGTCAGGAAAATCGGACGAGGTTTTCCGGAAAAATTTTAAGTTTTCATTAGAAAAAAATTCATATCTCAAAAAGTAATAAGCCGATTTTAATAAAATTTGGCACATACCTTACTTTTGCAAATGGCTTTGACATGTTTGTTAGTCAAGAAAATCGGACGAGGTTTTCCGGGAAAATTTTGAGTTTTCATTTGAAAAAAATTCATATCTCAAAAAGTAATAAGCCGATTTTAATAAAATTTGGCATGTACCTTCCTTTTGTAAATGGCTTTGACAAGTTCGTTTTTTAGAAAAATTGGACGAGGTTTTCCGAAAAAATTTTGAGTTTTCATTTGAAAAAATTTTTTATCTTAAAAAATATAAAATATATGATAACCAAATTTGGTAGGTAGGTTTACGATATAAAAAGTAAACTATACACCAAAATTTAGATTTCTATGTTACAAGAAAAAAAAGTTATAATAAATTAAAATATTTTGTGCCAGATCATTTCTATGAAAATTCACTACCATAACGCACTTGCTGCGTCCCGAGCTTTTTATAGAATATAAACGTAAATTATGTACATATAAATGTCAATATTAAGCATAATGGATATACATAAGTATGTATTTTGTGTATGTTATGCGAAAAAATTTAAATTTTTAATGGTAGTAACTGTACACTAGTATTGCCTTTCTTTAATGAGTGCAGAAATTTTGCTAGGTAACCCAAAGAGAATAAAGATAAACTACACAAATGTCAGGAATCTATGAAATAGGTTGTAAGGATGGTGAGCTGAAATATGTTGGGCAAACGAAAAGATCTATCGAAACTATATATAAAGAAAATTTAGCGCAACTGAGTTATAGCACTATTGATAAATCATGCATTCCTCAACATACTTGGGATAATAATCATCATGTAGGTAAAACAAATCTCAGCTTAATAAAAAATGTCAGGCAAACGCAATAGTTACACGCTTACGAAAGTATGTATCGTTCTAAACTTGCACAAAAATGTTTCTATGAAGGGAATACTTAATGACGCCAAGCGGTTTTACAAAAGCAGGTAATTTTAATGACAGGTATTTTTCGATGAATTACAGGGATTTTCGACTAAATAGGGACGTTTTGTCTGTATACCTTCGTAGCGGACTATTCGCAATTGCTTGTCAAGTATTATATAATTCTAGCTTTTATTCGCTTACTTTATTCATCCCCCTGATGACGCTAACTTTGTTAGCGAAACGATCCTCATGTCTTAAAACTCTATTGTGGTGAATTGTGTTCTCTACATTGCTCTTCTCACTGCCTTTGTTTACATAATTTTAAAAAATCCAGCAAACTACAGCTTTATCCTATCTGACAATGTTTGCTTTTATTTTATTCGTAGCATATTGACTAATAATTTTTTTCAGTGTTTCCTCAGTTCAAAGCTGACCTTTTTATATCATTTACTTAAATTAAGTTTTTGATAAACTACAAAAATATGCGAGAGCCTTTTCTGCTTATGCAGTTTTTTTATATTTTTAACCCATTTAATTTTTTTTAATTCATCGTCTCTTGCACAACACTTTGCGAATAACTTATCAAACGATAAAGGTCGCGGTAGGCAACACTAGAGAATGTCGCAGAGCAATTAATAAAGTGGTTATCTCTTCATCTAATGAAAACTGAACTTTGAATGAGCGTGTGAAAACTCTTGGCGAATCGACCAGGAAAAAGTTGAATAACTGTAACAGCAAAAAAAAATTGCCTGGGGTAGATATTAAGAGTTTTTACCGTTGACAGCAGAGTTAAGATTGACCAAGATGGAGATCTCAAAGGAAGCACTATGGGCAAATTGAAGAAGCCTCTGAATCTGCCAGACTTCATAAAATTCTTTCCAAATTTCGTAAGGTTTCTATGAACACTCTAGAAAATGGAAAATGGCTATGGGGGACAAGAACGGAGATAATAACCGAGCTTCTTCAAAATCACTGTTCTGGAGCAGATTAATAAAACTAACTATTGGGCCGGTGCTGAGAGCGACTTAAAGCACCATGCTAAATACCTCTATAAACACCAGGGGGTGATAACATAAAAAATCTAATTAGCAGTAAACTTATTTGAAACTTTTAGGTCTGGCTGTAAAAGGGTCCCTGTCAGTTTGGCTCTGGATTTTTTACCGAGAATGTGGAGAGTGACTAGGGTAGTGTTTTTATCCAAGACTGATCTAAGGAAATTTTCACTGGCAAAATCATTCCAACGAATTGCTCATATGTGATTCGTACTGAAGACTTAACGAACTGATTGATGGACACATCAGAGCTGGGATAAAAGCGGATAACCTGTCAACTGTTTTAATGGGACCAGTTCGCTTTCAGAGCTGGTATGTAAACTGAAACATTCCAACGTTTTGTTAGCAGAGTGTAGAGTAGTACGTAACATTCTTCTAGTGGTATTTCTGGACATTGGAGGAAGCCTTCAATAATACTCCCTCGAATCAATCACCAGAGCCACAAAGAACCTCGGCATGGGGGACACCTTTGCAAATAGGTTAGATTGTATGCGAGGAGGAAGGGTAATGTATGCGTGGCTGATGGCAAAAGCCTTACTACCCCAGGTTTCGATTCATCAAATATATTTTCTTTTATTCTGATTTTAAAACCCAAAGCATACAAATAAGCAGAATGTAAATATCACATATCGCTTTAGGTTGCCATTAAACTGAAAAAATATATGTACTATTTTGGGGAGGTATAGTAGAATTTGTATATTTTCTAATTAGATCAGTTAATAGCTTTTAAGTATAAGAATGTGGTGTAAGGTTTTAAGGTTTTATATATGATAAACATCAAACATAATGCATGTCAACATTAATGTTATCAATTGAGAAGGTTAATGGCTTATTATATTTATTTCGATAATAAAACTGCAATAAAACACCTGTAAACAAGTTCACTGTCTGAAAAATATAGTAAATTACTGTGCTCCCATACTTTTTTGTTTATTTGTTCAAAATCTTTAACGACAAGGTGGAATATATGAGTATCCCAAGACACCTACGCTCGTAACTACTTTTATTACCATTAATTTGTTCCGATTGGTATCTTATACATTTTGTGCCACAGTGTAGGCCGAAACTAGCTGAATAATAAAATTTATCGCTACTTACATATAATACCAAGCGTGCGTCTATTCAACTTCGTATAATGTTATTTACGTTATAGATTACATTATCACAGCAAAAGTTTATTCTATCTCCATAATAAATATATTTTGAGTATCACAACATAACAAAACTTGTAGATCTAAATTCGAAAAAATAGCTTGCTAATAAATACTTTATTGTAAATAGTAGTAAGTTGTAGAGGTTAAATTTTAACCTTTCTATTGCACATTTAGTATTTTGTTTTATAAAAAAGTCTTAGCTACGTTTTGGTTAAAGTGATAGCTAAAACATCTTATACACTGTGCCACGCCACGTGCTTCTAGGCAAGATTATTGTTTCACTATTTGACTATTTATCAAATGAGAATATTTCCAGATTAACTAGACACACCACGAGGGCATACAGCCTAAATACTATCGTACCGTGGGTGTCGACAAGGGGGAAAGAGGCAACTTGTTAATTCTGGACTTGAAGGTTTGGAGGTGCGGGGGAGAAGGAAAAACATGTGCCGGCAAGGAGTTTCAAAACTTGGAAGTCCTCGGGACAAAAGAGCGGGCATAACAAGATGTTCTATGTCGGGTGACCTGGACAGTAAAAGAGGAAACCTAATTTCTTAGCAGCCGCTTCTACAATTGACGTGACATGTTGGTGCCAATTGAGATTTCGATCCACAGAGATGCCAACAAGTGAAAAGGACTCATTACTTTGAATAACTTGGTTGTTTATTGTGATAGGTCTAGGGCTACTGTACCTCTTATGAGCAAGAAAGCAAGACTGTGATTTGGTGGGGTTGAATTGTACAAGATTTCTACTTCCCCAGTCTAATATTTTTTGGAGATCCACGGAGATAGAACCCTCCATGAGTCTGCGATACTCATCTAGTTGGGCTAAAGAGACAGGCTTAGAATATTGTATATTGGAGTGGAGGGTGCTGTCGTCCGCGTAACTGTGAACTGTGTTGGATGTGCTAGAGAGGAGGTCATTGATGTGGAAAAGAAACAAAGTAGGGGCTAAAGCTGAACCTTGAGGAACTCCTGCATGAATTGGATACAGTTTAGAGGAATGTCCATCCACGACAACAGAAATGCTCCGGTTAGAGAGGAAATTTGCTGTCCACGTACAGAGTTTTGGTAGTAGGCCATAGGCCGGTAGTTTATTAAGCAGCGCTGCGTGCCAGACCTGGTCGAATGCTTTGGATATGTCTAGAGCGACAATCTGGGATTCACCGTGTAGTTCCATAGACTTGTTCCAAGAATGGGTGACAAAGGAAAGGAGGTCGGCAGTTGATTTGCGCTGACGGAATCCATACTGCCTGTCGTGGATTAGATTGTGTTATGCAAGAAATTTTAGTAATTCGGTGTTTATATACTTTTCCATCACTTTAGAGATGACTGAAAGGGGAGAAATAGGCCTGTAGTTGCTAGGAAGCGCTTTTAAGAGAAGTCGCCATTAACTCCCCCGGGTTTTGTTTGACGTTGCCGGGTAATGAGTACCTATTTGACCCTTTTGCGCAAACCCGTTACAAACTAACCAAGTATTAAAATTGTTTTTAGTGAATTTTCGTAGAAAAAATTCACTAATGGGGAGATCCCGACTTTTGAATTTTGAAAAAATTTTTGCAAATGAGCGCGAACTAGGACCCCTAGAACCCATATCCGGGGTCAGTTTCAATTTTTATATGTTTATATATATATATATATATATATATATATATATATATATATATATATATATATATATATATATATATATATATATATATATATATATATATATATATATATATATATATATATATATATATATATATATATATATATATATATATATATATATATATATATATATATATATATATATATATATATGTATGTATCACACCGATAACTCAAAAAATAATGGGCCGATTTTGATAAAATTTGGCATGTACCTTTCTTTTGTTAATAGCTTGGATAAGTTCGTTAGTCAGGAAAATCGGACGAGGTTTTCCGGGAAAATTTTGAGTTTTCATTCGAAAAAAATTCATATCTCAAAAAGTAATAAGCCGATTTTAATAAAATTTGGCACATACCTTCCTTTTGTAAATGGCTTTGACATGTTTGTTAGTCAGGAAAATCGGACGAGGTTTTCCGGGAAAATTTTAAGTTTTCATTCGAAAAAAATTCATATCTCAAAAAGTAATAAGCCGATTTTAATAAAATTTGGCACATACCTTACTTTTGTAAATGGCTTTGACATGTTTGTTAGTCAAGAAAATCGGACGAGGTTTTCCGGGAAAATTTTGAGTTTTCATTTGAAAAAAATTCATATCTCAAAAAGTAATAAGCCGATTTTGATAAAATTTGGCACGTATCTTCCTTTTGTAAATGGCTTTAACAAGTTCGTTTTTTAGAAAAATTGGACGAGGTTTTCCGGAAAAATTTTGAGTTTTCATTTGAAAAATTTTTTTATCTTAAAAAATATAAAATCTATGATAACCAAATTTGGTAGGTAGGTTTACGATATAAAAAGTAAACTATGCACCAAAATCTAGATTTCTATGTTACAAGAAAAAAAAGTTATAATAAAATATTTTGTGCCAGATCATTTCTATGAAAATTCACTACCATAACGCACTTGCTGCGTCCCGAGCTTTTTTTTATCAATGGACACGCATTTAAAATAAACATGTCGAGCGAAAATTGACATGCCATTTTATATATCACTTTTTGAAGTAAAACGTATTCTGGTGGTGGTGGTTTTGATGGAATCGGTAAATTCCAAATTTACATCTATTGGCCACAGGCTTTTGAAACGTGTTCTATATGCCGTTTAAGTGAACCTCTAACGTGTATACTTGTATTCTTTTTTTCACAAAAATTGTTACGGGACAGTTTGCATGCCGTTTTCTATTTCACTTTTCTTGTGTGCAGGAGTGGAGAATGCTGCATGCACACCTCATTCACACACCTTACTGTGTGGGATATCGAGGTAGTGTGGGACTCCTACCCACTAAACTCCACTCCCTGAAGTCCCGGACCTTAGTCCATACCTCCGTCGGGGGCATTATCGGGTAAGGATACGCTTTGGACCCTTATCCAAGTTGAAGTTGCTCATCGTAGTCGGTGGTACTGCGGAGAAGAGCATTTGGGTGAGAAGCGGCTTTTGCGAACTGAGTGGTGGATAGTTGAGTTATGTACTCAAAATTTGACTGTTTCTGACTAACCATGGCGCTCCGGCAACCATTCTCTGAATTTTATTCTGGATCATTTAAAAGGTCCTGATGTGTGTGTGTGTGTGTGTGTCGGCCGCGGTGGCCCATGCAGGGGATGCATAGGTCAAGGTGGCCAGATTACGACTTTGTACATGAGCAGTTGATTGTTCGAGGACAATTTGGAATTTCTGTTAAGAAGTGGAAAGAACCTGGAGATAAATATCGAAGCATCCCGTCGGGCATGTTGGACATGAGAGCGCCATGTTCAGCGTTTGTTGAGGAAAATCCCAAGGTATTTGGCAGAGTCTTGCTAGGGAATTTGACGGTTGTCTAATGATACGTGTTCGGATGTGTGTATCTCCTCTTGGAAAATAGGACTGCTGAACCCTTATCGGGGTTTATGGCTAGACATGATTTCTAAAAACCAGTCTTGCAGCTCGGCTACGGCGGTTTGTAGACGTTGGATTGTTATCCTCGACTGAGTACAGTGCGTATGTCACGTTTAGGGGTGGTCTCGGTATGTCTGCGACAATCATATTGTACAGCAGGGGGAGATAACAGGACCCTGAGAGAGACAGGCCGTGTCTGAGTAGCTTCTAGATCTGGTTCCCAGATGTTTGACCTAGAACTTCCTATTTCCTTAAGCAAAATGTATTCTGGTCGTGGTGGTATCGGCAAATATTGCTTCCAAACTTACATTCCATTGACCACAGACTTTTAAAATGTATTCTGTGTGGCGTCTAAATTAACCAGTATCATATATACGTATATTCTTTTTCCACAAAATTAAAAAAAGATAAGCTCAAAAAAGCAGCTGGGAACACTTTAATCTAATTTGGTTTTCTTGACACTTTCTTTTTCTAGTTCAAACTTACAGGGGTTATCCAAGGTAAGCGCCAAAATTTCCCGACTGACTGACCTGACTATGACAAAAACCGCGTATTCATTTTTCAACATCCAGCCCCGAGGCTAATAAAACTTTAACCAATATCTTACCAAAATTTGATAGGCGGCGATAGCCTGGATCTATGCTAGGCCGGGAAATTTCGGCGTCAATAACTCTAGCCTTTTGAAAATTATGGTGTTTCCAGATTCGTTACAGATAAACAAACTGGCTGCGCTTTTGAAAGACTTGATTTTAACTATAAATTAGAAGAAGCTACAAATCTGACACTTCTAAAGCCCATCTCTAGACGCTTTTAGCGTAAGGATTGGTCAAGCAATACGAATATAAACATTTTTAACACCGGCCGCCATTTTGAAGTTAATAAGTTTATTAGAAAATCACAAAAGTACTAAGTTAAGATTGGAACCTGTGGTGAGCACTGATAAGTACACTTGGAGAACCCAAATCATCACTGCACATTTTTAAAGACCTGAGGATCGTTTCACTAACAAAGCAGCATTTTTCATCCTCTGACGACGCTTACTTCGTTAGTGAAACGATCGTGACCGTATGACTCAATTCTCGAGGTAAAAAAAGGAAGCATTACAGGAATTAATTACGATAATATTACACTGAGTTCAAAATATTAGGTAAATCAATACGAAATTAATTAGCTCACTTCTAAACGTCACACAGTCTGGGGTAGACATAATTAAAACATTCAATGAAAGGCGTCTCACCAGACAACAAGATTTATTTAATTCTCGCTACGCGTTTCGGCCAACAAAGTAGCCATCTTCAGGGGTAAATCTAAAAACATAACAAAAATGTCTGTCAGAAAACGTTGTTTTTTGGTAGGCAATTGTGCTTGTTAGAGCACAATGATATCAAGACACTCAATACAGAAACGTCAAGGTTAAAATCTAAAGTCAAACAGTAAAACAAGCTAGAAAGCTACAATAAAAGCTATAAAGCTACAGTAAAAGCTAAAAAGCTACAGTAAAACTAAAAACAGGTACAACAAAACAAGCTAAAAACTAAAATACATGCAGTCAAAGTGAAATTAAAAATCAGACTACGCTGACAAACACCGTAAGTTGGTGCTAAAGTTTAAAAGTCTATTGCAAAATTAAATTAGATATACCCCTGAAGATGGCTACGTAGTTGGCCGAAACGCGTAGGGAAAATTAAATAAATTTTGTTCTTTGGTGAGAAGCCTTTCGTTGAAATTATGTTGAAATTACTCTTAGTTTAAGTTATTAAGAAACAACACGGGATTTTGTTGAATCTTGGCCAGTAACACTGTCTACAGGAATGGACAACACTGGTTGGGGCAGCGTCTCTAAAAGAAATATTTCCGTGTAGAACAAACAAATCTAAACGCTTACATACCAGATAATGCTATGGGAAGAACTTCCTGTCACAGTGACTACATACATAATCGACTACGAGTGAGCGATCATCCATCTAGAGGCTTTTAAAGTGAAGATGTAGGACCAAGAAAATTATTATTGTGATAGTTTATTGGCTACAAAGAGTAGACCTAACCTTGATACCCATGGGGAAGTAGATGTGATAGATTAAAAAAAAATTAGCATTAAAATCTAGCCAAATGAACGTAGGATATATATTGACTTACCTCGAGTCTTCAGAATCGTTTTTAAACCTGATTTATACATATAACGAAACATAATCTAAAAACAGCGTGAGCTTTCTAACGATGTCTACTCTATTTTCCGAATGAGTATCAACACTTCCTGACTCAAAAGAAGAAAATTACCATTCTTGCCAAATTTGCAATACCTCAGTTATCAATTACGAACGTTCCAACCAAGTTAATATTTCGCTTAGCTATGGACGTAGTGTTTACTCTATAGATCCTTGACTACGCTACCGAGCATTAAAAAGTAACTATACTTTCCATCGGTAGATATCTTTACTCTATGGATTATTGACTACTATACCAGCAACCAAAAGTAAATATGTTTTCCATCGGCACATGTTGCAAGGATGCACGTTTGTGGTATAAATTCAACACTCGTAACGAAACTTAGCCTAAGGGTGACATTCGGGAGTTTTTCTCAGTTACTTTTGAGAATTCTAGCCATTTTAGGCGAATTAGAACATAACTGCCTGAACTCAGTATAAGGGTGACTTTTATAAGGTTTTTCAGTTACTTTTGTGAATTCTAGTACTCTAGCGTACTTCCACATAACTGGTTAAATGCATTTAAGCGTTGCATAATTTCATATGTATCCATGCTTGGGAAGACGAGATGTAAAAAGAATGAATTAAAAATAACAGTATAAAATAAAGTTTGTATACAAATAAAACTATTTGTTGATCATCATATAGAATCGCCTTTTGTTTTCAAGTGTATTTAAAGTATTATTAGACCCATTTGTGGCAATTGGATGAATATTCGCGGCATAACTGCAGCTGTTAGATATTTTATAGCATTATATTGAAGATTTATTTTGGCTGTAGTGTCAGAGTGCTTGGAAAAATTCGCAGTATCGGTAAATGTTTTAATATTCAAAAAGGAAATGCGATAAAACTGCTAAGCGAAATTCCGAAGATTTACGATATAAAATATGTAATTTCTTTATTGCTTACTATTGTTAACGTTAGAACCACCTCGGTTTTATAGCAGATTATATGAGATATTTTTATGGCTTATAATTCATACATTGTAACATTTCTAAGGATGTTATATGGGACCCAGAAAGCTATAATCAAATCACTGTACATGCATTATGAACCCTTCGGTATAATATAATTTCAGGATTATTAAATTTAATATGTATGTAATGTAATTCTGTATTGCATTTTACCGAAATCGGACAGCAGACGAATGTCGAAACGCAACGCATACAGTAATACTAATTTGATTTATATGCCGACACATTTTATTGCTTTATAACCCATTCATTATTAGATTAATTTTATTATCTTTTTAACTATTCTTTTCTTCTCAGGCTATTAAACATCACCTTTATTATCCAGTTTTAATAGAGTTAATTGGTTAATTGGCTCTTAATTGCTAAAAACATTGACTTATTAAGCTGATGGCCCTACATACATAAAGACACGCTGTGGGTATAATTGAGGTAGTTTTAACCCGGAAATTTTTATTTTAACTGAACGTTTCTTTAAATATTGGAAGTAATTACTCTTAACTTGTTAGTGTAACAATATTTTTTTAGTTAAATTATTAAAATTACCAGGTTCCTAAGCGTTTAAATGAAAACACTGTAAGGTATATTTTGTGTTTTAGTAACTATTTTAAGAAACCACTTATATTACTTATATAAGCGTATAAATGTATATGTGTGTGCAAATATGTACAGTGTAATAATAATGTTTGAAATATAATTCATAAATGCGTATTTTAGGTTTTTCAAGAAAAACTCTCACACAGGTGAATTTTATCTTTTTAATTGCAAAGTTATGACGTAAATTATATATATATATATATATATATATATATATATATATATATATATATATATATATATATAAGTATGGAAAAACAAAGAAAGATATTTCATTCTAAAAAAATGTATTCAAAAAAGTTAAAAAAAATTAGAAAGATAAACAAATCTATATACAAAGAAAATAATATGGAGCTACCTAGAAGTGTGTCAATGGCAAAAAAAATTTAAAGTAAAATACGTTAAGTTTAATTTTATAATGACCATGTATCACTGGTATCAATACAGAAATAATTCAAAACAAAAATAATTAATTCAAAATTTCTGTAATTATATTCCGAATCTAACGGACTGAACTAAACTATTTATTATTAAAAAAGGTCATATTAATAGCAAATATGTCTCTTCAATGCTAGCAGATAAGCAATAAGAAAAATATGAAGTTACCTGAAAAATATTGTATCATTATATTAAATATGATTGGTTTTGGTGAATATTAAATATGATTGGTTTTGGTGACCAAACTCTAGCCAAGCAAAAGGTAATGCAATTTTTTAATAATTATTACCCTGATCGTCCAGAACCCAGACCAAGTACAACCTAATCTTTCAGCTGACAACCTCTTTTTCCAGCGGAACGGGGCGTCTCCACATATGCAGCCCCAATCCTGACTTAGTTGGATCAGGTGTTTCTGAGGTGGATTGAAAGAAGAGGGTCTATAAAGTGGCCACCAAGGTCTACTGATATTACCCCTATAGATTTTTTTATAGGAATATCTAAAATACGCCAAAAAATAACGACTAACCGTCCAGAGGTTATTATTAATGTTCTATGAGCATTTACGATCGACTTGGTTATTGTCAGAAACAAAATGGAGGAGATTTTGAGCATATGCTTTAGGAAACTTTTAATCCGTTTAACAAATTTGAATATAATGGAATTTATTCCTTGCCTTTTGAAAGCCATTAACTTGTTCGGCCCTTATTGGCCCGTTTCAATATTTCTTTTAAAAATTACTGTTAACAGAGAAAGTTAATTTATTCCTTACTTTTTTTGTACTTGGTGTACGCTGGTGTCTATTTCCGCGACTATGGCCAATCACCGACGCCAGGGAGCAGTTTTACCTGACTATCCTGGAAATTTTCTATGCCCCTGTCTTTCTGTAAGGAAGGTAGGGGCCACTAACGTGCCCAAAATCGCATGGACACGGGACCGACGGCCTTACGCCCCCTCTGAAGGGCAGAACGTGCAGGCTTTCAATTTGCTCAAATACAATGCCACAACCTCGGTTGATGTTAATTTTACACTGCGTACTGAAAAAGTGCAATGGGTATTCCCTACTTTTGAAACGCACTGTATTTTCTCAGACTAGCGTTTTAAACTTTTTGTATGTAGACTTTTTTAATATCTCGCTGTGTTTAAAAGACAATTAAAATATTGAAGTGATGTCTCCTTTATTATTATATTATTATGATGAGTTACTGGGCGTTTTCGAGGTTTCATTAGAATTGTGTAATTAAATGGCGTCACCTTTCCAATCGAATTGGAGACTAATTACTGCGTTTTTTCTTATGTAGTGCTGAATTTGATGTGAAGTCATAGTATACTTGTAAATTTTTAAATTGCCTTACAAATTATGAATGTAAATCTATAACAAGTAAAACAAATTATATTATGGCCGGAGGCAGGCGTACTATAAAATTGTGTCTGGTAAATTATTATTACGTGTACACTTTTTTCTTTTTTTCTTTATAAGTTAGGCAAACTTTTCACTTTTGGGTGTTGTCCTGACAGAAAATGCATCGCTGGAATCTCCAGAAGTCGCCTTATATATATATATATATATATATATATATATATATATATATATATATATATATATATATATATATATATATATATATATAGATTTAAATAATCATTTGATGCTCACATTGTATTTCTCTTCTATCTAATACGAACTATAAACATCAGTTTTTTCATTGCTTCTAGAAACTGCTTTGTAAATAAAAAATAAATTAAATAGGTAAGTTTTAGGTGAAACACAATAACAGAGTGATTCAAAACTATGGGACCAAACTGCTGAGGATTATTTAGTGCCATCGGGGAGTAAAAGAGCCTACGTCAGGAAATGTCCCTCTAAGGGGCTACAGCTCTATGACACTTTAAGACACTAATCAAAAGTATGCTTTACTAAGTTTTTGTACATTTTATTTTTTGTATTTCGAACATAATATCACTACGGAAATTCTTCAAAATGCCGTTCTTCAACTTCGTTACACCTGGTTAAACGACGCACGTTGAACGACTTTGAATGGTGCAGCGGTGCGTCCAATTAGGTCTTGTTCTGTTTCCATCGGTGTCTCGTAAATGAGAGACTATACATGCCCCCTTACAGCAAAATAATCCAGTTAAATCTGGTGAACTAGGAGGCTAAGGAATTGGGTCACCTATGCCAATCCAATGTTGTCCGAACTGATCATCCAAATACTTACTCACAGAGTTGTACAGAAAAATGTGCAGGCGCACCATCGTATTGTAGCCACCTTTGCTGTCGAAGATTTATTTGGATATTTTCAAGAAGTTCCCGCAAGACTACATCAACAAAAATTCTGTGGATAGGTCCAGTTAAACGATCTGGCAGCAGGTATGGGTCAGTCAAATGATCATCAACAGTATCGACTCACACGTTTACAAACCAACGTTGCTGATGACCTTTAGAAAATGTGGCATGTGCATTCTCTTCCGCCCAAACATGGCTGTTCCTACTCTTCAATCTGTCATTTCGTGCAAAGCAGGCCTCATCCATCCATACAACAAAACGTAAAAGATTAGGCTGCTCGATAATATAATGAAGCAGCCACTGACACAATTAAACTCTTGGCTAATAATCAGCTGAACTTTTTGAAAATGGTAGGGATAAAGTTGTTACTCATGTAAGACCCACTAAAGGGAAGCTTGCGTCACATTCATATATGTGATGCTAATCGAAGATTCGTACGCAACTAGCTGAAGGACCTCTTCTTCAAATTATTGTTGCGGCAGCTCTTTCATTGAAATTTGTTGCTCCATATGCCAGATGTATATCCACCAGTTATTGATTGGTGTGGTTTTCCATAAGTAACGATTACTTTTGCAAAATTTATAAATGTGCAGAATTGCAAATGCAAGAAACTAACAATTAAGACCTTTTGTTTTCTGTTTTCGCTAACACAAGCCTTGGTAAAAACTACGTGAGTTAAGACGCGACTTAGAGTTGTACTTCAATTGAACTTCATAAAGTTAAATTTATTTACTTGAAGTTACAGTACAACGATATATATATTAAAATTTAAATAATATAAAATTTACAATAAAATACATATGAGTAATCTAATACCATTAAGGCTGGATGGCAAAGACTAACTGTTGAATATTAATGTTCGACATATATTTATAGACTATTAATTGCTGATCAATTTCCCCTCGGTAATGTCGCTGCACTTCAACCGGACGCTGAGTCGACGGAAAAGCCGGTGTAGCGCAACGTACCCATATGTGCTGACAGTAGCCTTGGTGTGTGTAGTATACCGGGTGGTGCAACCATAACTCCTCCGGGGCCAGATAGAAAATTTAGGGAAGCTAAATTTTCAAAGTGATATTCTCCAGGGGGATTTCTTCCATGGGGCATCTTTGTTGTTGTTGGTTGGTGTTGGATCTTGGTTCTTTGGTTGGTTTTCTTAGTCTCCATAAAGCATAGACTGCTATCAGGGCAACAATCACGTACAACAGGATGGTCCAGATGCTAGTAGACAGGCTTACTTTCGGATGTTGAACTGCATTCAATAATGACCGTTGGTGTTGTAGTTGATGCTTTGTTTTTTGTAATTCATCCAGATCTATTGATTCTAATTTGATTGGGGCTGTATTTACTACCTCTTGTAGCTGAAAGTTGGTAAGCTTCAACTTGGGTAGTTGGATGTGGTAGGTAGATACTATCTCATTGTGAGATGGGGAGAACATTTGCTTATTTACTGTCATTTGACATCCTTCGGGGATTTGAACCAAGTAGCTTCCTTCTAGATTTGTGGTTTCTTGTCGGCTACGGCATCGTTGGTGGGCTGTACTTTCACGGGGGAATACCATTATCCATTTGTTTGCACTTATCTTCTGGCTCTTCATCTGCTGTATGTTGACTGGGTGGTGTTCGCAAGTTTCGTATCTGGTGGTGAACTTGACCAATTGGACTTCACAAGGGCTGCTATTACTGATCTGATTCATCGTTTGACCTCTGCATAAGTAGTCTCCAGGGCTGACTTCTTGGCATAGTGTGTTTTGTAAGTTATAGCTTTCATCGTTAAGGGCTAGGTATTTGGATTGAGGGATGATGACGGTATAATTTTGACTAGGACCTTGTTTCACAGGAAATGCATAAAGGTGGTAATAGTTATAATGTTTAGATTCTACTAATGGAATTTCAATAGCAAACACTAAAGTATAATTTTTGTAGTAACACTTAATTATTGACACCTCCTCGTATAAAGCTACATTATTTGCATCAAGCTTATAGGGGAGATTGGTTACAAAACTCTCAATTCTTTTAAGTTCTATTAGTAAGTCTTCAGGTTCTAATATGGATGGATGCATTGTTTCTAATCTTGCAAAAGTTATTGCGTTAACTAATGTGCTTAAAATGCTTTTAATATTAATGATTTCTGTAATCAATTGTATATACACCATCTGCAGACGCATTATGTGTTCGTTATTAATTTTTTCCTGTTCGAAACCTAAAGTGATCAACTGCAAACGTTCCTCAATTTTGTTTTGGTTTAAAATGACCGAGGATATGGTTTTATCAAATTTTTCTATGGCCTGTTCTGTTAACATGATTTGATTATCAACTATTGTTTTAATTTTGTCTTGATTTGATGTTAATTGAGAAATTGCCGTATCATAACGTTCTGCATCGTCTGCGTCCATGTTGCCTGTTAAGGTCTTTATGATTGTACCTACAGCATTAACTAGTCCTCTTTTATTACGATTATTATTAGAGGGTATAATTTGGTTAAATATTTTTTGTGTCTCCACAATTTGATGGGAAAGGATATTTTGGTAATTTTGTATCTCGTTTTGATAAAGATTCGAATGTGTGGAATTGTGAATAATGTCATGGATATCTTGGGACTGTTTATCTATGGAACGAAACCCATTGAGAAGTGGTGTTAAAGGGATTACTCGAATAATGGTCCATTTGTCAATGGAATTTTGCATTTTGCCCATGTTAATTGATAATAGTCCGGGGTTGTCATTGATCTTGTCTAATGTTATTCTTTGTCCTTGGGTTTGGATAAGGAAGATGGACCTGAAACATTAGGTCGTTTTAGATTTCGTAAATGACGTTTAGACAATTTTTTGTTTTTTCTTAAAGTCATTATATTTTTGTCAGATATGCTTACAACCTCGTAGGGGCCGTCAAATTTAGGGTTATTCTTGTTTCGTTTGTCTACTTTTGTATATACATGTGTTTGATCTCTAAATAAGTCGGTATCATTGGTTCTATTATTAGCGTTAGAAATGGAGCGAAGCTTATTTTTCTCTATTAATTCTTTCACCTTTTCATATAATAATTTTAATTTATTTTTGTGCGATATTAGATAATCTTGTAATAGCTTTTCATGATCATTTATATCGAAAATATCCCTAGTAGAAGTGTGTCCAAAGGTTATTTCTAAGGGGGTGTGATTTGTAGATGTATGTATAGTTGAGTTGTATGCCAGAAGGGCGTAGTTCATTAAATTTTTTATGGGGTCTTTAGTGTAAGTTTGTCGTAATATTCGAACGTGTTCAATTAGTGTTGAGTGTAGTCTTTCAATGGGACCGTTAGAATTTGGATTTTTAGGTGTAGTAAAATGAATTTTAATTTTGTGAAGCTCTAAAAGATTTTGGATGATTTCCGTTCGAAATTCGGTTCCACTGTCCATAATGATGTGTTCGGGTGTGCCATAGTACGTAAAATACTGTATGAATGCATTAGCAGTTTCTACCGGATTCTTACTACTTATAGGTATTGCAGTCCCTAATTTTGAGAAAGTATCAATGATTGTTAAGAATACTTGATTTTCTATTATAAAGGTGTCAGCATGTATAACCTGAAAGGGTTTACTAGGGGTGTCTGTTAGCATTAAGGGTATATTGGGTGGATTTCTATCGTACTTGGCTCGCTTGCAAATTTCACATTCATTAATATAAGCCGTTATTTTTTCACGCATTTTTTGAAAGTAATACTTGTTGGATATTTGTTTTATAGTTTCTATTATACCTCTATGGTTAGTTTTTCCCTCGTGATAATTTCTAATTACCTCGTTAATCTCTTCATCGTCGGCTAAGGGCAGACGATGCTTGGGGCAACTGATAATAATGGGTGCATTGTTGTTAAATATTTCCACATACACTGAACAGAAATCTTGGTATAATTTTTCTGTTTCGAAATTAAAGTAATACCTTTTGCCTATTGTAGTATATTCCTTTAGAAAATTTATGATTGCTTGTCGATTATCATTTCTCGGGATTTGTACCAAATATTTATTTTGATTGTTAACCTTTAGTTGTTTTACTGGTCTTGGATTATTATGTACGGGAGATATATAATATTGGTTTAGTTGTTTTTCTATAGGAACATCTGATATCTGAATACCTATTTTTGGTTCTACATTTACTTGTGAATGATCACTGTCTCGTAAGTCGTTATTTTGTTCAAGTGTTGTTTTGTCTGTTCGGCTTATAGGTGGAATAGTGTTGCTTGAGGTGCTAGGAATTTCTACTGGAATAAAAGAGAGTTCTGGAGGGCTCATTGGCGGAATATATTCGGGTTCAGTTGGTTGCACAACGTCATCAAAATTTGGGGTGTTGAGCTGCCTTTGTAAATCTTGGAGAGGTCTTTCGTCCTCATCAAAATTATTAGCGATTGATGAAATTTCTGCATCCTCTAAAACATGAACTTGGATGCGGGACAAGGAATCTGCGTTGCAGTTTAGAGACCCTTTTTTATAAATTATTTCATAGTCATATTCCTCGAGTTTTAAACGCCAACGTGTTAATTTTGAATTGGGTTCCTTTAGTTGCATAAGCCATACTAAAGGCCTGTGGTCAGTATATATATAGAACTTACGACCATAAAGATAGGGGCGGAAGTATTTGGTGGCCCAAACAATAGAAAGAAGTTCCCGTTCAATGGTGGAGTATCTCTGCTCTGTTTCATTGAGGGTACGAGAAGCATAACTAATAGGTTTATCATTACCTACTGACCCTTGAGAAAGGACAGCTCCAAGGGCTACATTGGAAGCATCCGTAGTGAGTATAAAGGGTTTTGTGAAATCAGGGTATTGTAATACGGGGTCATTCATTAATATATTTTTGCATGTTTCGAAAGCTTCTATAAAACTACTATCATGAACTATAGTTGCATTTTTTTTTTAGGCATCGAGTCAATGGTTTTGTTAATTTACCGAAGTCTTTAATAAATTTTCGGTAGTACCCTACAAGACCTAGAAATCCTTTGATCTCTTTTCTTGTTTTAGGTATGGGGAATTCTCTTACAGCCTTTACTTTATCAGGATTTGGTTTTACGCCTTCGGACGTGATAATGTGCCCGAGGTAGGCTACTTCCTTTTTTAAAAATTCACTCTTGTCAAGCTGTATTTTTAAATTAGCCTTTCTTAACCTTTCGAATACATTTGTCAACCTTTCTATGTGTTCTTGCAAAGAAGTACTGAAAATTATGATGTCATCAAGGTAGGTAAAACATTTTTCATTTTGAATACCCCTAAGGATATTATCCATAGCCCTTTGAAAGGTACTAGGCGCTCCCTTCAACCCGAATGGCATACGCCTGTACATATAGTGCCCCCCTTCAGAGCTGAAGGCAGTTTTTTCCATATCTTCAGGATTCATTTCAATTTGATGATATCCTGAGGCTAAGTCTAAAGTGGTATAATACTGGCTACGACCTAATTTATCCAATATTTCCGAAATATTGGGTAAGGGATACTTATCACCAATAGTTTGTTCATTAAGACGTCTATAGTCTATGACCATGCGAAATTTTTGTTTGCCACTGGCATCTGATTTTTTGTTAACAATCAGGACAGGGCTATTCCACGGGCTGGAAGATGGCTGAATAATTTTTTGTCTTAACAAGTCGTCAATTTGTCTTTTGACTTCTTGCTTTTGAGCTTCAGGTAATCGATATGGCTTAACAAATACTGGGTTAGGATTAGATAACCTAATACTATGTTTAACTTGATTAGAAAATGATAATGGGACACCTTCGCAATAAAATATGTCTCTGTACTCGTAACATAAGTTTTCTATCATGTCTCGTTCTTCGTCATTAGTGTGATCAAGTCTTAATCTGTTTAAATTTTGAATTTGTAATTTGTCAATTTCATTAGCAGTACCATCTATGTTTTCTAAGTCGATATCTTTGTTATGATGAATGGAATTTAATTCGTTAGTTGAAACAGGTTCTGCATAAATAGCTTTATGTATAATCAGCTGTACGGGATTTTCATTACTATTCACTATAGAGGTTATAGCCTGGCCATTTGAAACTGTCACGATAGATGCAGGAATAATTACACCTGACTCGAGTTTTATATTATTTATTATGCCTATGTTGGAACTACAGTCTATAGGAAGTTTGACTATTGTTTCACATCTCGCAGGCAGTATTATGTTATTTAATTCTTGTGGTTTCGAGTTACATTCGCGATGTATGTCGTCGTCACATGGTAAATACAAGGGAATGCATGTATGCTTCGTTACCAATTTCCTATTATAAAAATCTATTTTAGCTCCCAGTTGTTTGAGAAGGTCAGTACCAATTAACCCATGATATTGATTATTGATGTTAAATACATAGAATTTAAATTTGGCTCTGCCTGTTTTAAATATACTTGGTAGAGGAATTTTTAGAATTTCATTATGAAAACTGGTTTGGTGAACAGATTTAATTTGAAATTTTTCATGCTCTATAAATTTGGAATAAAAATTATGGGCAATATTTTCACATAACAGCGATTTCATCGAACCGGTGTCAAGCATAAGTCGCATTTGAAATGAGGGGTTGATTTCGACCAGTATATAAGGCAATTTAGGGTGGTTTACAGAATTTATCTGTACTATATTTTTTTGTTTAGTTCGATAACCTGAATAAAATTTTGTTCGATGTTATCTGTTTGTTCAAAAGCTGCTTCAGGTCTAGTTTCTTCTTCGTACGTTTCATGATTCGTTTCGTCAAAGTAACGAGCGTCATCTTCAGGAATTGTATAAGAGTGTGTTTCTGAAGGATAATTTTCATAAGATTCGTCATAAACAGGGTTGTCTGATTTAAATTCATGTTGAACCTCTTGATGGTATAATTGGGTAGGTGATGACTGTGCGTTAGGCCCGTTAGGACCTCTCGGATGAGTATTGAAATTTCTAGATGATGTTTCCATAGGTTCGGGCTGGAAATGTTGTCTAAAATTTGGATTGGGACGTGTATGTATCGAGGAATTTTTTGCAGATACCTCTATAGGTGTTGGCCTATAGTTTGGTCTGAAATTTGGATTTGGTCTGAATACGTTTTGTGTCAGCTGTTGTGGGGGCTGATTACGTAAATTTAAGGGCTTTCTGTATGTGGGTTGGTTATGGAATTGTCGGGGGTGCGTAAAATGCGGAACGTTATTTCTATTATTTTGCTGATTCTGTATGTATTGAGGTTGTTTATTTGGTACATTTGAGTTTTTAAAATTTGTGGATTGATTGTGGAGATATTTCATTTGTTTTTCTCCATATTGAAAATTCTCTTCTTCCAGAACAAGCGACATAGCGTGTTCTAGATTAGTCGGGTTTTGTAGCCTAACTGCTAACCCTAGTTGACCACTCAAACCATGTAAATACGTTTTCAGTGCCACTTTATCGTAAAATTCATTTTTAATTAAACGAAATGCTTCGTTTGCAGTTGTTAGTCTTACTTTTGAAGCTAAAAGACTACGTGAGTCTTGTATTCTCATACCGAATTGGTATGGGGTTTCTCTAGGGTCTGGCTTTAAGAGCAAGAGGTCCCTAGCTAAACAGTCTTCGTCTCTCTGGTCGCCGAAGTATTGTTGCAATAATTGTTTAATACGAGGCCAATTTGTGGCATCTTCCCTACTACCTATCAATGTTCTAGCTCTACCTTCTAATTTACTTATTACTATTCTAAGCATCCATTGGTTATTTGGATTGTCATCATTTGTTCTATCAACAAATGAAGTGAGAAAATTTTCACACGCTGAAATAAATAAAGCTAAAGTATGCTGGTCCCCATCGTATGCGGGAATAGCATTAATGTGATAATTTTGTAATTGATTTGCCATAATTTGATTGTTATTTGAGCTTATTGTATTTTTCTCTGTTACTATAAGTTTGGGAGGTGCTAAATTTATGTTTACTTTATTATTAAAATTGTCAACTGTCTCTGTTTCAGAGTCTGACATTAATTTATTAATCAATAATTTAAATTTGGGTAAAATTTTAATTAATATTTCCCGTAATATTTGCTTCTAACTTTAATCGATTTTAGATTAAGGTAGGACAAGGAATTCAAAGGAACAATGAAAGCACTTACGCCAATGTGAAGATGAAGACGATTTCTGTTCTTCTTTGCTTCAGCATCATAAGATACAGCGAATAAGGCAGACAACTTCGTAGGCAGAAGTTCCGTATCAAACCTTATTTTCTCTTATGATCGCTCGCGCACTCACTGTATTTTTAATTGAAAGTTACTTAAATTATTTTTATCAACTTGGACGATGCTGTTCTTTGTTGACTTTGAAGCTGGTTCTGAGTTTTTAACGATAAAAATCGAAGTGCGGACTTTTGCGATTTTTGTCAAAAGGGCACTAAACTCATACTAACGACTGCGCCACTTAGAGTTGTACTTCAATTGAACTTCATAAAGTTAAATTTATTTACTTGAAGTTACAGTACAACGATATATATATTAAAATTTAAATAATATAAAATTTACAATAAAATACATATGAGTAATCTAATACCATTAAGGCTGGATGGCAAAGACTAACTGTTGAATATTAATGTTCGACATATATTTATAGACTATTAATTGCTGATCAATTTCCCCTCGGTAATGTCGCTGCACTTCAACCGGACGCTGAGTCGACGGAAAAGCCGGTGTAGCGCAACGTACCCATATGTGCTGACAGTAGCCTTGGTGTGTGTAGTATACCGGGTGGTGCAACCATAACTCGCGTTACAAAATACGGATTTAAGAAAAACGCTGTACCTACACCGAGAAAAGTGGAAGTGGCAGCTCAAGACCGAATGCTGTGCTACCAGCATCGAGAAGTTAAATTGTCAAGTAAAAAGATTCGAATAACTAAAGTTAAGGACAGAATACTGCGCTACCAGTTTTTAATCAAACAAAAGAATTAATAATTCAAGTGTTTTCGTAACCAGTGCTGAAGCTGTCCCTTCCGCAGAGACCGTGCGTCGTTTAAAGGTGTATTGAAGTTGAAGGACAAAAGCCTCGGTGGTGCAATGGTGGGAACGTGTGCCTCTGGACACAAAGGTACTGGGTTCGATTTCCAGGGTCCTCCTACTTTTTCAGTACATACTATAAATTTAACATCAACCGAGATTGTCGCATTGTGTTTGAGCAAGTTGAATGTCTGCACGTTCCGCCATTCGAAGGCGGCGTAAAGCTGTTGGTCCCGTTTACCATGCAATGTTGGGCATGTTAAAGATCTCTAAACTCTACCCTCCTTGCAGAAAGGCTGGCGTTCGCCAAAATTTCCAGGATGGTAAGGTGAAACTGCTCCCTGGCGCCGTTGATTGCCCACAGTCGCGGAAATATACCGACGTTAAAGGAAAAAAAAGAGGAAATTGAAGGACAGAAATTGCTTATGTTTAAAAACTAAATATAAAATGCACAAAACGTTACTAAAGCACATTTTTTTAAACTGTGTTCCAGTATCGTAACGCCTTCGGTAGACATCTTCAGACATAGGTTCTCTTACTCAAATAAATGTCTTCTCTCATGGCACTGAATAACCTCTAGCACTTTTGTCCCATAGTTCTGAATCTGCTTGTATAGTGACCAGCAATCAAATTATTTTTGCGTGTTTACTCATCAATCGTTGTTCATTTATTTTCATGGCTTCCGGATATAAAAAGTTATTACCTGTAACTTATTTATTTCCAAGCCGCTTTTAAATAGTGACACAGTGTTGATGCATATCTTGTCATTTACTAATATACAAATAAAAATAGTATCCATTGAGAAAAATGTAGAATATCGCAACTTATAATAAATAATTTACGTGCATTGTGATGCAAGGTTAAAATAATTCTGTATCTTCGAAAATACCCCACTACCACTTATAAGATAAATATTTTGAAAGTTATAAAAATGTCTAAAATGGTATTTTTGATTTGCCAGTATATTTAAAAAAAAATTGTGAATAACTTTAAATTCTGATTGGCGGTCTTGAAAGCAGAAGATATCCAAAGGGCCAACTAGTGGGGCATCTGTAAAACTTATAATCATTATACCTAAAAAAAAACCTTTTTCACAGGATGTAAGTACATAATATGGTCTTAATTTCATACAACACCTTCACTGTTGTCTGGCACAATTGTTTTTTTGGAAAAAACTTAATTCTTTTAAAAAAAACTATTCCGATCAGGCTGACTAACGAACTCGTCCATGATATTTAGGTGTGAGATGTGTCAGTTAACATATGCATATTTGTTTATTTCTTCTTGTTAGTTTATGCATTTAATTGATGCCAGTGATTAAAATTGTACAATAATAGTACAAATTTAGTTTATATTCCGCTTGCGGTAAGTGCAAAATTGTTATGTAAACTATTGCCGTCTCTATAGGTATTTCTATATCTTGGAAATTGTTTGCATGGTATTTAACCAGTTTCGTTGTAGACTTATAAATTATTTAGTATGATATTTAAACGACGGAATCACAAGTATGATTATAGAGATAAAAGATAAGACAGCACTGCAAAGTGACCGGAAACCGTACATGTATATCATCATGTATGTACGCCCATCTATTCAACTGACAGTTAAAAGCAAGTAACATTTTTAAAATACCGATCTGCTCTCCATTGTAGTCTATGTCAAATGTCAACACAGTGAGGAATAATTGAAATACACCCTATCTATATATTTCGCATGCTTTTGTTGCACCAGTTAATTACCTTAATGGCTGCTTTCAGAACATTATTTAGAAAGTAGTTACAATTCTCTATGATAATATTTTATCAGCTTAGATATTTCGCTTAGCTTATTTTATAGTTTCTAAGTCATTGCTTCGAGGTAATGATACAGATAGAGAGCCTTTCTCTTGAATGAGAAGAACTGGAAAACGAAACAATGTGTAGGACAGTTTATTTAATGGCTGGATTAACACCTTGTAGCTGCAACTGTCTTTTTCCATTCTGTTGCGAGATTTGCCATTGCTTCTTCTTTATAGGTTCAGTAAAAGTTTGTACTATATTTGGTAACTTTAGCATAATAATATATTTGCTGTTCTTCTACATCTGAAGACTTTTTCCGCTTCCTAGTTTTCAGTGTATTCTATTTTGGCAATTAGTTATTTCCAGTAAAATCCAGGTCTAACTCGTCGTTTTCTTTCTCCATTTTTATATTGTTTTCCATACTATTTTATCATGCTTTTTGAGTGCTGTGACTCATCATTAGAGTCTAAAGGCGATGTCGTTACCAAAACTGTCTGCCATGGTTGCTGTTTGCAAAAAAAATTAATTGAAGTGGTTTTCTGTTGTGTTTCGCAGTGCTAATAATCTATATATATATATATATATATATATATATATATATATATATATATATATATATATATATATATATATATATATATATATATATATATATAATTTAGCTTGTTTTATTACAGTTTAAGTCGGCTTCCGCCTTTCGTTCTATTTGTTAGTTTTTGACCCAGTCCAAATTTGTCAGTACCAACTGACTTTTTAATTTTACCAATACCCTACCGCAGCATAAGAATGCCGTGGGCCTGGACCTTTATTGCTTCTGGGTGTTCATTGCAAAATTGCTTTACAGGCACTTGGGAATACCCTGATCTTAAATAATAACTCGTAGCCATTAAACGGCTCTTTCTTATTGTCCTATTTGTATTTTAATTTGAAGTCACCGGCATTTGTCACAGTAAGTACCAGCGTGTAATCTTTATTCTTCTATCTTTTTTTTGCAAATACACTCACGCAGAGCTATCTACTTGGTAATAAGTACTTAACAGTGCATGCTTTAAATTGCGTGCAGTAAATATTAGCACTACTTTTAGTTGACATTTGGTGAAAATTATTTTAATACAAGGGCTTTATGTGGGAACTTGAAGAGACCTGATCGAGTAATTGTGGTAGAGGACTTTAACGCGGTGGTAGGTGGACACAAGAACCTGCTATACCTAGCTAAAAAATTCTAAAAAAGAACGATATATATATATATATATATATATATATATATATATATATATATATATATATTATATTAACAAAATAAGAGGAAATAGAAAAATAAAATTAAAGGCGGCAAGTGTACTAGACAAGAATAATGTAAAACCAAGTACATACAATCTGGGATACATAAGAAATATTATAAAGTTTAATTTGGATCCACCAAAGTCTCGATAAACTTGTGCTATGTCAAAGGATCTGATCTGGGGGTTTGGGCAGGCTTGTGTAAGGCCTTCGTTTAGCATCGTAGACGTATTGTAAGCTAGTACAATAGTGGACTGAATTTTCTCAGCGGTATTTTCAATTAATAAAACTAATAATGCTATGTTTAGTGTAGTGGTAAGATATGTACTCACTGAAACTGTATTTTTGACAATCACCATTAATGCATATAATAGTATAGCGGTGATGAAATCAAATAAACAAACATTTCTAGGCTTGATCGAAAGCTTTAAAAAAACTCGGGACGCAGCAAGTGCGTTATGGTAGTGAATTTTCATTAAAATGTTTTTATTGCAAATATGTGTTTTTCTTTTAATTTAAGAAAAGAGGCATCAATTTCGGTTACCAGTATAACCTATATAGTAAAAACAATGTGCCATGTTTCATAAAAATAACTTTATTGTGTGAAAATGTACAAACATTTCCTAAAGTAAACTTAAAGTGTTCCCGGAAAAACTCGTTTCTTGGTCAACCTTATAGGTTAATAGCAAATTGGGCTATACAAATATGAAGCATTTGATCAAAATTCGCTACCATAATCCGGAATTTCTTTTTTACAAACATGCATTATATTTCGATAGAAAATGCAAAAATGCAATAACATAAGGCGTGTTTGATTAAAAAAAAAAAGAAAATTTCACCGACGACTTTTGGGCCAGCCTGTGATTGTAGAAATATTTTTTGAAGATGTAGCTCAAGACACCCTATAATTAATGTGTAAAGATATTTTCCATATCTTGTATAATAACGGATATATTGAGCTTTATTGATTTTTTACGAAAATTCGACAAAAATTATATACCATTAAACGATAAACTCTATAGCTAAAACTACTGCCCAGCATCAGAGAAAGGGTCTATTTGAAATGAATTTTCTGGAAACATTTTAGTAAATTGAAGGACAATGACGGTTGAAACTAAGACTTCAGGGTTTGTAAAACATCCTTCTTGAGACATTTGATTCCCATAGCCCGTATTAGATTCACGTTATTTGCCTAAATGTTGCCGATTTTGACGTTTTATATCGCAACTTTGACGTTTTGAAGAAAACCCCAATTTATTTTTCTTTAAATGCCTATAACTTTTTTTGTCTTTTAACCTACATAGCTAAATTTTGGTAGGTAACTTACCTATAAGGATGTAAACCCGCGTACCAAATTTGTTTGCCCTTACTTTGTTAATTTCGGAGATATAATTTTTTTTCGAAAGAAAACACAAAATTTTCCGGGAAAACCCGAGCAGATTTTCCTGGCTAACGAACTTATCCAAGCCATTTGCAAAAGGAATTTATTCACCAAATTTAATCAAAATCGGACCATTATTTTTTGAGTTAATGGTGTGATACATATATATATATATATATATATATATATATATATATATATATATATATATATATATATATATATATATAAACATATAAAAATTGAAACTGACCCCGGATATGTGTTCTAGGGGGCCTAATTAACGCTCATTTGAAGAAATTTTTTCAAAATTCAAAAGTCGGGATCTCCTCATTAGTGAATTTTTTAAAGAAAATTCACTAAAAGGCAAGAAGTCACGGGGAATTTGTTACATAAGAGGCACAAAGACAAAAAATATCCACAAATGCTGGACAGTGTTGCAGAATGACTCACCAGACTCAAGAGAAAAATGACAGTTTATTCGATGTGTTGATAAATAAACAAATTGAGTTACAGTCCTTTATTGAATGTATAACTTCAGCGAAACTGCAGGTATAACAATGTATTTGCATTAAGTCGGCTTTTACAGTATCATAAATGTTATATTTCACAAAACTTAACGTATTATATATATATATATATATATATATATATATATATATATATATATATATATATATATATATATATATATATATATATATATATATATATATATATATATAACGGGTCAGTAACAAAAATAAAACACGTATGACTATTACAATGATTTTCTGCAACTGTGCATGTTTTCTAAACATACATCAAAATGCCTAACATTGCCAAGTTAAGCAAAAACGTGAAAATCACAATTCAATTTAGTATGTCACTGCAACTAGGACAAATATAATTAATTATAATATCATTGTCTTTCTGACCGACCCTTCTGGGATGCTGCTAACTCATCTTGTTCTCCGAACATATTCCTGAGTCAAAAGAAACTAGACCAATCCTTCACTGATGTCTTCGGTTAGTCATTTATTTCGTGATCGGCTGAGTCTTCTAGTTTTCTTAATTCCGCCGGTTATATTGGTGTGCCAGTTGGATTAGGCTCCTTTCGTGCTTATCTTCTTTTTATATGTTTTGGTGTCCTTTTATTTATCTTCACTTGTATATAGTTAATCGTGTAGATAACTGTACATATTAGAGAAAAGGTAACTACTGCACTGAGGACGCTTGTCATCATTGAATAAGGTACAATGGCGTGCCAGTGATTTTTTAAAGATGTTCTTCTTGGTTTTGTTCTTCTTGATGTGCACCATTCAAGTCCTATAAGGCCTTTCTTATTATTGATTCTTGTGTGCAACTGGAATTGTCAGTTCTTTGGACAACATTAGATTCGTAGGCACCCACCGAGGATACGAAATCGATCTATTTGTTTTGAAGCTAATACCATAGTTTTCATTGCAGTGATACAGTTGGGCTCCATCTATTTGCTGGGCGATACCGAAATGCTGCTTCTGATATGTATTTATCGCATCGTAATACGAAAGTTTGTATCCAATAAATGGAGTGTAGTAGTGTCCCTTCCTCAATGTACTTCTTCTTCTGCTCGTGCTTTGCAGATTTTCTATAATATGGGTTTTTGCTTGAGCTTTGTAAGAGCTACTTCTCCTTATTTGTGCACACTTTTTCCTTGGTTCGCCCTGTATACTTTATCAGACGCTTCTGTTTCTCTAAATCCGCGTATCCGCGTATGAATTTGGAATGGTTGTAAGCTCTCAGAATACAAAAATTAAATGGACGCACACGGATCAAACTGGAACCGATTTTGGACAGCAAATGCCATTTTAAAGTCACATTTTTTGAAAATCACTATCAAATTCGCCGAGAGAAACTGATCAGTGTGACAGTTAGAAACACGAATAATGTTACAAAATGTCAACTGAATGATTATAATTGTTTCCAAGGCTAACCTAACGAAGGATGAATATGACTTGAGCAAACCTCGGACATACAAAGATACTTTCATATATGTCCATGCAGTTTATTTTTATGTGGAACAAAACACATTATTTAACCGAATGAAGAAGAAGATCGATATTCAATTGAAAAGTGTGGGCACAGGGCTGGTGAAAATAAACAGTGGATTTAATAAAATTGTAATCCACTTTTTTAAGGACAATCTTGAAAGCCACTTTAAGTATTGTTTTATTTTATTTGTCCCAGTTTATGATTGGGGTCAAAATATAATGTTATACGATAGTAGGAAGGAATCAGGATTGTTTTCTTTCTTTTTGGCACCTTGATGCGACATTACACTCGTGCATTGATATGTTTTCTGTAAAGAAAATATTGTCATAAAGTGTTGTATCATTGAATTGAATTATTCTCAGCACAGTAGGCAGCAAGCAACATCGATTCGGTTTCCAGAAAGCACTGTATCTACATATACATTTCCTTATAACATATGTCATGTGATCACAGTTTCCGAACTCAGACTATGTTTGCGTTTTGCATAAATTGGAAAATCCTTTTATACAGGACGTTCATTCAGCTGCTTTCATATGATCGAATTGCAACGTAAAAATATGGTATTACCATTCCTATATTCATTACTGTTGGCATATTAAATTAAAAATGTATATATATATATATATATATATATATATATATATATATATATATATATATATATATATATATATATATATATGTATGTATATATATATATATATATATATATATATATATATATATATATATATATATGTACATATATATATATATATATATATATATATATATATATATATATATATATATATATATATACAGACAGAGAGAGAGAGAGAGAGAGAGAGAGTAGCAAATTGTTACTATGCAAAACGTTGGATAGTTTCTAATAAATAATATTTAGCTTTATATGTTTCTTCAAAAAAGTAGTCTAAAAATATCACTTTGTTTTCCTTGTGAAGTTATTAAAAGTCTGGGCGTGGCAAGTGCGTTATGGTTGTGAATTTTCATAAAAAATGATGTGGCCCCAAAAATGTTTTTATAACTTTTTTCCTGTAACATAGAAATCTATATTTTGGTATATAGTTTCCTTTTAATGTCATAGACTTGTGCGCCAAATTTGATTATCATAGCTATTTTATTTTTGGAGATAAACATTTTTTCGACAAGAAAACCCAACATTTTCCAGAAAAACCTGATTTGATTTTTGAAAATTGCAACTGATCCTGCATGTGGGTTCTAGGGGTCCTAGTTCGCGCTCATTTGAAAAAAAAATTCAAAATTCAAAAGTCGGGATCTCTCCATTAGTGAATTTTTTCTAAGAAAATTCACTAAAAATGAACATAAAAAAATTGGTTTGTATGCGTTATCTGTCCCAGAATGTATATCAAATTTCCGATAGATGTGCAGCAATTATTATATGTTTCTTTTTTGAAAATTTTGACAAACGTTTTTAAACTACTTCAAGCCGTTGCTCGCGTTAATTTGCCGTTTTAAAATTTGATGTAACATTCCATTGCCGCTATCAAATTGAACTCTGTTAAAAGCGTGTGCAATCCACGATTCTTTTACTATTAGCCAGGTGTTCTGTAAAACATCAGATGATTCACATAAATTATATACAGGGTGTTGAATAAAACACTAAAAAATTTCTAAACAGTGTTTGAATTTTTGGTTTATTTTTATTTTATTTACAGGATGATTACAAAAAAAGAACTTCTTCTGGTTTCGGGTATAACTTTTTTACTCACTTATAATTTTCTCGTACTATGATTTTCGTAATGGCGAGCTCATATTAAAGCCAAAACTTCAGGCAGAAACACTCAGTTGACATAATTAACACAGACTGAACGATCAATATACAGCGCGCCATCAAAACTGGTCCAGATCTTAATCGTTTGACAGCAGAATTGACTGCAAATCAAGTTGCTTATGAAAGAGAAATTGTTTGTCATCTGCATAGATCGAAAATTGTCTCTAAAAGAACTCAATTGCAAACGGCTTGTTGCCAAGGCAGACTCATTCAAGGTCTCGTCTGAAAATGCTCGTAACTAAGGTATGGAAAAGCATGACAACAATCATTGGCTCGTTTGTGAATTTAATTAAAATTCATCAAATAATATTTACGGTATTGCCAGCAAATAACGATATGTCGCATCTATCTCAAGATCACTTGGCGCTTATCCCTCGCATGAGAGAACAATGGTTGTTGTCATGCTTTTCGTCACCTCAGTTACCAGCATTTTCAGATGGGGAAAAGTAATTTGCTGACCAAAGTTAGTTATTTTAGCTGACCGACTACTTATAGACTAAACTTTTCCATGAAACTCTATATCCTGGATGCCACCTACCAGCCGCATCTGCTACCAGAAAAGTATAGAAAAAAACCCCTATTTAGGGGTAGTTTACTCTTGATTTTTTTTCATTTTTTAGTGCGACCAGAGAAAGTATGAATGCGACCAAGCTATAAATTTACACAAAATCACCGATGGCTACTGTCTTTCCACTACCAAAGTTTCACAAAAAAAATTTCATATTTAAGGGTAGTTTACTCTTGAGGTTTTTTCGTTTTTTAGTGCGACCAGAGAAAGTATCAATGCGACCAAGCTATAAATTTACACAAAATCACTGCTGGCAACTGTCTTTCCACTACCAAAGTTTCACAAAAAAATATTCATATTTAAGGGTAGTTTACTCTTGAGGTTTTTTCGTTTTTTAGTGCGACCAGAGAAAGTATGAATGCGACCAAGCTATAAATTTACACAAAATCACTGCTGGCTACTGCCTTTCCGCTACCAAAGTTTCACAAAAAAATATTCATATTTAGGGGTAGTTTATTCTTGAAGTTTTTTCATTTTTTAGTGCGACCAGAAAAAGTATCAATGCGACCAAGCTATAAATTTACAGAGAATCACTGGTGGTAACTGTCTTTCCGCTACCAAAGTTTCACAAAAAAATATTCATATTTAAGGGTTGTTTACTCTTGAGGTTTTTTCGTTTTTTAGTGCGACCAGAGAAAATGTGAATGCGACCAAGTTATAAATTTACACAGGATCACTGCTGGTAACTGTCTTTCTGGTACCAAAGTTTCACAAAAAAATATTCATATTTAAGGGTAGTTTACTCTTGAGGTTTTTTAATTTTTTAGTGCGACCAGAAAAAGTATGAATGCGACCAACCTATAAATTTACAGAGAATCACTGCTGCTAACTGTTTTTCCGATACCAAAGTTTCACAAAAAAATATTCATATTTAAGGGTAGTTTACTCTTGAGGTTTTTTCGTTTTTTAGTGCGACCAGAGAAAGACAGTTAGCAGCAGTGATTCTCTGTAAATTTATAGCTTGGTCGCATTCCAACTTTTTCTGGTCGCATTAAAAAATTTACAAACTTCAAGAGTAAACTACCCTTAAATATGAATATTTTTTTGTGACACTTTGGTATCGGAAAGACAGTTTCCAGCAGTGATTCTGTGTAAATTTATAGCTTGGTCGCATTCACATTTTCTCTGGTCGCACTAAAAAACGAAAAAACTTCAAGAGTAAACAACCCTTAAATATGAATATTTTTTTGTTAAACTTTGGTAGCAGAAAGACAATTACCAGCAGTGATTCTGCGTAAATTTATAGCTTGGTCGCATTCACATTTTCTCTGGTCGCACTAAAAAACGAAAAAACTTCAAGAGTAAACAACCCTTAAATATGAATATTTTTTGTTAAACTTTGGTAGCAGAAAGATAGTTACCAGCAGTGATTCTGTGTAAATTTATAGCTTGGTCGCATTCACATTTTCTCTGGTCGCACTAAAAAACGAAAAAACTTCAAGAGTAAACAACCCTTAAATATGAATATTTTTTGTTAAACTTTGGTAGCAGAAAGATAGTTACCAGCAGTGATTCTGTGTAAATTTATAGCTTGGTCGCATTCACATCTTCTCTGGTCGCACTAAAAAACGAAAAAACCGCAAGAGTAAACAACCCTTAAATATGAAGATTTTTTAGTGAAACTTTGGTAGCAGAAAGATAGTTGCCAGCAGTGATTCTGTGTAAATTTATAGCTTGGTCGCATTCACATTTTCTCTGGTCGCACTAAGAAACGAAAAAACCTCAAGAGTAAACAACCCTTAAATATGAATATTTTTTTGTTAAACTTTGGTAGCAGAAAGAGAGTTACCAGCAGTGATCCTGTGTAAATTTATAACTTGGTCGCATTCACATTTTCTCTGGTCGCACTAAAAAACGAAAAAACCTCAAGAGTAAACTACCCTTAAATATGACTGTTTTTTGGTGAAACTTTGGTAGCGGAAAGACAGTTACCAGCAGTGATTCTCTGTAAATTTATAGCTTGGTCGCATTCATACTTTCTCTGGTCGCACTAAAAAACGAAAAAACCCCAAGAGTAAACTACCCTTAAATATGAATATTTTTTTGTGAAGCTTTGGTAGCGGAAAGGCAGTAGCCAGCAGTGATTTTGTGTAAATTTATAGCTTGGTCGCATTCATACTTTCTCTGGTCGCACTAAAAAACGAAAAATCCTCAAGAGTAAACTACCCTTAAATATGACTGTTTTTTGGTGAAACTTTGGTAGCGGAAAGACAGTTAGCAGAAGTGATTCTCTGTAAATTTATAGCTTGGTCGCATTTATACTTTCTCTGGTCGCACTAAAAAACGAAAAAACCCCAAGAGTAAACTACCCTTAAATATGAATATTTTTTTGTGAAACTTTGGTAGCGGAAAGACAGTTGCCAGCAGTGATTCTGTGTAAATTTATAGTTTGGTCGCATTCATACTTTCTCTGGTCGCACTAAAAAACGAAAAAACCCCAACAGTAAACTACACTTAAATATGAATATATTTTTGTGAAACTTTGGTAGCAGAAAGATAGTTACCACCAGTGATTCTGTGTAAATTTATAGCTTGGTCGTAGTTACACTTTCTCTGGTCGCACTAAAAAACGAAAAAACCTCAAGAGTACACTACCCTTAAATATGAATATTTTTTTGTTAAACTTTGGTAGCAGAAAGACAGTTAGCAGCAGTGATCCTGTGTAAATTTATAACTTGGTCGCATTCACATTTTCTCTGGTCGCACTAAAAAACGAAAAAACCTCAAGAGTAAACTACCCTTAAATATGACTGTTTTTTGGTGAAACTTTGGTAGCGGAAAGACAGTTACCAGCAGTGATTCTGTGTAAATTTATAGGTTGGTCGCATTCATACTTTTTCTGGTCGCACTAAAAAACGAAAAAACCCCAAGAGTAAACTACCCTAAAATATGAGTATTTTTTTGTTAAACTTTGGTAGCAGAAAGATAGTTACCACCAGTGATTCTGTGTAAATTTATAGCTTGGTCGTAGTTACACTTTCTCTGGTCGCACTAAAAAACGAAAAAACCCCAACAGTAAACTACCCTTAAATATGAATATATTTTTGTGAAACTTTGGTAGCAGAAAGATAGTTACCACCAGTGATTCTGTGTAAATTTATAGCTTGGTCGTAGTTACACTTTCTCTGGTCGCACTAAAAAACGAAAAAACCTCAAGAGTACACTACCCTTAAATATGAATATTTTTTTGTTAAACTTTGGTAGCAGAAAGACAGTTAGCAGCAGTGATCCTGTGTAAATTTATAACTTGGTCGCATTCACATTTTCTCTGGTCGCACTAAAAAACGAAAAAACCTCAAGAGTAAACTACCCTTAAATATGACTGTTTTTTGGTGAAACTTTGGTAGCGGAAAGACAGTTACCAGCAGTGATTCTGTGTAAATTTATAGGTTGGTCGCATTCATACTTTTTCTGGTCGCACTAAAAAACGAAAAAACCCCAAGAGTAAACTACCCTAAAATATGAGTATTTTTTTGTTAAACTTTGGTAGCAGAAAGACAGTTAGCAGCAGTGATTCTCTGTAAATTTATAGCTTGGTCGCATTCATACTTTCTCTGGTCGCACTAAAAAACGAAAAATCCTCAAGAGTAAACTACCCTTAAATATGAATATTTTTTTGTGAAACTTTGGTAGCGGAAAGACAGTTGCCAGCAGTGATTCTGTGTAAATTTATAGGTTGGTCGCATTCATACTTTTTCTGGTCGCACTAAAAAACGAAAAAACCCCAAGAGTAAACTACCCTAAAATATGAGTATTTTTTTGTTAAACTTTGGTAGCAGAAAGACAGTTAGCAGCAGTGATTCTCTGTAAATTTATAGCTTGGTCGCATTCATACTTTCTCTGGTCGCACTAAAAAACGAAAAATCCTCAAGAGTAAACTACCCTTAAATATGACTGTTTTTTGGTGAAACTTTGGTAGCGGAAAGACAGTTAGCAGCAGTGATTCTCTGTAAATTTATAGCTTGGTCGCATTCATACTTTCTCTGGTCGCACTAAAAAACGAAAAAACCCCAAGAGTAAACTACCCTTAAATATGAATATTTTTTTGTGAAACTTTGGTAGCGGAAAGACAGTTGCCAGCAGTGATTCTGTGTAAATTTATAGTTTGGTCGCATTCATACTTTCTCTGGTCGCACTAAAAAACGAAAAAACCCCAACAGTAAACTACCCTTAAATATGAATATATTTTTGTTAAACTTTGGTAGCAGAAAAACAGTAGCCAGCAGTGATTCTGTGTAAATTTATAGCTTGGTCGTAGTTACACTTTCTCTGGTCGCACTAAAAAACGAAAAAACCTCAAGAGTACACTACCCTTAAATATGAATATTTTTTTGTGACACTTTGGTATCGGAAAGACAGTTAGCAGCAGTGATTCTCTGTAAATTTATAGGTTGGTCGCATTCATACTTTTTCTGGTCGCAGTAAAAAATTAAAAAACATCAAGAGTAAACTACCCTTAAATATGAATATTTTTTTGTGAAACTTTGGCAGCGGAAAGACAGTAGCCAGCAGTGATTCTGTGTAAATTTAAAGCTTGGTCGCATTAATACTTTTTCTGGTCGCACTAAAAAAATGAAAAAACCTCAAGAGTAAACTACCCTTAAATATGAATATTTTTTTGTGAAATTTAGGTATCGGAAAGACAGTTACCCGCAGTGATTCTGTGTGAATTTAAAGCTTGGTCGCATTCATACTTTTTCTGGTCGCACTAAAAAATTAAAAAACTTCAAGAGTAAACTACCCTTAAATATGAATATTCTTTTGTGAAACTTTGGTAGCGGAAAGACAGTAGCCAGCAGTGATTCTGTGTAAATTTATAGCTTGGTCGCATTAATACTTTCTCTGGTCGCATTAAAAAACTAAAAAACCCCAAGAGTTAACTACCCTTAAATATGAATATTTTTTTGTGAAACTTTGGTAGCGGAAAGACAGTTGCCAGCAGTGATTCTGTGTAAATTTATAGTTTGGTCGCATTTACACTTTCTCTGGTCGCACTAAAAAACGAAAAAACATCAAGAGTAAACTACCCTTAAATATTAAGATTTTTTTGTGAAACGTCGGTAGCAAAAAGACATCAACATTAGGATACAAAATATGAAATATCAAAGAAATACTTAAAGATTAAAGCCTCGGTCGGCAACATTTATTTTGGTCAGCAAATTACATCGTCCCTTTTCAGATGAGAGCTTGAGTACAAACAAGCCGTTTGGAATTGAGTTCCGCCTAACGTATTTACGAGTAGGTAACTTTTAGCGGACGGATTATCATACTTAAACCGATGTCCTCTGTGTAATAATTGTTAGTGAGCAGGATATACAGCAAAAAAATCTATTTTAAAAATATGTTTACGTTGAAAAACTAAAACAACGCAATGATTAGGTATTCGCGAGAAATGTTGGGTAGTCTATATACATGTACAGAATAATCCATATAAGATTTTACACCCGCAAGCTTTATATTTTAGTTGACTAAAAAAAAATCGTAAATAGTTTTAGGGATTTTTCTATTAAGTTTAATTCAAATTTCCGAAAAATAATTAAGCATCGTATTTTTAAGATGCCACTAAAAATATGTTTGTTAATAAAATTTGTGCATTTGTCAAACTGAAAATAATCCTTTCTTGTCTTCTGTAGAAAATATGGTCAGTAGTTGCTGGATCCAACAAATTTTTTAAAGATACAATGACACATAATGTCATTGAAATGGCTATATTATGTGCTTGATTATTTATTTAACATGAAAAATAAATCAACCTATCGTAACAATGGTAACCATAATAACAATATACAATACCTAATAATAAAGTTCTAAAGCTGGTCAGCTCTTTAATGGTTGGCTGGTGTGGTATACTTGCAATATGGTAGGTGGTAGTGGAATTTTCCTTTACGTGATAGTAAAGGATTTTTTTCACGCCCGAGGAGGTACCACCCCTTACATAAAGGGGCCGGTGAAATCCCAACGGCCGTTTCCGGTTCTGGTGTATGAGTCGGTTTCCCTTATAAGCAAAAATGATGATGGATCTTCCTTGTACAAAAGATTGCGGAGGCAAAATACCCCTCCATTCGGATGTCCGGGAGAGAGGTGTACAGGGGGCGCCAGCATCGAGATTTACAATATCCTTCTCGAATATATGTGGCCTAAATTCTAACCTGAAATCCGTCCACCATTTCCTCCAGGCTAATAGGCCCCAACTCCTCTTCCTGACAGAAACTCAAATCAGTGCCAAAACAGCCACTAATCACCTGAATTTCCCGGGGTATGAGCTCCTTACTTCTTTTAGATTGCATGGAGGCGTATGCGCGTACGTCCGTAGCAATCTACCCTGCACCAGACTCCCCAATTTAGAAGTTGGAAGAAAAGACATACTAGGAATAGAACTCTCTCTCAGGGCTGCAACTAAATTCATCTGTTGAATTTACCGGTCACCTTCTGACAACAACTTTGTTCAGCTCTTTGACCACCTTTCTGAAAAAACCGACCATCTGATTTCTGAATATCCTTCCTCCGAGGTCACTATTCTTGGTGACTTCAATGTCCATAATAAGGAATGGCTAAGATCTTGAAAAACCGATCCACAAGGAAGAGCAGCGGAGGCCTTTGCAGTCAGCAATTCTTTAGCCAATATGGTTCAGCAACCTACTTACTTTCCTCGCATCCCAACACATAGCTCAAATCCCTTGGATCTCCTTCTTACTACAAATCCTGACTGCTATAAGATATCAGTCACCGCCCCCCCCCCCCCCCCCCACGGGTCGCTCAGACCACGGCATAGTCACTGCTTCCTGCGCAATGCAACCCGAGGTCACCCAGTCATCACACCCACGTATCGTTTGGCACTACAACTCCGCGAATTGGGACGAAATGCGAGATTACTTTTCCTCATTTCCATGGGCGTCTGTCTGCTTCTCTCATCCTGACCCCTCTGATATCTCACAAAACGTCACCGAAATTATCCAAGCTGGCATGGAATTATTTATTCCACGTACACAGAAAACCTCTGCAGCCACTCAAAAGCCCTGGTTCTCTAAATCCTGTGACAAGGCCAGACTTGAAAAGGTCAAAGCGCACAAAAAGCTTCTACACAATCCCAGTCAAGAAAACCGTAAAGCATTTAACGACGCAAGAAACCGCTATGTCCGCATTCTTTCTGAAACAAAAAACTCGTTTAATAACCACTTAAAAAACAAAGTCCTCTTAAGCTCCAGCGGCAGCAAACCCTTCTGGTCTCTTGCTAAATCTATTGGGAATAATTTCTGCAAGAGCACGTTCCCACCTCTTGTTTCAGGGGATGAAATTGTTTCTACCGCCCTGGGCAAGGCTTAACTTTTTGCCTCGTTGTTCGCCGGCAATTCTATTCTCAACCCACTTCTAAATGTTCAATCACCAACAGTCCCCAATGTCGTGCATACAATGACGAATATCATTTTCAAAACTAAAAAGGTGCGAAAAATGCTCTCTTCCCTTAATACCAGAAAAGACTCTGGCCTTGACGAGATCCCAGCAATTGTTCTCAAAAAATGCGCACCAGAACTTGCGCCTGTCCTGACTCGTCTGTTTCAGACATCTTACAATAGAGGCATATTCCCTAGTAACTGGAAAACTGCTCGAGTACAACCCGTCCCCAAGAAAGGATCGAAAGCACTTCCTAGCAACTACAGGCCTATTTCTCAGTCGTCTCTAAAGTGATGGAAAAGTATATAAACACCGAATTACTAAAATTTCTTGAAAAACAGTCTAATCAACGACAGGCAGTATGGATTCCGTCAGCGCAGATCAACTACCGACCTCCTTTCCTTTGTCACCCATTCTTGGAACAAATCTATGGAACTACACGGTGAATCCCAGATTGTCGCTCTAGACATATCCAAAGCATTCGACCAGGTCTGGCACGCAGCGATGCTCAATAAACTACCTGCCTATGGCCTACCACCAAAACTCTGTACGTGGTCAGCAAATTTCCTCTCCAACTGGAGCATTTCTGTTGTCGTGGATGGCCATTCACCTAAACTGTATCCAATTAATGCAGGAGTTCCTCAAGGTTCAGCTTTAGCCCCTACTTTGTTTCTTCTCCACATCAATGACCTCCTCTCTAGCACATCCAACCCAGTTCACAGTTACGCGGACGACAGCACCCTCCACTCTAATATACAATATTCTAAGCCTGTCTTTTTAGCCCAACTAGATGAGTATTGCAGACTCATGGAGGGTTGTATCTCCGTGGATCTCCAAAAAATATTAGACTGGGGAAGTAGAAATCTTGTACAATTCAACCCCACCAAATCACAGTCTTGCTTTCTTTCTCATAAGAAATACACCAGCCCTAGACCCATCACAATAAACAACCAAGTTATTCAAAGTAATGAGTCCTTTTCACTTGTTGGCATCTCTGTGGATCGAAATCTCAATTGGCACCAACATGTCACATCAATTGCAGAAGCGGCTGCTAAGAAATGAGGTTTCCTCTTCCGGGCTGGCAAATATTTTTCACCAGCTAATCTCTATACTTTATATACTTCACACATAAGGCCAAACCTCGAATACTGCTCCTACATCTGGGGAGCTGCTGCCGCTTCTACACTCGCTACCCTGGACTCCATTCAGAAGAGAGCTATACGTCTCATCGGTGACCCTACCCTTACCCAAAGGCTGCCATTCCTTGCCCACCGACGTGCCGTTGGTGACCTCTATCTCTCTTTTATAGATATCTGCACGGGCACTGCTCAGAGGTGCTTTCTTCCATAGTTCCTCCACCTGCTGCCCCCAACAGATCTACCAGGGGAACAGAGCGAATGCACCCTTTTACTGTCCAGGTCACCAGACATAGAACATCTTGTTATGCCCGCTCTTTTGTCCCGAGGACAAGTGTTCAAAGTGTCGTCGATCCGGGGCAGGGGATAACTGTCTTTCTTGGTGACATCATTCAGCTTCCTATAGTCCACGCAAAATCTCATGGTGCCGTCTTTCTTGGTGACCAAAACTACTGGGGACGACCAAGGACTATTAGACTCCTCAATCACACCATCTTCCAGCATTTCGTTAACCATCGCCTTGATTTCTGATTGCTTGGCAAAAGGCAGTCTTCTCGGCGGCTGTCTAATTGGTCTTGCGTCGCCAGTATTAATTCTGTGTTGCACTAGACTCGTACGACCTGTGATTTTATCTTGAGCGAAAATATCGGCCTCCTCCAATACGAACTTCAGGGCCATTTCCATCTCCATGTCGTTCAATTGGCCCCAAGAATTCTTGAACCGCTCTACCATTTCTACTGGCAGTCTTCTGTCTAATGCCGTGGGTGTCACCTTTCTTGACAACGTCACTCGGTCAATGGGCTCGCAAGTGGCGATAACCTCACCTTTCTTCAATGTGACCCTGTTAGTTTGCACGTTAGCCACTCTTATGGGTATTGTCCTCTTCGGGTCTACTAAGCATCGTGCGACGAGGGCACCATCATGTCTATCTTTTAGGGGCTCCGCTATGAGAGCAGACATACCATCAAGTTTCTTCTCTAGTCTGGCTCTGACAATCTTCTCACTGTTACCAGGAATCCGCGTATCCTCGTCGACAATAAGTCTCACCCTGGGATTAGCTTCGCCTGCTGTTGGAGATAAATACAACTCTTCGTTACCGATTTTCAAGATCTTATTCTGGAAGTCTACTGACAGGACATCGAAATCTTCCATTAAATCCAGGCCCAGAATAAATTCGTCGACGATTTCTGCGACGACAGCCCTTACCTGTAGCTCAGTACTGCCCAGCCTAATGAAAACAGTGGCCTCTCCATGCACAGGTATCCTATCTCCTTTTGCCGTCTCCAACACAGGCTGTTTGTTGGTCGTGAGTGCGGACCTGTTTGGCAACATGTCTGGACGTACAACGGATCTAGTAGCACCAGTATCGATGGTGAAACTGCATTGTCTTCCGTCTATGCTGCCAGGTATAACGAGGCTCTCGCGGTAGCGTCGGATAGTGGAGACCCTTACCTTGGGGCCTTGGGTCTCGTATGCCACGTGTCGCCCACCTACACTGGCGTCAGGTCGTTTTCCCTGATGGCGCTCCCTGTTGGTATATTCTTGTCTTCTGCGAGCTACCTGTTGGGTTTGTAAGCACTGCCTACTTATGTGCCCTTTCCTACCACACTTGTAGCATTCTATGTCTGACCAATCTGCTTTCGTCCTACGTGCTCCAACCGTTGCAGTGAGCTTGCTTATGGCTTCCTTCATCAACTTGATTTCTCGCCTTAGTTCCTCTGTCGTGTCTGCATGGTCCTCTATCTCCTTCACTTCGCGCAGCCTGTTGCGGCGAGGTTGAGATGCATTCTTGGCTGCTTCAAATTCCAAACCATAAATGACGCAGTCTGTAAGTGTTTTTAACCTTCCGAGCCTTAAAGCTTGTTGCATTTCATCGTCAAGTACCCCATCGATGAAGGTCTGGACGCTAATCTGGTTGACAAATTCTTCTGGGGCTTGGGGATATGCCAGTCGCACAATTTTCTCCACTTCGGCACTAAATTCTTGCAGCGTCTCATTTGGCTTTTGGACCCTTGACTTTAGTTTTGTCTGGTAGACCTGGCTCATGTACTTGTTACCATATCTTAAATCTAGGGCCTGTATCACTGTTAAGTAGTTTTGCTGTTTCGACTCCGGGATGTTCTGGAGGATTTCTAGGGCTTTACCTCGAAGCGAGAGAATTAGAGCAGTTGCTGCCTGTTGTTCGCTCCACCCATTGCTGAGAGCTGCCGCCTCAAACTGCCTCCTGTACATGGGCCACGATGTTTCTCCGTCAAAAGTCGGCGGCTTCAAGGTTCCATGAGGCTGCTGCACGATTGGTATACCTTCCTCCGGACGATTTTGAACTGGGGACATTCCAGTAACTCCTCTTGGTTGAGTTCTGTCAGTCTGGCCCATCACCTGCTCTGTCAGTTCTCTATGTCTGACTTCTGTGCCTTTCATCATCATCTTCATTTGTTCTTTCAACCCCTCCACTTCTTCCCATCGTTTGTTCAAATCCTCTGTTACATTTTCTACTTTCCTGTTTACCACTCCTATTGTATTTTCCACATCTACTACTTTCTTGTCCACATTTTCTACTTTCTTGTCCACATTTTCTATTTGTTCGTTAACCTGTTCAATTTCTTCTTTTACATCGACTCTCATATCATGGAACATACTTCGGATGTCTTCTTTGTCTTCAAGACGCCTCTGTTCCTCCTCTTGTCGTCTTATCTCTTCTTCTTCGCGCCGCCTTCTTTCATCTTCTTGTCGCCGTTGTTCGTCTTCTTCTCGTTGCTTCTTGAGTTCTTCTTTATCTTCAAGACGCCTCTGTTCCTCCTCTTGTCGTCTTCTCTCGTCTTCTTCGCGTTGCTTCTTGAGGTCTTCTTTGTCTTCTTCGCGTTGTCTCTTCAGTAAGTCCATCAACTCTTTGATTTCAGCCATCTCGTCGTAGTCAGTCGATCTGGTGTTTACCATTTACAGCTAGCTTACTTCACTTCTTCACTCACTTATCCCACTTCTGACACCAAATTGTTGCGTTTTCTCCGGGTTCTGGATAAGTGAGACTTTTAATTTTAACAAAACAACTTTATTTACACTCTAAATATGGATACAATAAAATTTCTAGAATGTCTCTCTCACACAACACTTAATTTACTGTCTACAATTACTAATCTGCACACAAGTCTACACTGGTACTACAGTAGCTACTCTCTTAACACTTTACACTGCTTCTTCAAGTCACTACCACATTCTCTTACTGAACTTAACTATAAGATCTCTCTGCGTATACAGGGTGTAAGGGTTCTCTGCGTATATAGGGTGTATATACAGGGTGTTCGGAATGTGCAGACCTCAGTTATCCGTTCCGACGGGGTACAAGTTGGTAACTTCGTTATTTCTGGTCCTAGAGGGTTGAGACTTCGCCTGAGGGGGGTCACCCCAGGCACCCCCAGGGGGGTGGGGAGGCGGTGTTGCCAGATTGTGCAAAAATTCCCAGATGTTGGGGAAATTCTGGAGATGTGGCAACACCGTACCTACGTCTATTGAAGTGCTTTGTAACACTACCATTAAACGATAAACTCTATAGCAAACACTACTGCTAAAGCATCAGAAAAAGGGTCTATTTGAAATGAATTTTCTGGGAATATTTTAGTAAAATGAAGGACAATGACGATTGAAACTAAGAGTTCAGGCTTTGTAAAACATTATTCTTGTGACATTTTCCTTCCATAGATCATATTAATTTCAGGTTCACTGCCTAAATATTAACAATTTTGACGTTTAAAATCGCGACTTTGACGTTTTGAGGAAAACCCAAATTTATTTTTCTTTAAATGCCTGTAACTTTTTTGTCTTTTGATCTACAGAGCTAAATTTTGGTAGGTAACTTGCCTATAATGATATAAACCCGCGTATAAAATTTGGTTGCCCTTACTTTGTTAATTTTGGAGATATAAATTTTTTTCTAAAGAAAACACAAAATTTTCCGGGAAAACCTCGGCAAATTTTCCTGTCTAACGAACTTATCCAAGCCACTTGCAAAAGGAAGGGACTCACCAATTTTGACATTTAAAATCGCGATTTTGACGTTTTGAGGAGAACCCAAATTTATTTTTCTTTGAATGCCTGTAACTTTTTTGTCCTTTACCCTACGCAGCTGAATTTTGGTAGGTAACTTGCCTATAATGATATAAATCCGCGCATGAAATTTGGTTGCCCTTACTTTGTTAATTCCGGAGATATAAATTTTTTTCGATTTTTTTCGAAGGAAAACACAAAATTTTCCGGGAAAACCTCGGCGGATTTTCCTGGCTAACGAACTTATCCAAGCCACTCGCGAAAGGAAGGTATTTACCAAATTTTATCAGAATCGGTCCATTATTTTTTTAGTTATAGGTGTGACACATAAATATATAAACATATATATATATATATATATATATATATATATATATATATATATATATATATATATATATATATATATATATATATATATATATATAACATATAAAGTCTGAAACCGACCTCGGATTTGGGTTCCAGGGGTCCTAAATAGCGCTCATTTGAAGAAATTTTTTCAAAATTCAAAAGTCGAGATCTCCTCATTAGTGAATTTTTTTTAAGAAAATTCACTAAAAGTGTAGAAAAGTTACATGGATTGCATCCTGACATTCAGATACGAATATCTCAGAAACTCGCAATTTTAAATGTAAGGATATGTTAACAAAACAGATGTCGACTAGGATAGAGAATCTGAATATGATACAATATCCAGGGTGTTCCATGCATATTGAAAGAGCAACGGACATTTCAGTGTCGACATTTTTAACACTTCCGATTGAACCGGAAATAACATTGCTGTCATGTACTGCTAGAAGTCATAGAAATAATGGAAATTATATCATCACGCTTTGGCTAGCTTCATTTGTTTCCTGACAAATCGTCGTTACGCATGATCAATATGTCATTCAATCATGATTTTCTCAGGCACTGTAAAAAGTAGAATAAGGGTGACACATATTTTGAGATAATTATTTTCTGTGGAATTTAAAAGTGCTATGTAGGCGTTACAGGATATTCTATTTGAAATAACAAAGTTAAAGTCACTAAGTGAAGATTGAACCTGCGGTGAGCACCGATAAGTACACTTGGAGAACCCAAATCACCACAACACATCTTGCGGATGAAAAATTCTCAGAAATTCTGAGAATGTTTCATCCTCTGATGACGCTAACTTTGTTAGTTAAACGATTGTGAGGTCTTTAAAAAGGTGTGATGTGATGATTAGGGTTCTCCAAGTGCACTTAAAAGTAAAGTGACTTCCGGTCAAACCAAAAGTCAGTTCAGGTCAGGTCAGGTCAGGTAAGGTTCATTTTTTACAAGAAGAAAAATACTGTAAACATCATTAAAATATATTTTGTTCAACATTTTATATAGTTTTGTCTACTTTTCTACATAACTTCTGTTTTACATCAAACATTTGTCATATCGTTCAACAAGTTTTTAAATTCCAACGTCCAAGAAATCTGCCGTCTGTGAAGAAGCCCAATCCGCGACTGCAGTTTTCAATTCTTCGTCATTGTTGAAGTGTTGACTACCAAAGCTCCCGGTTAAGTACCGAGACAAGTAAAAATCACTGTGTGCAACGTCTGGACTGTAAGGTGTATGATCCAGTTGTTCCCATCTAAAAGACCTTATTAGAACTTGTGTGTGTGTGTGTGTGGAGGAACATGCAACCTTGCATTGTCATGGAGCAACATCACACCAAAAGACACTAGGCCATGCCGCTTGTTTTGTATGGCACGCCGTAGTTTTCTCAAGGTCACACAATACGCATCAGAATTGATTGTTGTGTCTCTTGTCATAAAATCCAATAACAGAATCCTGCCCCAAAAGACAGTTGCCATGATCCTTCGTGCTTAAATTCTCTGTTTGCCTTTCACTTTGGTTGACGACGATGTTTGCTGCCATTCCATTGACTGTTGCTTGGATTCAGGTGTCTTGTGAGACACCCAAGTCTTCTCTCCTGTAAAGATTTGGTCCAAAAACTCATCTCCTTCTTGATTGTATCACGTCAAAAACGATAAAGCGCAACCCAATTGTTTTGTTTTGTGATCGTCAGAAAGCAGTGATGGAACCCACAATGTTTGATTATTTAGTTTCTCCGAGGTGTACAAAACTGACATTGAAAACTGTGAAAAATCAATTGATAACCTTGAAATCGCGTATAGTCGGTCCTCTCGAATTTTGTTGTCCACGCCACGAATCCAATCTTCAGCAATTAGAAATAGTTGCCCACGGTGTGACTCATCATGCACATTAACCTGTCCGTCCTTGAAAATTTTCACCCACTTTCGAACTGTACTTTCACTCATTGCATTATCACCGCAACTTGCACAAATCTGACGGTAAATTTGCGCTGCTGTCAAGTTTCTTGTACTCAAGAATCGAGTTACAGATCGTATCTCACAGTCGGCGGGCGACTCAGTTTTCTTAAAATGGCTAATGACAGTTCTGTCGAGGCCATACCACCTTTTTCACCACCCCCACCACCAGTTTTCGTAAACATTATAATACACTTTTGCAGCTCAGCACACAGACAGACGATACGTTTCAACGCTCGCAAAGCATTCTGGGAAGCGGACGCGCATCCGCACTGCGGCGAACGCGCGTGGTTCTTATTCTTATTCACAAACGGACGTTATTTATAAAATAAGCGCGATATATATATATATATATATATATATATATATATATATATATATATATATATATATATATATATATATATATATATATATATATATATATATATATATATATATATATATTCAATGAGTCGCAAAATTATAAAATAAATTCATTAAAATTTGATCGATTTGTGTTTTGACGAAATGCTCGGACACATGAACTCTAGTTTTCAAAAATACATATTTTTTCATAAAATTCACGTTTGTCCCACTCCTGCTTTTCATTTTCTTTAATGACAACTACCTTTTTTATTTTGATGGATCATTGAATTGCCTACACATTACCATCAAAATCTTGTAACTGGCATTGTTGAATTTTGGAAATAAAGTCATTTAAAGAGTGGATGACATAAACTCAATTTATAACAACAATCAAAAGAGAGTCTGGACGCAGCAAGTGCGTTATGGCAGTGAATTTTCATAGAAATGATCTGGCACCAAACATTTTTTATAACTTTTATTTCTTGTAACATAGAATTATAAACTTTGCTATATAGTTTTCTTTTAATATCGTAAACTTACCTACCAAATTTTGTTACCATAGCTTTTCAATTTTTTAATTTGTTTTTTCCGAAAGAAACCCCAAATTTTCTCGAAAAACGAGGTTCGATTTCCTTGGTTAACGAACCTATCCAAGCCACTTACAAAAAAAAGGTACGTGCCCAATTTTATCAAAATCGGACCTTTATTTTTTTAGTTATAGGTGTGATACATACATACATACATATATATATATATATATATATATATATATATATATATATATATATATATATATATATATATATATAAATTGAAACTGACCCCTGAAACTTCAAAAGTCGGGATCTCCCTATTAGTGAATATTTTCTAAGAAAATTCACTAATAAGGGCCCTTATTTTCCTTTAAATATAATGTTCGAAATTCAATCCACCGACGTCCTGACAATAAGCAAATCCGTTGACACATTATTCTTGTACATTGCGATTGACGTCAGGGCTAATTCGCCTCATTTCATACCTAATTCGATTTTTCAAATCTTCTATGTTGTTGGGTTTGTTAACATAGATTCTTGATTTTAATTCTATAAAAATCTAGGGAGTAAGATCTGGGGACCTGGGGGATCCTCGCCTACCGATCCACTTGCCAGGAAGCAGTCATTTAAAAAGTCGCGAACAGGACGTGCAAAGTGCAGAGGTGCACCATCTTGCTGAAACCAGATATCACCACTTGGTAAATCAGGATCATCTTCATTTGGAAAACTTGCAGCAAGAGGAGGAATAAGCTCATTCCTCAGAAAATTCTGATAACGCTGCCCTGTAAGAGTTTCGTCGAAGAAGAAAGGACTCTTGTACTATTCCCGTCCACACGACAACTTTACCACGGTCTGGTGTATGTGCTTCAGTTATTCAGTGAGGATTATCTATATTCCAAAACCTGTATTTTTGTTTATTCATTGTTCCATTTATCCAAAATGATGCTTCTTCTGAAATAAGAATTTGGCATAAAATTTGGGTTATGGTTGCTTAAATCTGGCATTATTTCACAAAAATGCATTCGTCGGTTAGGGTTATCTTCATTAAGTTCGTGCAGCAGCTGTATTTTGTAAGAATGATAATTTTCTAGTTTTACTGTGCGTAGTACAGATCGCTGATAAATTTCATAGTCTGCTGTATTTGATCGAGATGTAACATGAGGGTTCTCACCCACACTTAAAAAAGTTTTCCGATTTTATCGATTTTCTTAGGATGCCCTGCACTTTGCATGTATTTAACACGTCCAGTTTTTCTGAATTTAATTTTAAACATTGGTTTACTGGAAATAACCTTATCTTACTCGTTGTCTTTTGATTGCTTTTTGAATAGAGTGTGTTTTCCACTCTTTGAATGAATTTCATTCGAAAATTCAACAATGTGAAGTATCAAAATTTTGATAATACCTTGTAGAGAATATTAATGATCTGTCAAAATAAGAAAAAACCGGGCTAGATATTTTAAAAAACGTAAAAATTATGCAAGAATGTGCCTTTTTGAAAACTAGAGGTGACGTGTCCGCGCATTTCGTCAAAACACAAATCTCTCAAATGTTAATGAATTTTATTCCATAATTTTGTCGCTTTCTGTATAAACATATATATACATATATATATATATATATATATATATATATATATATATATATATATATATATATATATATATATATGTGTGTGTGTGTGTGTGTGTGTGTTTATACAGAAAGCGACAAAATTATAGAATAAAATTCATTAACATTTGAGAGATTTGTATATATATATATATATATATATATATATATATATATATATATATATATATATATATATATATATATATATATATATATATATATATATATATATATATATATATCTTAGATTTTTGTATTTAAGGTTAAATCAACATAATTTCGCCATGCTGAAAAGTATTTGACATTTCGGGACCGCAAAAATCATGAATAAATTTTTGTGGAATTACAATTGAGATTTTGAATATTTTATTTATGTAAATACCACAGTAGCGGAGGCGGAGAACATTTTGTTTTTATGGTGTTTTGTTAATTTGAAATCGACTTAAAATAATTTAGCTATGTTAATTGCGACCTGTAAAAGGCGTGCTTTTTTAATGTACGGAAACTAAAAGTCTTGATGGTTCCTTTTGTATAAATAAATCACCATATATAACATGTATCCCTAAATAGTCAAAATCAATGAAAATATTTTATAAGATCATATGAAAACTCATAATTCCACTTATTATAGGATATATTTGTGGAATCTTCATTCATTGTTTTAAAGTTTGAGTGAATTTGTTGTATTTTTATCCGCCGGTTACCAATAGAGAAAGGCGTGTTCTTGCTTGAAGTCAAGAATTCAGTGGGTGTGAACATAATAATATAACTGGTTTTAATAATCGAAATGAATCTTTATGGCTATTATTATAACATAAGGCCGTTTTCTTTGCCATTTAGAATAAGGTACGTAATGTTTCGCTTAACAGACATGACCATAATGAGTACCGCCATATTAGTTGAGCGATAGAGCCGCTGTCACCGTAGTTAGGACAAAGTGCTGTATGTATATGTGTGTTTGTGGTGAGCCGATGTCCAGTTTTCATCGCAAACGCAACATTAAGATCTGGGGTCTGACCCCGGAGCCGCTAAAATGATCCAATCGCTGTATACGATGCCATATTTTTCGGTTACCACCATCAGCTGTTAGCCAGAACGCCTGATACCAAACAGCGATAACCAGGACTAGATTTATGACGAGGAAACTTGGATGTAAACTACAATCATATTATCAGCCATATATTTAAAAATTCATCCGTGTTAGGTGTAGACGTATCGAAGTATCTTTCATCGCTTTCTAAATTAAATATTTATTTCATTGTAATTTTGTGTTGTTCCGAAAGGTAAGCATAAAATAGGTTATCTATTCTTATAAATTACTTTAATAATGAGTTTATCTTTCCTGGCATCTAATTCAATTCGAAAGCAATTTCGAAGTAAGGAACGTACAAAATAATGTATTGATAAAATCATTAATTTCTATACACAGCTTATATATGTGTATATAGATAAAACTTACGGTAGACTCAAGTTATTAAGTGATTTCTTAGTAATTATAAATCAGAATTCACCAAACAGCCTTCGTCCCACTTAACCACGATAATCAATACCATGGGTGATAAATGATCTTACACCAGCATTTACGGAAAATAATTATATAGAGAGTTTTCGCCATTTTATTCCAGCTTTATTTAATACACTCACTAAGTTCTTCCTTTTCTGCTGATTTATTATCACTAAACAGGCATGCTCTTGCTATCGCTCAAGAACCGGAAAGCCGTGAATGTTTATAATTAGCATATTTGATTCAACTACCACAATTGTAAATTACAAACACAAAAATGTTTTGGAAGTTTGCACGGAATATATCTACAGCAAGTACTTAAAAATTCATAAATTTGGATAAAAAAGTAATTACTAGGTTGGTCTCCTGATGTGACATTATTTCAGTTTTGCAGTTATTCAGTAGCGCTCATTCACACCCAAGGTAAATTCACCTTTAAAATAACTAACTAAAAGTTTATATTAAGCTGTTTTATGTGGACTATTTTGAATTATTAGTGAAATTTCGTAAAAAAGAAAAAAATCTGTATTGGGGAGATCCCGACTTTTGAATTTTGAAAAAATGTCTTCAAATAAGGGCGAACCCATATCCGGGGTCAGTTTCAATTTATATATATATATATATATATATATATATATATATATATATATATATATATATATATATATATATATATATATATATATATATATTTGTGTACGTGTGTGGCGGCGTAGGTGCGTGGGCGCGCGCGCGCGCGTGTGTCACACCGATAAATAAAAAAAGAATGGGCAGATCTTGAAAAAATTTTCCAGGAACCTTCCTTTTGTAGGTGGCGTTAGCTAGGATAACCGCACCAGGTTCTCCGGGAAATTTTTCTTTCATAAAATTTTTTCATCTCCGAAGACAACAAAGCTATGGTAACCAAATTTGGTACGTATTACGTTATAAAAGTAAACTACATACCAAAATTTAGATCTTTATCTTGCATGAAAAAAAAGTTGTAAGCATTTAATTTAAAAAATATTTGGTGCCAGATCATTTCTATACAAAATCACTACCATAATGCACTTGCTGCGTCCAGAATTTTTCTTTATTTTAATCGTACTATTCATGTTATATTTATTAGTTGTTTTTCTGCCTCTTTTTAGTGAATTTTCCTAGAAAAAATGCACTAATGGGGAGGTCTCGACCTTTGAAGTTTAAAAATTCTTTAAATGTTCGCGAACTAGGACCCCAGAGTCAGTTTCAATTTTCATATCTTTATATATATATATATATATATATATATATATATATATATATATATATATATATATATATATATATATATATATATATATATATATATATATATATATATATGAGACATACTTGGTTCTCGGGTTGAACCGCGTCCAGAATTTATGAAAACTCGACGTTTTGGCTCCTGTTTTGGAGCCATTTCCAAGAGGTAAAAGTAGAGTAGGTAGATTAAGGCCTTAGAGTGTCCTTACATATTTCCTTTACCCACCTTTGTCCACCACTGTAAGGAGTAGGCAAATTGAGGTCTTAGAGTGTCCTTACATATTTCCTTTACCCACCTTTGTCCACCACTCTAAGGAGTAGGTAGATTGAGGCCTTAGAGTGTCCTTACATATATCCTTTACCTCTTGAAAATGGCTCCAAAGAGGAGCCGAAACGTCGAGTTTTCATAAATTCTGGACGCGGTTCAACCCGAAAACCAAGTATGTGTCACATTAAAGACCGCGGAAATCTTTCTGAACACACAACATGTATATATATATATATATATATATATATATATATATATATATATATATATATATATATATATATATATATATATATATTGATGGTGGATTTTTAGCTAAAATGGAGGTTTCCTTTAAAGCGACGAGTAAAAAACTAACTAAGAAATTTCCAAGAAAATACGTCAAGTACAATAGCAATAAAAGGGGCAAAGCTTTACAACCAATTTTCTGTAAGTGATTAACCAACTATTGAACATAAAAACGTTGCTAAAGTTTCAGATTTTTTTGGTTTATTACTTAGCGACCAGTCTGTATAGGTTCCGTGCAACCTTAGGTGACTTAAAGCTAGAAGATTATAATTATAATAAATTATCTAGTAAGAAAGATAACTTCGTACCTGGTATGCTTAATTCTATATGACTGTGAAATCACCAGACTCTTTTGTTGTTTCAATCATCAAAATAAAACGTTCTTACCTCTAAAAGACATTGTGTGAATTACCAATCAGACAAGACAGAATATTACTTTTGTGGATTCTGTCAGATATTATGACAATTCTTATACAAGGGTGGATGGGAACAATAATATCGCCACAGCTCGAACCATAGATAAAGAATGTGTTAAAATTTACTCCAAATCATAATACTGATACTTTTCTTTTTCTCTTATATAACTTTGATTCATGTTTCTTTCATCATGTTATTGATACCTGCTAGAGATTTTCATTTGAAAACAAGTAATTTTGATACCTCGGATTCTGACGGATCTACTTCAAAGGTATTAATCATTATACATTTTTTAAAGAATGTTTTTACAGAGAGCATTTGTCAACTCTAACAAACATTTATTTTAATTCTAGAACAGCACAGTGGGGTCTCAAAAACACAGCCATACAGGTCGTTTAAAGTCGCGCATATCTGCATTTTTGACGGGCTGTTGCATGTAAATTTAGTTTAGAGCTGACCACGTCCAGAGAGTGACTTAATCCTGTTCTTCGCAATTATGACCTGCGTGGATCTGTGGGTACAGACTTGTGCAGTTAAAGCCTGTTAAAATGTTGAGGTGATTTTATGTAATTTGCTGATATCACACATTTTAGGAGAGGCAATAATCGTCATCCTTTGACTGAAGAATAATTTGGAAGTCGGAGCTAAAGTCGCTTAGGCAAGTGAAAATCAACACCGAAAATATTTTTGGAAGCTGATCAGATGAACACGAAAATGACGTTCTCGAACAGTGGTAATTAACAAAGTGAAGGGGCTGAAAACACAAAGAGACCCAGTACCTCTAGGAGAAATGGGACACAATCTATGCCTTTCATAAATTTTGTTATAAAAAATACACAAAAATACAGAAGATTTTGTATAATTTATTTTGACAAATGTATCTGGGAAGGACCAGTTTGTTAAAAAATATATGTAGCAAGAAGCAGTGAGTACTGAAGCTTTCAAGGCAACTATAGAAGTGTAACAATTTTCCGGGATCCGTGAAAATTTCCAAAATTCTCGAAACTTATAGGGCAGCGTTTAATAATTAAAATATGTGTAGGCACACAGTTGTTGTCCTCCCTATAGGAAAACTTATTGAAATTATCCTTAATATCAAAGACTTGTTGAATATCTTGAGAGCAACGCCATCTTGTCATCTAACCAGCACGGTGATCATAGACAAAACTTTACTGTAAGTGTTGTACAGATTGTGGTATCCGGATTTGATAGCGGTTCTTTCACTACTATTTTGCTAAATAAATTAGAATCCTATGGGCCCAGATGTCACATTCACATACTCCTGAAAGTAAGCTATCAAATAGGGAACATTATGTTTTTGTAAATGTCATTAATCCTAATGTTATCTAATTGCAGAATGACTTTGATACAGCTCTGTTGGATTATGACAATTGATTTTCAGCAAATAAGTGAAAGATCGTTGGGTAAATTGCATTCGCCTCCAATCTAGATATTCTCTATGATGGTACAATTATAGTCCTTGGGATTTCATTCGATGATAACCTCAGTTGGAAGGTGCACATTAGTAACATTTATGAAAAACTCTCGAGGCACATGTTTATATTTTAGACCTAATCCATTTTAACATTTTCATTTTAAATTGGCTGCTATTACACTATCTTTTTTTCTACGGTGTTCTATATTGTGAGACGAAATTGCTTCATCGAAGATAAATTTTATACTCCAGAAAAAATAAGAATTATCCGCAATGCTGAACCAATGTCCTGTGTCTGAGACTTGGAGTAATACTAGTTTCTTGCATATTTTTTTCACAAATACATAGCAACTTAAACAAACACTAATTCATTCTGAGGTTCTTAGTTATGTTAGGTCTACATGCGTCGTTATTCATTCTTACTTCAGAGTAAAGTGTTCAGCTGTAAACAAGCTGAATAATAAACTTTGTGATAATTTGCCGAAAGCTGTCAAATATATGACATTAAAAGTCTTAGATCATTTCTGAAACAATGTGTCAGCAAAGGGTGCTTTCATTTGATAGTGAAGTATTTAATTTTGAGTCTGTTGCCGATTTAATGTAAAGGAAATTATTTGCTTCAAGCATCTTAACTTTGAATGGAAATTTTCATCTTCTTGAATATTCATAAAGATAAATTCGCAAAATTCAATTATTCTTTTGTGGTCGCCTCGCGGGAGTCATTGCAATAATATTTCTGAATATAGATGCATTCTGTGTGATTGTAAAATTCTATGCACAGATGAACCCCATATTCACAAAGCTCCAGTAGCTGCAGGAATCGAACTCCGAGGATAAACTCCAAAATAATCCAAAACGTTTATCATGTTGTCTTCATTTTCAGTAACTCGCTTCTGACAGTTTGGTGTAGTTTTGATACTTTTAGTCAATGTAACTATTTCCTCTATCCTCGCAAATTTCCCTGCAATCATTGGCGGTAGATTTTGATATCTCTTGTTGAAAACTCTGCACGTTCTGCTCACAATCTTATGACATTCCCCATGGATATAAAATAAATTTAAAATATCGGTATTTGAGTACTCTGCGTTATTTTGCGTTTTAATTGTCTTCTAATTCTTCCAACGTGTGCAATAATTTTCACACAATCAAATTTCAAGATTAATTAACGTTCTACAATTCATGTACTGTCAAAATTTAAGAGAATTCTTTGTAGTGTAATGTGTTTTCTTCAAAAAAGGGGGTTGTCACCTAGAAACGCTAGTAACAACTAATTCACTAGAGCTAGCTATAGGGAAACTTATATGAAGCCGGTGTCGAATTAAATTCAGCACCTGAATTGTCAATAATATACAAGCTGTGCTATTTAAAAATATGCTTTTGTAAGATTGAAAATGTCCAAGTGTGTCTCTAAATTTAGAACACTCTGTATGATAAAAGTCTAGTTTGGGAACACATTATGGAAGCTCCATATCAGCGCTTATAGTATTCTAAATTTGAGCCCTTTATCTTGATAAACATGCAAAGTACATGGTATTGTAAATAGGGATAAAAGTTCCCAAAAATGTACAAAAATCACAATATCACTTAAACAATTAAAGATACGTATAGGGAAAACCATAATAAATCTTTTTAAAATATTATGGTGAATCCGCATATGCATTAAGATATAGGGCATTACATTTAAATTAACAAAGTTAATGATGACTTCCGGTTTAACCGAAAGCGATGTGACTTTGAAAATACTTTAAAATAAAAAACGGTTGCGAATGACCCCCCGACACCATAAATTCAAATTTGAGGATATTTGGGAGCTCCACAAAGTTCTAATGCACGGCTATCGTGAATAAGCCTGTATATATGACCAAAAAAAAATTACCCCTCACCTGTTTTTAGGATCTTATTAAATTTGGCCTTATTAGGGAATTAAATGAATAGAGGTGAAAATTCTAAATATACTTTTCCTGGACAATAAGTGTTAACCCTAAAATTGTCAGGTTGTAAACACGATTAAAGTAAATTTCGTTCACCATGATGTATTTACTGTGGAGATATAGTTTTGAGAACTAGTAAATTTGTAAAAACTGTCACATGCTGTTTTCTTTTCTTACTGCCATGCTACACACCGCCTCCTTTAAAAATGCAAAAAAATCTAAATCAACTAATCGTTTTGATTAATGTTAGGTCACAGTTGTTGTGAAGCTAGTCAGTTTAGTATTAATTCTGAGTGCAGTAACTCGGAATGAATATTAATGTGATTTAGATTGTGTTGTATGTACCATAATGTAAAGTGCATCAACAAATCGCAAAACTATGTGCTTGAGGATTCTGCTCTTCTAGAGCCAGCGTCTTAGCAACAGGGGATAGCCAGGGCTCCTCTTATGGAAAGATATTTGCGTACATAAGTCTAATTTTAGTTAAAAAATATTGGTTTTAAGGCTTAAAAAGTCATTAAATTAATTTTAAAGTATAATATTAATTGTAATTAGCTAAAAAAAATGTTAAGTCTTCGGATAATAACCAATATTAATTATAGCCACGAAATCTTGTTTATAATAATTGTGAATACTAAAAATTTAGTGGACTTAAAACATTTTTTAAGAAGTTGGTTGATTATTTCTACTAACGTACAGGAAAGGTTAAATAACAAAAGAGGTCCAGGTAGGAATTACTATTATAAGAAAAAAAACTTTTTTCCCATTTATTGAGCTCGAGATTTGCTCATACGGCCACGGACTTTTTCCATGAATTTCTTGATAGCAACCCCTATTTACTAATTTGCGTTTGCATCAATACAGTCCGACATATACTACTTGGTTTTCATAAGCTCTATGTGGTTATCTATTACACATACGATTATTTTATTTGGTACATAATATATTTATTATTGTAAAGAATAGTAAAGGATGTATACAAGGACACTTTGCTTCATGTCTTGGGGCCTGTCGAGGCAACTTTCTGACGATCACAGCTGGCCACGTATAGGTGGGGTATAACATTTGGATAAATAGGTGTTATATTATCTACTTCAGATGTATCTTAATACTCTATGTACACGATTCCATACCAACGCGCATACACTCTCGCTCCCTCACAAACACGTACACGCGCTCGCACGCAGTTTCATTTTGAACAAATGTGATTTGAAAGCGCCATGTCCTACTATCATTCTAACTAACGCCGTATATAGATGTTTCGGTAAATCCATCAATGGAGATGGGATACAGGTCTTTTAAGAATACCAGTTAATACGTGTTCGTACGGTGCGTCTTGTACTAAGCTCCAGTGCTCTTCCCTTTTTTCCCTGTTTTGTTTTGCTATCACTATATAGTCTTCGGCTCCTGCTAGTTCATAGCTTTCATCTTCGTGGCCACCTTTCTTCGTTTGTTGATCGGCTTCTTCGTTGCCTCTGATACCTGCATGACCTTTAATCCAGACAAATACACATCTTTTTCCATATCTTTCCAAATTAAATAACTGTGATTTGATTTTGCAAATCATTGGATTTGCAAATATACTTTTCGGATTGCTAAATGTTGTTATGAATGCTAAGGAATCTGTAAAGATCAAATAATGTTCGAGTGGATCTGTTATAGCTATGTCGAGGGCCTTTATGACTGCTGTTATTTCGGCTGTGTAAATGGATTTTTTTTTGTTAAGCTGAAATAGGTATTTGTTTTTGGTGTACTCACAATATACTTCAGTCCTGGTACTCTCTTCTGTTTTGGACGCATTTGTAAAGAGTGAAGCGGCTCTTGGATGTTTATTTCGTATTTCTTGATAATAGGACATCATTTCTGTATTCAAAATCTTATGTTTAGGAAATATTGTTGATGGTGTAGTTGCTATTACTTGATATAGTGTATTGAATATTTTACTTCTGCAGTTTTATGTTTTCTTGGGGGGGTAAAATTTTTTTCCAGTATGGGCTTGTTATGTTGAATAAGTACAATACATGAATACGGTAACATGGAGTGTTTATCTCATCTTGTTAGATTAGGAATCTCCTAGCCAGGTAAATAATCTAATATGCAACGGGCAATCCTTACTCAATGTCAATATTGCTTCAATTGTTGTAGATTTGATTAAGCTATGTACAACTTTTAAAGCTTTATATTGTATTCTGTCGATTTTCACAAGAAAACTGTTACAAGCTGACCCATAAAATATTGATCCATAGTCAATTATTGATCTAGTTTAGGCTTTATAAAATAACATGGCTGCTTTTGGATCGGAACCAAATTTCTTCGTGGTTCTCATTTTCAGGATGTTGACAATCTGCTTTATATGTTTTTTTCCAGGATAGCTTCTGATCAAGTGCTATACTCACATATTTGAAGTTTTTAGGACAGGGAATTAATTTAGATCCAAGCTTAATATGGCAGGCTTGTAGGGCTCTATGGCGGGTAAAATGACAACAGCTAATTTTTCTGCAGACAAAGTGAAATTACTATGGAACAAGTAATTTTTAAGTTGTAGCATAATGTGAGTTAAAGCGTCTATACATTTGTTGTAATTGTTTTGCTGGGAATATAAGCAGAAATCATCAGCATATTCTACTTCTTTAATATTTCAATCAAAAAAAGCTATGAAAATCCATTGTATAAATGTTAAATAAAACCGGGCTCACTACCGACCCTTGTGGAAGCCCCATGTGAATTATTCTTGGATGCTGATATACACCGTTAGCGCTAACATACACAATCCTATTAAAGAATATAGTGACAATATTAGAAGCGATCGGGTATACCTATACCGACCACTCTTTCAATGTGAATATCTATGTAATCTAATATGACGTTATCATAAGCGCCTTGTATAAAAAAACACGGCCAAGTAATCGTTTTCTCAATAGCTAACCTGTATACCAGCAACCAGAGATGCAATGCAATCCATGTTTCTTTGTATTTCGTAAAACCAAATTGTTGACTTGGAAATACTTTCTTATTTTCCAAAAACCACTCCAAAAATGTGGAACGTTTCGCGATTTTGCGTGTCATCCTCGGGCAGGGGCCATGCTAATCTTCTCTGTATCGTTTCAATTTTAGTATATGTACCGCCGAAGCGAGTATAAAAAAACTTAAAGGGTTGCTTTAGTCTCAGCTTCATATAATCAGCGTATTGCGTGTTGCTAGCTAACGAAATTTAATATAATTTCTAACCGTCAAAACGTCTGGATTCGATATACTTCAAAGTTACATAAAATACTTATACTTCAAGAATGTATTTATTATTATAAATTTATTTTAACAATTCCCTACCTTTTTCGACATCTACGAAGCTATTTCAGGGGATCAATACCTAAAAATACAAAAAAGTGGGTTTGTCAGATTCTATGTTTCTGGTAAGTAGCAGAACTTATCTTCTTGTAGTTAAAAGAGTTTTCATCCAAAAAAAAAACGGTCTTCCGATGGGTAGCTCTCCATCTCCCATGTGTGCAGAGGTTTTATAACCTTCTTCGATAAAGAATTTGTATTTAGGGATTACTATCCATATACGATCCTCATTTCGTCCTGGACTCATTATGTAGATGATGTGCTGGTGTTTTGGTCAGGTATTGCAGATCAACTCAATTTGTTCCTGAGTTGGCTAAACGATTTGCATGTCAACATCAACTTCACTGTCGAACTGGAAAAAATGCGTTCATTAGCTTCTTTTGAAATTGACAGAGAAAAATAATTTTATAGAGTTTGACATTTTAAGAAAACCGACACAGACTAAGACTACCTAATCCCGGTCAGATCTTGTCACCATATGTCCCATAAGTTGGGTTCAATCAGATTCTTAATAGACAGCATTTCTGCATCTTCATAGTAGGTATTTTGTAAATGCAGACGAAGGTTACTCTATGAACTCTGGCCTGTCCTTGTAGTAGTGAGTTTTTCCACCACTCCACTGTTTTGGTTCGGGTTCATTAATTGATGTACCACCTTATGCTTGGCCTGGTTAGAGTGCGAAAAAATTCGTGACCTTTTAGAGGTCTCGACGTGCCTTTCTTGGACAGTTGTGCAGTAACATATGGTGGTGTCACTCTGTTTTGACTTGCTAGCTTTTTACAGTTGCCAGACAGTCCCATAATATCTGTGATTGATTTCCGTAGAACATAGTGCCGTTTGGCTTGAGTACATAATATATTTCAGTTAACTGATTTCGTCGTTCCTTGCTGGATACTCTTGTTTTACGCAACGTTGTATTCGAGATAGTTGAGTCTCGAATATTGTTCCTTGTTTTCATAGGCTTACTGAAATATTGGCCTTGTTCAGTAAAGTCCTGGTCGATACACGATTCTGTCTTGGAGTCGTGACATCAGGAGTACATAAATATGATGCTACTGTAGACTCTACATTTCTTTAGGGCTTGGCTGGGATTAAAGCTCATGGCTGAAAAAATATTTGTACAGGCTGAGTTAATCAAAACCTAACAAACCTTTGAACTAAACTACACCAAATTTGATTTGGTTATGGAACACAAAAGTGTGCTTTCTTAGACAGAACACAGTTTACCACAACAGCTCTTTTTAAAATCAAATTGCCTAGTCTTTAAGGTCTTTATCAGCGCTGTTAGTACCATATCTCATAGGATTAATTCAAAATAGTCATACTTGAAAGTTTCAAAAACCTGTTTTTCACTCATTCTTATTCATGGAGTTTTGTCTCTTTGAACAAACATTTACAATGTATAAAGCGAAGAATTTTACCTGTTTTCAAAAACAAAACAATCAAGTTAGATGTTATGTGAATTGGTTCACGATTAAATACAGGCGTATTTAATATTATTGAAATCACTTACTTTACATATTACACAAGGTACGTGTTTTCGTGTCACAAAAAATGGTGGCAATAGAATGGACACATGTTTAAATAATGACAAGAAATTATTAACTAGCGTGTCCTTTAACAAAGAAGACCTTCCTTTTGATGGAATACATAAACGTTTATATTATTTGTGAACGTTATAATAATAATAATAGTAATTTATAAAAGCATTAAGAAATGTTTGTGAAAACAGCATAGTTGGTTGCCAGTTTATTTAGATAATAACACTAAGTTTGGGTTTGTAAAGAGTCGATAGATCCTAAAATTAATTGGATTTCTCTAAATAGCTACCTTCCCTACATTTTATTGAAACCACACAATAATTGCAGGTGCTTTTGCTGTACGGTTTTTTGAGCTTTACAAAGAGTCTTCGAAGAAAGCTTATACGAATATAAATAGTATGTATGTATGGGAAAATATGATAAATAGAAACCTTTGAAGCAACGCCTTGAGTTATTTAAGAAGTTATGGTACATTATTACAGACATTTTATAAAATATCTTTTTGTCACCGCAAGAGTACTTAGAAAAAGCAACTGTGACAATAGGTTTTATAAAATAAGTATTGTGCACAATGTTTTAATGGCAGGTTTACTTGGATTTATATTGAAAAAATTATTACGTAGAAACATTTGAGATGATTTGACAGTTGGAGCACGTTTATTAGGAGGGGTAATTTACGTTACATAAAAAAGAATCTTTTATTTAGTTGGCTCCATCTTTAGTTAGCATCCAAGCATGGATTTTCCTATTTACGCCAGGTAAAACCTTCGCAATGAAACTGGAGTTGCACTGTTAATATAGTGCTGCCTGAATTTAACCCGCAGCAACCGCAATTTTTATCGCTATGCGTTGAAAATAAAACATTTTGGAGAAAAGGCTATGTAATATATGTTTGGCTTTATTGGAGACGCAGAAGAGAAATTTTGTAAATTCGCAGTTCACGGAGGGTTTTAAAAAAGTATTTTCAGAAATCTGCTTAGAACTTCCCTTGGGTGCACAACCACAAGAAAAACTTCTTGCAAACAACCCCCAAGAAAGTTACGGGACCAGGAGTGAATAGGGATGCTGGCCGGGGAAGATAAAAAGGAAATATGAGCGGAAAATGCGAAAAAACAGTTTTTCACATTATGCACCCATACCTCCTTTAAACCCGCTCTACCCTGCATTCGCCCCAGGTCCTATAATTTTCTTGGGAGTTATTCCGAAGAAATTTTTCATGTGGTTTATGCATTGACACAGGTTGTATCCACGCAGGAGGGGAATAAAAGCTCCCACGACGAAGTAGCGGACCAACCACCGATCCCATCCTCCCAGTCAAAAACACGCAGAGTGTACTCTGAGAAAGAGGTAGTGATAGGTAACTACAGGGCAAGGGGTGTACCGGAACAGGAGACGTAACATAGCAAGCAAGAAAATAGGGAAATTGTGTTAACTTCATATTATACTGGGTGTAAAATATAGCCGGGTAAAAGTTGCCAAAGTTTCGTTGTCCGCCATTTTTGTTAAAAAAAAGTGTATCGTCTCCCATTGTAGATAATTTTCGCTAGTTTTTTTATTAGGACCCTTAGGCAATTTATACAGGGCGAAACAAAGAAATTGTCAAAATCTTGGTAGCGTTATTTTAAAAGTACTGTAATTTGGAAACGCGTTAACGGATTTTGATGGGTGTTGCCTGGGTTGTGAGCCTATTTATTTAAGTGTTTTTCCTAACTAGATTATGTCTTCTCCAAATGATGTTTTTGCATTATACAGGCTGGCTAAAAATACAGTACTTTGATTGTTTATGCTGTTGGCCATACAATCAACAATATCTGCTAAAGTAGGCCGTGTAGATGCAAAAATCATTTCAATAACGTTGTCGTGGATACTTGTCAAGAGAAGTTGGCAAATATTTCTTTGCAAAAAAATCAAGTTAACTGCGCTCCCATTGTAAAATCGCTACCAAGGTTGTAACAATTTCCTTGTTTCGCCCTGCATAAAATGCTTAAAGGTCTTAATAAAAAAACTGGCGGAAACGCCTGGAGACATTGATATTAGCTCACGTATCCATAATGAGAGAAGATAATTTTTTTGAAACAAAATGGCGGACAACGAAACTTTTGCAAATTTCAGACGGATTTACACCCAGTATAATATGAACTTTTAATTTTTTCCAAAAATTTGTGTCGTTCTGCATAATCTAGACCAAGTAAGCTTTTTGGCAGTGCAAACCATATCAAAAAAAGTCAACTTTTAAAAAAACTACAGCTAATCGAAATTTGTGCTAAAATTGCTTTTGCTTTTTGTTGACCACTTTAAAAAGCGCAATGTATCAAGGGTATGTTAAAGTTTTGTACAAAGATGCTTTCACGGAGTTGGATCGACATTTCATATTTTGTGAAATTGCTTGCTTAAAAGAAGCTTAAAAAACAACTACAATTTTATATGCCATGTGCTCAGTGATTATGATTGTTTACAAAAAGACGATATTTGTAAAGTATGCAAAGTAGAGCCTTGGTGGTTCAGTGGTAAGAACGTGTGCCTCTGAATCGAAGGGTACCGGGTTCGCTCCCGCGTTCTCCTTTCACTTTTTCAGTACATACCTACATAACATTAAAATCAACCGGGGTTCCGTCGTTGTATTTGAGCAAGTTGAATGTCTGCACGTTCCGCCCTTCGAATGGGGCGTAAAGCCGTCGGTTCCGTGTCCATGCGATGTTGGGCACGTTAAAGTTCCCTACCCTCCTTACAGAATGGCAAGGGTTCGGCAAAATTTCCAGGATAATGAGGTGAAACTGCTCTCTGGCGTCGGTGATTGGCCATAGTCGCGGAAATAGACCGACGTTAAAGAAAGGAAAAAAAAGTTTGCAGTGTTTTTATTTATTTGACATGAAAAAATGCTTCACCAGGAGCTAAGCGATAATTTGCTTTTATTTGCAGCGTTTAACAAATTTTAATTTCTGATTTGTTTTGTCTTGTAAATAAAGATCTGGCTCATTTAGGATGTATATGACTAAATTTATCTTCTATAGTTATCCGTGTCAAGTCTTACATCTATTAAGATATGGAGTTTGGAGTTAGTTCAAGCACAATCCCTTGATTGCGTGTTTCTATATTTGCTTGAAATATCTGTAATAATTGGTTTATCTATCCTTTAATTTTTATTCACGAAATAGTTTTAGCACTCTAACCTTTCAACTTATCTAAAACTTAATTTATAAAACATGATTTACATACCAAGAACAACATAGCATGCAAATCAACTAAATTATCAGTTTGTGCGACAAATATTAAATATATTATGTATGTAGTGTAACTTATAATTAAGAGAATATGACGGTGCTTTTCAGTTACTAGAGACGGCAGACTGTGTACTTATAATGAGAGGCATGCAAATAATGCAGTCATTCATTGTTCCTATTAATGAAACATATAGTAAGCAAGTAATTTGCAGTCTGCAAATTACAAAATTTTATTGTCGTTGTAGAAGATATAATTGAGGACTGTCTCTTGAGTCTGTTTTCATCGTCTTTATGGTTACAAGTTCTAATAAGTTTAAATTTCTGCAAAGTATTTGTTGGCAATTTGCACTTTTAGCGTCATATTTTTCATTTTTTATTTATTTTATTTTATATAAAATCGCCTCGTTTTCGGACCTGATAAGGAATAGTTTAATTTCACTAAACTAAAAATTTTGCCCAAGTATTTATGTAAAATCAACAAGGATATTCAAAGGCAACCATGGCATTGTAGATTCTAGGTTTGTAGATTGTTTAGTGAGTCGTCTAGCCCTTTGGCCTCTCAGCGCCGCATCCCCAATGGGTTTGTGCATGAATCTTTTCCATAATAGTTGCCCAAAAAGACTTCATGTATTCCACTTGCTTTTTGTGGGCTATTTTACCTATTTCCTGGGATTCTAGGGTCACCATTCCAAGGTATTTCATCCTTTTTCAGAACTGAGCCATGCGATCGCATAGCAAGTGTTCTGTTGTTTCTGCTGCTTCAGTGCAGTATCTGCAGTTTTTACTGTCCGCCTTGCTCATCTTCATAAGGTGATACCTTACTGGGGAGTGTCCTGTGAAAAATCGTGTGATATTGCCTATATTTCCGTTCAATCTAAGAAACAGTGTAGACTTTTCTGTTGATATGGTGACGAACCGTTTTGCCTGCCTTAAGCCTAGCGTTTTCCTCCAGTATGACAGCATTGGGTTCTTCTCCCAAGTATATCAACCTCATTTATTGCGTGGTTTTTTGTTAGTCCACAATAGAGCTCTTGAATAGAATGGTATTGTTGCTGCCCTTTTTGCAAGGCTCTCTGCTTCCTCATTTCCTTCAATGCCTTGGTGCCGTGGTACCACACATCAAAGTTACTTTGTTGTTTGCAGCCAGTTGTTTCAATGTTGATTTGCAGTACCAGGTCAGTTTAGACTCAGAGTCTTTAGTAATGCCTGACTGTATGACAGGATGTATATCTCTCCGTTTCTGAGTCTTCTCTGTATGTACTCTTTTACACAGATGTTTATAGCAAGCATTTCTGCGTGGAAGATTGTGGAAGTTTTTCCTAGGGACTTGGCGAGTTAGGAAGAGTTAGGTCCTCTTATTCCCAGTCCTGCTCCCTCCATTTGTTTAAACCCGTTTGTACACCATACAGATGAGTTGTTTGTTAGCCCTGCACTGTCTTTCGCATGTTTGGCGGTACCACGTAGAACGAAATTATGAAGTCCAGTTTGGCTGACATTTGGTCTCTCGGTTCGGCGAATGAATCCAGTGGAATAATCCGGGATTTTCAAGTGGCCACCCAAGTCTCCTGGTTTGAATTTGTCCGTTTGGAATAAATAAAAACCATGACATAACCTCATTGATGTTATGTGTAAGTAATAAAACAATTTTAATATTCACAGGTGCCATACGGACAACCTTTAAGCATTTAAGTTAGGGTTTAAACGACACTTTTGAAACTATTTATTCAGGAATCGATATAATGCATTTGCGTCCAAAAATGATTGCAAAAAAATTACCATGCCTGTAAAGGTACATTTGTGCTGAACATTTAAAAATATTTATTTATGGTTAGATATTCGCCTATAATAATAAATATTATCCACATACTCAGTTTTGACCAATTTGTTTGACATCTTTTTATTCAATTCCTCTAAACTGTATCCAATTAATGCAGGAGTCCCTCAAGGTTCAGCTTGAGCTCCTACTTTGTTTCTTCTCCACATCAATGACCTCCTCTCTAGCACATCCAACCCAGTTCACAGTTACGCAGACGACAGCACCCTCCACTCAAATATACAATATTCTAAGCCTGTCTCTTTAGCCCAATTAGATGAGGATCACAGACTCATGGAGGGTTCTATCTCCGTGGATCTCCAAAAAATATTAGACTGGAAAAGTAGAAATCTTGTACAATTCAACCCCACCAAATCACAGTCTTGCTTTCTTTCTCATAAGAGATACACCAGCCCTAGACCCATCACAATAAACAACCAAGTTATTCAAAGTAATGAGTCCTCTTCACTTGTTGGCATCTCTGTGGATCGGATTCTCAATTGGCACCAACATGTCACATCAATTGCAGAAGTGGCTGCTAAGAAATTAGGTTTCCTCTTCCGAGCTCGCAAATACTTTTCACCAGCTAATCTCTATACTTTATACACTTCACAAATAAGACCAAACCTCGAATACTGCTCCCACATCTGGGGTGCTGCTGCCGCTTCCACACTCGCTATCCTGGACTCCTTTCAGAAGAGAGCTATACGTCTCATCGGTGACCCTACCCTCACCCAAAGGCTGTCATCTCTTGCCCATCGACGTGCCGTTGGTGACCTCTCTCTCTCTCTCTCTCTCTCTCTCTCTCTCTCTCTCTCTCTCTCTCTCTCCTCTCTCTCTCTCTCTCTCTCTCTCTCTCTCTCTCTCTCTCTCTCTCTCTCTCTCTCTCTCTCTCTCTCTCTCTCTCTCTCTCTCTATCTATCTATCTCTCTCTCTCTCTCTCTCTCTCTCTCTCTCTCTCTCTCTCTCTCTCTCTCTCTCTCTCTCTCTCTCTTATAGATATCTGCACGGCACTGCTCAGAGGAGCTTTCTTCCATAGTTCCTCCACCTGCTGCCCCCAACGGATCTACCAGGGGATCAGAGCGAATCCACCCTTTTACTGTCCAGGTCACCAGACATAGAACATCTTGTTATGCCCGCTCTTTTGTCCCGAGGACTTCCAAGTTGTGGAATTCCTTGCCGGCACATGTTTTTCCGTCTCCCCCGAACCTCCAAACCTTCAAATCTAGAATTAACAAGTTGCCTCCTTCCTCCTGGTCGACACCCACGGTACGATAGTATTTAGGCTGTAAGCCCTCGTGGTGTGTTGTTGAAATAAAAAAAATCTATATACATCTTGTGTATGGCGTACGTGCTAGACTTAGAGCAATATGGTCTTGCATATTTTAATACCAGCCGTATGTTATTACATTTTTACGTAATAAAAGCATCTTTAAAACAATCCTGGTAATAATGGCCGAGTGCATAAACCTCTTAAAAGTGTATCGCACTTGCGTAGGTATTCTATTAGTATTTTAATATAGCTTCAACCTGAAAACTGTCTAGCTAACAACACTTCTGGATCATTAATCTTCCATAAAAATTTAACCGCATATTGAAGTTTTAAAATAAGAAAGAATTCACATTATACGCCACTGGAAGATGCACAGAAGAAAATATGTATACAAATAGGATAAGCATAATGGCGCAATTGTATATAGTTGTCCGTTCTCTATAGTTCTATAGCACATAGCACACATTAGAGCATTTTGTGCTTCGGTGAGGCGTAAAAAACAAGATATAATCCTTAACCTATGAGCTGTAGTTAGACAATAGGGCTGTCATAGTTGACAGATGGATTCCTCTACTCATTCTTTGAGTTGGTCAGACGGTATTCTTAACTGCAAATGAATTATGTGAATAGAGTGGGCGAAGAAGAAAGCTTTCCAAGATATTATACCTGGGTTCGTTTTGTTTTATAATGATAAATGTTGGAGAATACAATATGTTTTAATTTCTTTAGCTGTTTGGCTGGCTCGACCTTAGTTCGTCTGCGTTTTAGTGTAACAATTAAACAACTTTGACCCTTAATTCATCCGAAATATTAAGACGTTTTAAATTATTTTTATCATAAACCTTTTATGCATATTAAATCCTTTCTGTTCCGTTATAATAATAAAAATGTCTTTATGTCTCTGGATAAAAAGAGTTTGTTTGAGAAGTGGGAGAAATGTATGGAATTTACAAAATATTTTTTTCAGCTGCGTGTCATTATTTTTATTGCAAAATAATAGTAATGAATTGAAGGCAAAATTAATTTGATTTTTAAATGATTGCGGCAACAAAATCTGATAAAGATATTTTTGTATTGTGTTTTTGAAAAGTACTTAAAAAAACTTCATAAAAGCAGTCTTAGTGTCCACCAAACAATTACCACGGATTGTTTATTTGCACAAATGAAGCAAAAAAGACACCTGTCAAGTTTAATCAAAATCCATAAATTATTTTAAAACTATATATACACAATTTTTTTAATTTTTTATCAGTGCTGTGCGTGCGGAATTTGCATTGCATATTGCTGACAAAGAATTGTACCCCAATTGCTTTTTCTTTAAAAAATTAATTTTTCAAATTTACATTCGTTTCTGATCAAATTAGGTTTCTTGATTTTCTTACGTCTGACGCAATATTTTCGCATAAAAAATAATAATTATATATTCAGGCACCTGTTGGTTTTTAGGAGAGAGCTGGATTTACAAAAAGCCTGTTGACAGTTGAACGTTCTTTAATGGATAAAATAAATGAAGCAATATGAAATCATAAAAGTTCTTTAAAATAACCACTCCCGACCATGTTACATGAGTGACTTCAATCTCCGCCTCGTTCACTCTCCAATCCATTCGAATGTGTGAGTTCTGATATTTTCGCACGATGCGATCGTTCGATTGCCTGAGTCGGGGGTATGTTGGCAAGATTTAGGTCCTCCTCGCCCTATCCAGTGATCGGGATACTCAACGCACAAGTGCTGACGAGCACCCATGCTAAGATATGCGGAGGCACCGTCATGCCTAAACCAAATTCTTCTTTGTAGCTGAATTTAAGAAAATGGCAATATAAGTTACCATTTGGCCTTCGTGGTATAGAGTGCGGCCCAAATAAAGAAGCTCCATCAATTAAGTACAGTTGGAGAACCCAAATCACCACAACACATTTTAAAAACCTGACTATCGTGTCCCTAACCAAGTTAGCATCATCAGAGGATGACTAATGCTAAATGTCTTAAATCTACAACTTTCTTTATATTGTTGTGCAGTTAGTCGGTCTATAACGATTGAAGGTGGCCGAACAACGCTAAAATTAACAAATTTAGTTTGGCATCCATCGATTACAATATATACATTTACTGAAAAATAAAATTGGTGGTTACCTCCTACAATAGCATGTGGGTTGTCTAAGGCCCATGAGAGATTGTGGTGGAAGTTTATTTAACCTTCCATTAAAAAAATCGCTTGATCGGTAAATAATACGTTAGCTACAAATTGGGGATTTCGTGCAAGCTTTCAAGAAAACCATCTACAAAATAGCATTTGAGGTACAAAATCGCCAAGCAAAAGAACTTGGACACGTTGGATTTGGAATGGGTACAACTGTTATTCCTTTAAAACCTTCATACTATTGCATGCCTTACATTTAAAGTGATCGCAATTTTTCTAGTGCTTGTGTCTGGGTCTTCCATAATAACATTGAGAACTGCTTTTGCAATCGCTGGGTTCCTAACTTCTCGAGGGCGCCCATGATTATGGTTATCTTCTACAATGGCATGTGGGTTAACTTGGGCCCATAAGAGATTGTTATCAAAGTTTATTTAATCTTCTATCAAAAAACTAGCTTCCTCGGTGAATAATATGTTTGCCACAATTTGGAAATTTCGTGCTTGGACACGTTGGATATGGCGTGGATAAAGCATCTTATATTTCTAACGCCCCAAATAAAACTAAAGCACTATGGGAACTGCTAAAGGAAAACGAACCTAGTGAAGAGCACTGCACTTCGAATGTACTATACAAAAACACAAATATAACTAGTAGGGTAGAAATTGCCGAGGTACTTGCCAGATATTTTTCATGTGTTGCTGAGAGGAAGCTAATGTTGCATTTCGGGGGCCAAATGTCTGATTCAATGAACTTCCTAATAAAAAATTTTGCGGCTTTGATGTTTCCATAAAAATTATTAAGCAATGTACTGCTGAGCTTGCCGCGCCGCTTACAAATATTATAAATTCATGTATATGCCTGTGAAAATTCCCTGACATATTGAAACTGGCTGTAGTTGTTGCTGTGTTGAAGGTGGGGGGCAGTAGCAATTTGGACAACTATCGTCCCATCTGGATATTAAGCATTTTTTCAAAAATCGTAGAAAGGGCAGTACATAAAAGGATGGTTAACTTTTTAAACGCTAATAATATAATATCACCATCACAACAGGGTTTGATAGCTGATTATTCCACCGAAACTGTCCTTATCGAATACATTCAATATGTAAACGAAAAAATGAACCTCAATTACATTGTGGTTATTTTTTTGACCTGTCTCCTGCCTTTGACACGGTAAATCCTTTTTTTTTGTTAAGGAGAAGACGTGGGCGCTGGGGATAAGTGGCAATTGCAACGACTTTCTGCTTTCGTATCTCACCAACAGACAGTTACCTGTAAAAGCGAATAATGTTAATTCCCAAAGATATAGTGTAAGTATGGGCACACCCCAGGGAAGTGTCATTGGCCCACTTTTGTTTACACTATGTAAACAATTTTCTGCAATTTATACAAGACGGAAAAATCTTCATAAACGCCGATGACACTTCTATTGTTGTCTACCGCAAGACGGTGGAAGCAACTGAATTAAAATTAAAATCCGTAGTACAGTCTTGATGAATGGTGTTATACAAACCGATTAATAAACTATGACGAGACCTTTTCTGTTGCAATGCATAACTGCCACCGAAGGGAGAGAATGTGCGACAGCACTATTTTGGTGAACGGAAATGCGGTGCTTTTCAAAAAGGTGACAAAATTTTTGGATGTTAAAATTGACAGTAGCCTGTTATACATAGACCAGTTCGATCACGTGTGCAAGAAATTAAATTTCGCGTTTTATGCTATCTGCTGAAAGTCTGTCTATCACATCTGAGTTACGGTATCGTTACCTTGGGACAATCCTCTGACTGTCATAGAATATTTGTGCTATAGAAACAAATACTGAGATTAATATACCATCTTGTCGTGACATCTTTAAGCAAAATAACATTATGACGTTAACATCAGTATACTTGTTCCATCTGTTAACTTATATTCATAAAAACAAGAGAAAATTTGTTATAAACTTGGATGTTCATTGATACAACACCCGAGAAAAGATACTTTTCGCCTGAATAAATGTCACCATTCTTTTTTTTAAGAAGTCGCCATGCTATGCAGGTTGCTTTTTGTACAACCACCTGCCTTGTTCTCTGAGGGACACAAATTATGCAAAAAAGTTTAGAAAACAGCTAAAGGTTTCTTTGATTAGTCATGGTTTTAATAGCTTAAGTGAATTTTATGAAGCTGCACTATGAACTTATGTTTTTGTTGTGATGTTAAGCTCGTTATATTTTGGATTTTTGGGCACGTACCCTTGTGATAAATTGTGATATGTTTTTTATCTTGTAAGCTGAATGACTTGTCTGATTTACAATAATCGTGACTAATGGACCAAATAACTATTATTATTATTATTCCTATTATTATTATTCCTATTATTATTATTCCTATTATTATTATTATTATTATTATACAACTGTTATTGCTTTAAAGTGCTCCATACTATTGCATGATTTACATTGAAAGTGATTCTTGCTTACTAATATTGAGAAGCGCCTTCTCAATCACTAGATTTCTAACTTCCCGAGGGCGCCCATTATTATTGTAGTCACTTCTAAATGCCCCCTTTCGCCGAGACGTCGGTAAAAAGATGCGAATGGTGTGATGAGGTATTTCACGTTGGGAATACTTTTCAGTTTGGAGACTTTAGTTTCCAATGCATTTCCATTGGCGCGACCATACTCTAAATGCATGTTAGTCATATCAGCATTAGTGTAAACCATTTTAATAAGAACGATTAAACGTTTTTTTTCCTTATGAAGGAAAATAAATGCACACATATTTGACAGTTTAGGTTTTCACGATTGTTGTGAGTAGGTAATGCGTCACTTTGGACAGACAGGGAGTGGGGGTACCCCCACTCCTCCCCTAGTGGGCGGAGCCCCACCCCTAGTGGGCGGAGCCCTCCCCCTTGTAGGCGGAGCCCCCCTTACGTCACCCCAACCTTTAGATGTCTAGGAAACTTTGGCCAGACAGTGACGTCACATGACTTGGGCCAGACAGTCACAGGCAAACATTTCAAAGTGTCTAACCTATTACTTCAAATTATTCTAAGGATATTTTAAAAAAAACCATTTGGAGCAGGTGAGTTTCGAACCCGGGTCATTCAGATGAGGAACGACTACCTTAACCGTCGCGGCTAATCAAGCACTTGTTAATTTATTGTTTCAGATTTGTATATATACGACTTTTAATTAAAACAAACCATACATAAAGCTTTTGTTATTAGACATAAGACATAATAATTAATATGTTTAATATTAGACAGACTATTAGATTTCGCATAGAAATTAGCCGAACGCCACAATTGTTATATGGGTAGGTTCTAAAAATAACACACAGAGGTCGTTGGCAAACAAAAGAAGGAAGTTCAGAAACAAAATAGACAACAGGTTCAAATAGGAAACCAAACTTAAATATCGTAGAGACAATAGAGGTCGCTGGCAAAACAAAGAAGGAAGCTCAGAAACAAAATGGACAACAGGTTCAACTCTTAAAAATAGGAACTTTTTTAGCCTTATGTGTGGGCGCGGCAAGTAGTTGATTTTATTTTGAAAGAGATACAGGTTCGATTCCTGATATATGCTCCTTGATATGGTAGCGTCAAACAAATACAAAGAGGTACTGAATAACTAAACAGTAAGCTTAGAAACAATGGTTGGTTACAGGTTCAATTCCTTTCTTAGTTTTAAGCTAACCCCCTCGTGTTTAGTGTCATGTTACTCGTCTAAGTAAGCAGAATCCAAATTTAACATATGTACATTTGTACATTTGTACAATAAAAAATTTATATTCTTAAGTCTTATTGGAATCGGTTTGATTTAAAGAATCTGTTGAAAGTAGAGCTGGCAACAATACATCTAGTGGTAGCCGCGACATCGCTTCCAACTATGACTATATTTAGCATTTCCCGAAATTGACCTTGTTAGCCAACATAGTTTCCTTGCAGCTGTTGAAATAACCTTGTGAGCAGTTCATATTTCCTGTTTGTGGTTTTATTTCCGTTGAATGGCCTTAAAGTCATATGAAATAGAAAAACCTCCAGAATTTTAAACAAAGGTGGGGATATAATTATAAAACCGCCCGAGTGGCATGCAAACACATCAGTCTGCAATTTGCTCGTAGTAGTTATTCTTAGTAGTTATAGTAGTGTACTTGTTCTGTTCAATATGTATGGTATCGATGTTAGCTGAAAGCGGATGGATGTTGAAACAGTTAATGTGGTTGGAAATAAATATTAATAAATACAGCTTCAAACGATAGTGGTATCAACATCTATAAATTGTTCACTACACACTGTTAAACTCATTCAAAATTTAGTTATCGTAGAGGTAAGACGTGCTTCAGTTAACTCTAACGTATCCAAGTGCTCAGTAGTGTGTTTAAAATGGCTACATTAAGTGATGTGTGTTACCAGCAAATCAAAGATAACTTCTGGTATGGTTTATTTGGAGACTTTCAACTAATTATTGACAAGAACACTGGTTATTTTAATGCGACTAAGCTGTGTAAAGATGGTGAGAAAAGATTCAGACTGGTTGGAAAATAAGAAAACTAAAGAGTTGATTGTCTATTACAACGGTCGGCTAAAGAAACAGTTAGGTAGCCGGAATACCGATACCCTAAATATTTCAACCAAAGGAGTTCACTCAGAGTCACATCTAGGGGGCCGGAATACCGGCCCCCTAGATGTGCCGGAAGCAACATCTCAACTAACACCTACAACCGCTACATACTTAGTGGACTTTGGTGGAACACAGACTGAAAACAACTTGATATCTGGTACATATGTCTGTAAAGATTTGATATTAAATTTAGCCTGTTGGATATCTAATAGTTTCTATGAAAAGTGCAACCAAATTATTTTTGATTTTTTCGTAAACGAATTTAATCAAAAATACAAGGATAACCTCAAAGAAATTGAAGTGAAATTAATGGAGATAGATGATGAAGTGCAGCGTATGCGAGAAACAAATGCTAAAATCACAGAACATTTAGAAGATATATCTCCAAAACCAAGCAACCCTGGAAAACTTTGTGTTTTTGGTTTGCTTTCAAGAAATGAGAAGGATGCTACCTATCCATATCATGCTGTAAGGACTCAGAAGAAAAGTTTTAAAAGAGCTGTCAAGAACTTTAAAAATAAACACCCTGATTCCGAAGTAGTTTTAAACATGTTGTATGATCCAAATTCTGTAAATCTCTTTAACAGAATAAAGACCGAAGTCGAATACCTCAAGGCGAAGAGAAACGATCTACAGATAGCAGATGTACCTCAGGAGAAGTTTATTCAGGATATTATTGATTTACGACATAAATTGTAATTGTTCACTTAGCTTAATTGTATGTAACCAGATGAAAAAATAAAATAACATTATTTTAATAAAGACTTTTATTTTATTCTAAGTACATTAATACATTAAATATATAAGCTTATTTAACATCATCTGAATTTATCCAAGAATTCTGAGATTTATCAAAACCCAGCCATTTTACATAGAGCTGCTTGCCTTTCTTCCTCAAGATGCGTTCAACCAGATAGATGTCTGTTTGTTTAGTCGTTTGTAGTTCTTCCTCGTAAAACCCTCCACTGATTGGTTTCCCCTGCATATCTTCAAGAAAGTATGTTACTGGATTTGTGAAATGAATACTAACAATCTTGAATAATTCTGTTGACCAGCGAGGTGCGGTCTAAACTTTAAATCCTTATATCTTTTGAACGGAAAGTGATAGAAATGAACTGACTTTAAAAATATATCGTTTCATAACAAGCTCTACAAGAAAATGAGATAAAAAACTTTAAACCCTTATCGCGGAAGATCCGTGAGATGTACGATAGAACCAATACATGCACGGTGTTAAGGAGGCCAAATCAAATTGGAATATACAATAAAATGGCCACTTCCGGTCTAAACTTTAAATCGTTATATCTTTTGAACGGAAAGTGATAGAAAGGAACCGACTTCATAAATGTATGTTTCGTAACAAGGTCTACAAGAAACTGAGATAAAAACTTCAAACCCTTATCGCGGAAGATCGGCGAGATGTACGATAGAACCAATACATACACGCTGTTCAGCAAAGCAAACTCTATAAGCATATTCAATAAAAAATGTTACTTCTGGTAGACACTTCCGGTATAGCTATTCTTAGAGCTACAGACATGTGTGACACCGCAAAATCATCGTCTTGTTGAACAGAAGAAATATAATATTTAAGTAAGTCAGAACAAGCTGTGTTAACACCTAAAAACAACACACTCTCTGTTAGACTTAATGAAGTTACTTTCAGAGAAAATTTCAACCATACCATAAAGAACAGTATTAAATAGCGTATTTAAATGTTGACTACATCAAGTGATGCGTACTACAGACAAATTTTAGTACACCCTCTTAGACTTATTAAAGTTGACGGCACAGGCAGCTGTCAAGCGTACCTAACAAACCAAAGTAAATATGTCTTGAAGAACAGTCTTCAATTACCCTAAACCAACACATCTCTATTATTTCAGAGTAATCTTAGCCATGTGACCAGTTAAACTAAGTATCTTGAAGTGTAGCTTTTATGTTTATGAGATATAAAATAAGAAAACCAAAGAGTTAATTGTCTATTACAACAACAAGTAGAAGGGGTTGACTTGGTACCTACAGCTGCTACATACTTGGTAAAAATGGGTGCCACTAGCGTTTCAGAGTAATTTTAATCACGCAACACTCTAACTGTCTTGAGATGTAGCTTTATGTGTTAATGGGTGGAAATAACAAAACTAAAGTTGATTGTCTATTACAACTGTCAGCTAAAGAAGCATTTAGGTAGCCGGAATACCGATATCCTAAATATTTCAAGAGTAATCTTAGTCATACAACACTCTTAACTAACTGTCTTGAGATGTGGCTTTATGTGTCATTGGTTGGAAAATAAGAAAACTAAAGAGTTGATTGTCTATTACAACTGTCAGCTGAAGGAACATTTTGGGTTATCGGAATACCGATACCCTAAATATTTCAACCAAAGGAGCCCACTTAGACTCATCTCCAGGGAGCCGGAATACTGGCCCCCTAGAAGTGTCGGAAGCAACATTTCAATTAACACCAACAACCGCTAAATACTTGTTGGACTTTAATATGTTTGATATTAAATTCGGTTTGCTACATAACCATTCATTTTTATGAAAAACTCAACAATTTTTATTTCTGCGTAAGCGAATTTAATCAGAAATATAGAACCAATCTTCAAGGAACCGAAGTAAAATGATAAGAACATTAAGAACAAACATTCCGATACCGAAGTGATCCTAAACACACCATATGATGCAAATTCTGTAAATCTCTTTAACAGAAGAAAAACAGAAGTGAAACACCGTAAGACAAATAGAACCGACGTACATAACAGATGTGTCTGAGGAGAAACGTATTCAGAACCTTATTGAGTTTACTAAGTTTTAAGTATACGAACATAACAGTCTATGTACCAACCAATACCGATACCCTTAATATTTCAACCAAAGGAGCCCACTTAGACTCATCTCCAGGGGCTCGGAATACCGATGCCCTAAAAACGGACGCAACATCTCAAGTAACACCTAGAACTGCAACATACTTGGTAAAAAATGGGTGGAGCTCAGATTGTAAACGACTTGATAGGTGGTACATATGTTTGCAAAGATTTCATTCTAAATTTAGCCTGTTGGATATCCAATCTTTTCTATGAAAAGTGCAACCAACCAACTAACCAACCACCCAACCAACCAACCAACGTTGAGGGGCGTAGAGATAGCAAGCTATCTACAAGTGGACCCCTCTGAACCTATGATGTTAATAATGGATTAAGAGATTGAATTGGTACGTGTTTATATTGAAGGCTTGCAAGCTACGTACAAGTGTCTGAATATATGATGGTAATGATGGGTTAAGATATTTAATTGACATGTATTAAAGGCTTAGCGGTTTTCATTTGAGTCATCGTCATTCGAAAACTATTAGAACGAAAACCAGGTCCTTTACTCTGGTATATCTTACTCAGTAGGAACCAAATGTCTTCGAAAACAACATTCTTTGCTTTTCTGAAAGGCAAGTGAGCAGCCCCCTTGTCGAACCCCTCCGAGCTAAAGGTAAACCCCACTCTGTCTTCGGGATCGACATCATGGACTATATGACTCACAATATCTTTAATACGATCTTTGACCCACTTCTCTGGATCGTTGACATCGTCAGGTATATCTTGTAGTCTAAAGCATACGCTTCGTCTATCAAGTTTAAACTTCTTATTGGAGGTCACTGTATCTTCAAGTATTTGGAATGCCATTGTTTCGTGCTACACACAACTGACTGTGTTGGTTAAAGGACCGAAGTTTAGCCTCGTGTTTATTAAAGAACAAAGTTTAGCAGGTACTATTTGTTTTCACCTTCACTATTGGCTACCGACTGAACCTTAGCGGAAGCTCCTCGTCTTAATATTCGACAAACAACACAGACAACACAACTTATTGTTTTCACCTTCACTGTTGGCTACCGACTGAACCTTAGCGGACGCTCCTCGTCTTAATATTCGACAAACAACACAGACAACACAACTTATTGTTTTCACCTTCACTGTTGGTTAACGACTGAACCTTAGTGGACGCTTCACGTCTTAATATTCAACAGACAACAACGACAGCTGTCATACAGGGAGCCCTAGCTGACCCGATCATTCCACCACCCCGACTCTTAGCTGACCCGACTGGTCCACCACCTTGTCATGGAGCTAACCCGGTATTAACCTGGAAAGCTTAGAGGTCTAACCTGGGCACATGCACCACCGTTCCTTGTGACGTCACTCGCTTCCAGCATCGTTTTTATTTATAGAGTCAGCTGTGACTGACCTGGATGGTTAATCAACTAACCTGGCCGCATCTATTTTTAAAAATTGTTCAAAGTCCATGTAGGCTGCCTCATGGTCATCGTAGATGTGTTTTAAATTGTTTTCTTCTTGTTTGACTTAAAAACATTCAGCTTATGTTCCGCAAAAGAGTGACTGTTACACATCTGCTAGACATGTGTTAGACATATGTCTGCCCTATTAGACAGCTGTGTTAGACAGCTGTGTTAAACAGCTGTGTTAGACAGCTGTGTTAGACAGCTGTGTTAGACAGCTGTGTTAGACAGCTGTTAGACAGCTGTGTTAGACAGCTGTGTTAGACAGCTGTGTTAGACAGCTGTGTTAGACAGCTGTATGACAGCTGTCTGTCATGTCAGACGGCTGTATGACAGCTGTCGTTGTTGTCTGTTGAATATTAAGACGTGAAGCGTCCACTAAGGTTCAGTCGTTAACCAACAGTGAAGGTGAAAACAATAAGTTGTGTTGTCTGTGTTGTTTGTCGAATATTAAGACGAGGAGCGTCCGCTAAGGTTCAGTCGGTAGCCAACAGTGAAGGTGAAAACAATAAGTTGTGTTGTCTGTGTTGTTTGTCGAATATTAAGACGAGGAGCTTCCGCTAAGGTTCAGTCGGTAGCCAATAGTGAAGGTGAAAACAAATAGTACCTGCTAAACTTTGTTCTTTAATAAACACGAGGCTAAACTTCGGTCCTTTAACCAACACAGTCAGTTGTGTGTAGCACGAAACAATGGCATTCCAAATACTTGAAGATACAGTGACCTCCAATAAGAAGTTTAAACTTGATAGACGAAGCGTATGCTTTAGACTACAAGATATACCTGACGATGTCAACGATCCAGAGAAGTGGGTCAAAGATCGTATTAAAGATATTGTGAGTCATATAGTCCATGATGTCGATCCCGAAGACAGAGTGGGGTTTACCTTTAGCTCGGAGGGGTTCGACAAGGGGGCTGCTCACTTGCCTTTCAGAAAAGCAAAGAATGTTGTTTTCGAAGACATTTGGTTCCTACTGAGTAAGATATACCAGAGTAAAGGACCTGGTTTTCGTTCTAATAGTTTTCGAATGACGATGACTCAAATGAAAACCGCTAAGCCTTTAATACATGTCAATTAAATATCTTAACCCATCATTACCATCATATATTCAGACACTTGTACGTAGCTTGCAAGCCTTCAATATAAACACGTACCAATTCAATCTCTTAATCCATTATTAACATCATAGGTTCAGAGGGGTCCACTTGTAGATAGCTTGCTATCTCTACGCCCCTCAACGTTGGTTGGTTGGTTGGGTGGTTGGTTAGTTGGTTGGTTGCACTTTTCATAGAAAAGATTGGATATCCAACAGGCTAAATTTAGAATGAAATCTTTGCAAACATATGTACCACCTATCAAGTCGTTTACAATCTGAGCTCCACCCATTTTTTACCAAGTATGTTGCAGTTCTAGGTGTTACTTGAGATGTTGCGTCCGTTTTTAGGGCATCGGTATTCCGAGCCCCTGGAGATGAGTCTAAGTGGGCTCCTTTGGTTGAAATATTAAGGGTATCGGTATTGGTTGGTACATAGACTGTTATGTTCGTATACTTAAAACTTAGTAAACTCAATAAGGTTCTGAATACGTTTCTCCTCAGACACATCTGTTATGTACGTCGGTTCTATTTGTCTTACGGTGTTTCACTTCTGTTTTTATTCTGTTAAAGAGATTTACAGAATTTGCATCATATGGTGTGTTTAGGATCACTTCGGTATCGGAATGTTTGTTCTTAATGTTCTTATCATTTTACTTCGGTTCCTTGAAGATTGGTTCTATATTTCTGATTAAATTCGCTTACGCAGAAATAAAAATTGTTGAGTTTTTCATAAAAATGAATGGTTATGTAGCAAACCGAATTTAATATCAAACATATTAAAGTCCAACAAGTATTTAGCGGTTGTTGGTGTTAATTGAAATGTTGCTTCCGACACTTCTAGGGGGCCAGTATTCCGGCTCCCTGGAGATGAGTCTAAGTGGGCTCCTTTGGTTGAAATATTTAGGGTATCGGTATTCCGATAACCCAAAATGTTCCTTCAACTGACAGTTGTAATAGACAATCAACTCTTTAGTTTTCTTATTTTCCAACCAATGACACATAAAGCCACATCTCAAGACAGTTAGTTAAGAGTGTTGTATGACTAAGATTACTCTTGAAATATTTAGGATATCGGTATTCCGGCTACCTAAATGCTTCTTTAGCTGACAGTTGTAATAGACAATCAACTCTTTAGTTTTGTTATTTCCACCCATTAACACATAAAGCTACATCTCAAGACAGTTAGAGTGTTGCATGATTAAAATTACTCTGAAACGCTAGTGGCACCCATTTTTACCAAGTATGTAGCAGCTGTAGGTACCAAGTCAACCCCTTCTACTTGTTGTTGTAATAGACAATTAACTCTTTGGTTTTCTTATTTTATATCTCATAAACATAAAAGCTACACTTCAAGATACTTAGTTTAACTGGTCACATGGCTAAGATTACTCTGAAATAATAGAGATGTGTTGGTTTAGGGTAATTGAAGACTGTTCTTCAAGACATATTTACTTTGGTTTGTTAGGTACGCTTGACAGCTGCCTGTGCCGTCAACTTCAATAAGTCTAAGAGGGTGTACTAAAATTTGTCTGTAGTACGCATCACTTGATGTAGTCAACATTTAAATACGCTATTTAATACTGTTCTTTATGGTATGGTTGAAATTTTCTCTGAAAGTAACTTCATTAAGTCTAAGAGAGAGTGTGTTGTTTTTAGGTGTTAACACAGCTTGTTCTGACTTACTTAAATATTATATTTCTTCTGTTCAACAAGACGATGATTTTGCGGTGTCACACATGTCTGTAGCTCTAAGAATAGCTATACCGGAAGTGTCTACCAGAAGTAACATTTTTTATTGAATATGCTTATAGAGTTTGCTTTGCTGAACAGCGTGTATGTATTGGTTCTATCGTACATCTCGCCGATCTTCCGCGATAAGGGTTTGAAGTTTTTATCTCAGTTTCTTGTAGACCTTGTTACGAAACATACATTTATGAAGTCGGTTCCTTTCTATCACTTTCCGTTCAAAAGATATAACGATTTAAAGTTTAGACCGGAAGTGGCCATTTTATTGTATATTCCAATTTGATTTGGCCTCCTTAACACCGTGCATGTATTGGTTCTATCGTACATCTCACGGATCTTCCGCGATAAGGGTTTAAAGTTTTTTATCTCATTTTCTTGTAGAGATTGTTATGAAACGATATATTTTTAAAGTCAGTTCATTTCTATCACTTTCCGTTCAAAAGATATAAGGATTTAAAGTTTAGACCGGAAGTGGTCATTTTATTGTATATTCCAATTTGATTTGGCCTCCTTAACACCGTGCATGTATTGGTTCTATCGTACATCTCACGGATCTTCCGCGATAAGGGTTTAAAGTTTTTTATCTCATTTTCTTGTAGACCTTGTTACGAAACATACATTTTTAAAGTCAGTTCATTTCTATCACTTTCCGTTCAAAAGATATAACGATTTAAAGTTTAGACCGGAAGTGGCCATTTTATTGTATATTCCAATTTGATTTGGCCTCCTTAACACCGTGCATGTATTGGTTCTATCGTACATCTCACGGATCTTCCGCGATAAGGGTTTAAAGTTTTTTATCTCAGTTTCTTGTAGACCTTGTTATGAAACATACATTTTTGAAGTCGGTTCCTTTCTATCACTTTCCGTTCAAAAGATATAAGGATTTAAAGTTTAGACCGGAAGTGGCCATTTTATTGTATATTCCACTTTGATTTGGCCTCCTTAACACCGTGCATGTATTGGTTCTATCGTACATCTCACGGATCTTCCGCGATAAGGGTTTTAAGTTTTTTATCTTATTTTAGTCGCCATTTTTTAATTCTGCTTACTTAGACGAGTAACATGACACTAAACACGTGGGGTTAGCTTAAAACTAAGAAAGGAATTGAACCTGTAACCAACCATTGTTTCTAAGCTTACTGTTTAGTTATTCAGTACCTCTTTGTATTTGTTTGACGCTACCATATCAACGAGCATATATCAGGAATCGAACCTGTATCTCTTTCAAAATAAAATCAACTACTTGCCGCGCCCACACATAAGGCTAAAAAAGTTCCTATTTTTAAGAGTTGAACCTGTTGTCCATTTTGTTTCTGAGCTTCCTTCTTTGTTTTGCCAGCGACCTCTATTGTCTCTACGATATTTAAGTTTGGTTTCCTATTTGAACCTGTTGTCTATTTTGTTTCTGAACTTCCTTCTTTTGTTTGCCAACGACCTCTGTGTGTTATTTTTAGAACCTACCCATATAACAATTGTGGCGTTCGGCTAATTTCTATGCGAAATCTAATAGTCTGTCTAATATTAAACATATTAATTATTATGTCTTATGTCTAATAACAAAAGCTTTATGTATGGTTTGTTTTAATTAAAAGTCGTATATATATACAAATCTGAAACAATAAATTAACAAGTGCTTGATTAGCCGCGACGGTTAAGGTAGTCGTTCCTCATCTGAATGTCCCGGGTTCGAAACTCACCTGCTCCAAATGGTTTTTTTTTAAATATCCTTAGAATAATTTGAAGTAATAGGTTAGACACTTTGGAATGTTTGCATGTGACTGTCTGGCCCAAGTCATGTGACGTCACTGTCTGGCCAAAGTTTCCTAGACATAACAGGTCATTGACCTTGGAATGTTTACAGGTTACATAACAAGGCGAGATGTGAAATGTGACGTCACTGTCTGCCTCAAGCGACGCCATACCTACTGTTGTGATTTTCAACAATTTGTTGTGATTATATATTCGTCTCATTTATTATTTGGATTAAAGAACGGTTTGCTGTTTACAGATTTTTTTTAATCCAGATAAGAAAGGACGCCTTTTTTCTTCCGGAATATATATTATATTCCGAATTTGTATCGCACTTTGCGGTGCTAGGACAGTCTTAAACCATACAACCTAAAAATGATTTTCTTTTTTTATGCGGAAACCTTGCAACCTATATATTTTATTTTTGTAAATATTGAATTCAAATTACACACGTACCGCAATAGTAGGGATTGAAAAAAAATCGCACATGAGAAGTTGTCTGTTTATCCACACCTTATACCGTATTTTACAAAAATGTCTTGGGTGGTATCAAAGGTAATATGAAAAGAATTATTTTCAAAACTTTAATACCCTGTAGTTGAAAAGTTAACACATTAGAGCATGTATATGATGTTTTTTCCTAAAACGACGTCAGCTATTACCACCTGAATTTTTTCTACGAAAATTCGCTAATAAGTCTACCTCACTTGAGAAGTTTGATATCAAAGGAGAAAGATGGCTTGATGCTAAAACATTGGTTAGTATAAAACTTTGGTTAACAGATTTGCGAATAAAGCACGTAATTGAAGGGATTAAAACTAGCAAGTTGAGAAACTAACGAAGCAATTCTGTACATTATTAATAAAACTTTGATAGCAAAGCCACATCCACAATCTTCTTTCGGTAATCAAGGAAAAGCTGTAATATATACGATAGGAGTTTGTAACTTGGAATAAAATTAGTTAATCACATACAGCTTCTTTTTTTCAAAAATGCTCGGAGACATCAATTAATGTTCAAAGTTGGGGTTTTTACAGCGTATCCCAAATTTGAGATACGACATCATCGATAATTTTTTTAATTCGTAACGCTGGTACTTTGTTTACTATTTTTAGAGTAAATGTCAAGTTACACAAGACCTCCAAATTTAAAATTTGTATTCCTTGTCATTGAAAAAAATGCATTAAAATATTTCTAAGTCAAAAATAGATATATAATCTGAATAATTTTCCTTTGATAAATGCGTATAATCCATTCACTATCCGGCTATTTCCTAAATGAAATGTAAACTCGTTTTGAACATTCCTAATTACTTCGGGGAAAATTAGTCTACACTCATTTCTTATTCGTGCTTTCACTCACGATTTCTAATAATAATTGTTGTAAGACAAATTTGCACTTATTATAAGATATTATTATTATTATTATTATTATTATTATTATTATTATTATTATTATTATTATTATTATTATTATTATTATTATTATTATTATTATTATTATTATTATTATTATTATTATTATTATTATTATTATTATTATTATTATTATTATTATTATTATTATTATTATTATTATTATTATTATTATCGACTTAAGCCTGAATGGTTTTTACTCTTTCTCAAAGGGTAACATTCAGTCATCCCAGGTGTTTCAGATACCAAAGGGACTGAGCTCAGATGGAGCCATTTCCAAGTTAGCTGGCCCTGAACGACATCGTCATCACATCCTCATCTCCCAGAAATCTCTGCACGCTGTGGGCAGTCACAAGTATTACGGCCTTTTGCATAACCTTATAAAGGTGCTCTTCAGGACCTAGTCTCTGAATGTTCTCTCGAAGATGCTTAGGAACCACACCAGTTGACGACATGACTATTGGAATCAGTCGGACACTATCTGCCCTCCACTGTCTCTTTACTTGCTTCTCGAGGTCTCTATACTTAATGGTATTTTTGTTGTAGTTTATCTCCATATTATTAGCATTCGGAATGGTCACACCAATCAGCGTCACTCGCTTGCAGGACTTATCCACTATCATTATATCTGGCCTGTTATGGGCAACTTGTTGGTCTATAAGCAGGGTCCGATCCCAGTACAACCTATATGCTGAGTCCTCTAGATCAGGCTCAGTAGTGTATCCATAGTAGGGTACCTTACTAAAATTTAAAAATCCTTGTTTCAGAGCCAGTTCTTGATTAAGTATTCTCGCAACTGCATCGTGCCTCTCTTTATGCTCTGTTCCAACAAACGCTTGACATCCTTCGGTGACGGGCTGGGTAGTCTGATGACTGACACACAAACCCACATTTGTCATCTTGGACCGAATTATCTCCAACTATATATTATTATTATTATTATTATTATTATTATTATTATTATTATTATTATTATTATTATTATTATTATTATTATTATTATTATTATTATTATTATTATTATTATTATTATTATTATTATTATTATTATTATTATTATTATTATTATTATTATTATTATTATTATTATTATTATTATTATTATTATTATTACTGTTATTATTGTCGTTTCTTTACTTCCTTCTTTCTTACAGCAGTACTGGGTCCTTAGTGAGCCAAAGGTACAACTGCGTGACCATCAGCATAACCGTTATAGATCTAGTACTTTTTTAACGATGTTAGCTGTTCAGAGCAGTGCATCCTTTTGACTAATTCGTATGTGGAAAGTGGTAAGATCTAGCTGTCTTACTGCGGTTCCCCAGTTTTTACCAACCAATTTGTTCCAATCGCCGAGATAACCAGTAGTACTATGTTTACTGCATTGAGGTGGTTAATATTTTAATTCCGTAGCCAGTGGTTGATATTTTCTTCCCTTCTCAGACTCTGTCCGCGTGACATTGTCATCAAACGGAACCGCAAAGTCAATTATTGTCACAGTTCTAGACATTTTGTCAAACAACATCAGATCTAGTCTATTAGCTTCGACTTGCCTATCTGTCGCTATTGACATATCCCACAGGACTTTCGCGTTAGTGTTTTCTATAATTGATTTCGGTTTACACTTTTAGTTAGGTACTTCCTCGTTAGTTAGTCCATATTTATTTGCCAGAGCCTGATACACTACCTTACCTACATGTCTTATGGGGTATTCGTTGATTGTTGTTGCCCTTATTTGGTGAAACTGGTCCATAATACATACATACTTGGTGACTACTTCACTGTTGGGTTTCGCTTCGGTAGATGAGTTCTAGGATTCAGAAGGGCCACTAGCTCCAGTTAGCTTACGCGCTGGCTACGTCCTTCACTTACCGAAACGAAAGCCAACAGTGAAGCCAAAGAAGATTTTTAGGACCCACACCAGTTGACGACATGACTATTGGAATCACTCAGACAGTATCTGCCCCGGAAGTGAGTTCCATCCATGAAATACCCGATCGGAGAGGAAGTACGAGTGCTGCTTCGGAAATTTTCAGCGAGTGACAGTGAAGTATGTTATCTTGATTTACGGCCAACATGTGGTCAACAATCACAAAGCGCCTGTGGAATATTATTTCATAGGTCGTTATGAGGTTGCCACGGACACGCACGACGTGCATAAAGCTCTGCCAGATTATTACACTGTAGTATTTTATGATATGAGAGGTGTCTTACGAACGGCATCAGAACTCGGGTAGCACATCTCTGGGCACACGCCAATAGCTGAATATCACGCATCAAGTAAGGGGACCATATAGTAGCAGCATATTCCAAGCGCGGTCGAATAAGTCAGCTTATCACATATACCATCACACAGTCCTAAAGTCACCACAGCGACCAAATCAGTCTGTTTTGAAACCGTCGCCATCGGCGCTCAAGACCATGAGTATTAGATGTTGGGATTGTTGGATCAAAGATAAAGTACTATACAGTTTTTATAGTTAAGAGTGATGACCCAGGCGGCACACCACCTCTTAACCGCAGCCAAATCTTCACAAAGAGCAAGACAGTTGACAACGTATTAACATAAAACTTTAGGTCGCCGGCAAGGAATCTATTAGTAGACGTCAATTCATAACCAAGATCCGCAAAATAAACCAAAAATAACCGATCCCAGAAGGAATCCCTGGGGAACACTCGGTGTTAGAAAGTAACCTTCAAAAAACGAAACACCAAGACGTGCATATTTTCTATTTGATGAAAAACCTACCAACCAAAAAGTGGGTCAGCTAAAATTCCATTGTGTTCGAGCTTAACAATAAGTTTTCTTTTTGGTACCCTATCATCAGCTTTGAAGAAATTAAGATAAAAACATTGACAGGATCAACGCCTGTTGTCCAATAATTCAGAGAATTTAAAATGCAAGTAGTCGTGGATATTGACGTAAAGATCCATGATGTTCGCACACCACTACGCGATTCTTTAATAGAAAAAACATAATCTGGTTTACATTTCCCGCTCGATGTTCTTACAGCATGTAGGCGAAAGCTGTTGGCCGAGAATTCTGTTTTAGTAATTTGTCTTCCGTGTTGAAGGCAGCCACAATAATTTTACAAACCAACAGATATCAGCTGATAACTTGCAAACGAAAGCTTAAAAATGTGCACAAAGACTTTGCTAAAGACTCAGTACATCTTCTAAGTACGGAAGCAGTTATCCTATCGGCACGAGGCGATGACGCTTCAGTTGTTTTAAACAAGTCCTCCAAAGACCACAATAGTCTCAAAATTAGCCTAAACCCTAGGGAAGAGACAGCAGGTACAGTATCATTGGGTTCTTGTGTCAAGGCGCTCTCATTAATATGTGAAGGTATCAGCATTCTTTAGATCACTTCGGCTAACTCTCCCATTTTCTTATCTTAAATAAGTGGTTAAGATTTTTGTCGAGAATGGGCTCCGAGTATACTTATAAATAACTTTGGAGCCTTTGTCAAGCAGATAAGGTTTCTACCGTCTTAGTATCTCCTAAGCGCTTTTTAAGTGAATTGGGACAGCAGCGGTGAGCATCACAGTCAGTCTCCAGTTCAGTGGAGTGAAGCTTCCTCTAAAGCTTTTTTTTGTACATACTCGCATAAGATCCGACGAAATCCATGGCTCATTTGTATTAGTATTATTATGGAAGATACAAGATTTAAAATGGACCACATCGGTTAACCTTGAATAAAATAACTTTTAGGTTTCTAAAATAATTGATGTCCAGAAATGATCGATATAAAATATCACTTGGTATTTTATATTAACAAAAACAATTTGTTCAAGGTGTAAAATTGATTATAGTGGAAATAAAGGAAACAATTATTGTAGTCTATGACTTAAGGTACAATTTCAAAAATATTCTGTACATAAAACAAATAAACAACAATATTTCAATCTGAAACATTATTATATAATGCTATTTTTTTTATTTTCAGGTAAGTTTTAATATATCCTGTATATAGTTGCTGAGTTACTGGGTAAGTCTTAAGATAGATGTACTTAAATGAAGGTGAATAATGTATTGTGTTTTTAAAAAGTCGCCATGATGTTACATTATATGCAAAATAGTTTCCTTCTCCTTACCGTATCATTTAAGTTCAATTTAGTGTGTATTGTAATGAAGTGCTTTTTCGTTTATTGGTATTCGGCAGCTTTGCCATAATTTACAATGCTTTATTACCAAAAATCGTGATTTTTTTGTCTGTCGGCGGGATCGCAGTCCAAAGACGTTTTAGCTGTCTTTTTCTGAAGTTTCTATGAAATACTCCAGACATTTCTTGCAGCATCGATGAGATTTGCAACTTTGGCGTTTCAGATAAAACCCTGCCGTAAAGTTCTGTTCGCTTAGAGATTTCTTTTCTTACTTGTCTTCCAAGCCGGCCTGCTACCTCATTGTCGTTAATACTGGGATGATCAGGTAATCCTAGCAACTTAACTTTATTAGTTACCACCATGTGGTTAAGATTTCAGAGGCAAACCATTGCTCTCTCGATTGCACCTCTTTCTCTTCGCATGGCTTTTAGGGCAGTCAGGTCGCCTTTCTAATTCTTCATTAGTTGCAAATGCATGCAAAATTGACTGATACTAAAAAAAGTTTTCGTCTTTTCTCATTTCAAAATAAATTTTTAATTCGTAATTGAATTGTCCAAATAAAACAAGCTAAGACTAATATGGAGTTTTAAAGGAATGTCTACTTTCATTACAGAAAAATCAATAATCACAAATAAATAATGCAAATCATTGATGATTTTAGACTCTCATGGCACCGGCTTTGATTGTAATACTGAGAGACTTCCGAAATAACTCAGTTGGTGGATTGTAAGACGTCTCCGCAACCATGCCTATTGGCTTCTTTAGTAACTGGACTGAAACTGGCAGACGGTGTCCTGGTGACTCCTTTTGTATCTCATAGATGATGCAAGCTCTACAAGCAGCGACGTAGTTGTAGACGTAAGAGATGCTAATACATGTCACGATATATTTGGTGTCCTGTTGCTTGAGCCTATGATTTTCTCTTTTTTCTCAATTTATTTCTCTGCGTTGAGCTTAGTCACTAATGATTTTAGTCTTTCATATCTGGCTTTGATTGGAGCCCTGAATGACTTCCTATTTACAGGTTTACTAGACATTTCGCCAACCATAGCTGTTGGTTTCTTTAGTAGCTAGATGAAAACTGAATAGACATTGCTCTGATAACTGCTTTTATACCACGTAGTTGACGAACGCGATATGTACAAATGACATGCTTTTGCAACTTTTTCCCATAGTTTCCATCAGTGACAAACCTCTAAGAGTAGAAAGTTCTAACACGATATCAGTCACACAAAGCCGGTCGCAAAAGTCTAAATTCATTAACCAACCTCGCCAAAGCATTTATCTGCCTAGAGAAACTAAGAGAAAAGAGAATTCCACAGGTCCTAGCAACAGGACACCAGACATGTCTTGCCAGATATCAGCAACACTTACGTCATTTAAAACGACATCACTGGCCGTTGCACATTCGTCATCTACGGAGTATAAAAGGAGTTACTGGAGCAATGTCCGCAAAGAGAAGCAAATAGCTATAGTCGGCGTAACATCTAACAACCTACTAAAAGAGTGCATAACAACACAGAAGCGATTCAGGATTCCGGTGCAAATCATGTTTCTATAAGCAATCTCGGTGGTCTGGTGGTAAGAACGTGTGCCTATGAAACCTGGTCCAGGCTTTTTTCAGTGCATACAGTAAAATTAACATTAACTGATTTTGTGACAGTGTGTTTGAGTAAGTTGAGTGTCTGCACGTTCTTCCCTTCGAAGGATACGTAAATTCGTTGATCCTGTGTAGGATGGGACGTTAAACACGTTAAATATTGCTGTCCTGCTCACAGAAGGGAAGAGGTATGGCAAAATTTTCAGCATTCTGAGGTGAAACTGCTCACTGGTGTCGCCAATTGGAGTCGCAGTAATAGACCGACATAGGAAAAGAGAATACTTACATTAATGTTTGTTTATTCAGTTTAGTCAGATAGCTATGCGTGTTACATTTAGTCTATAGGAAGCTAAGATCTGTCACCAAATTGGGCAATTTTTAAAATACATTCATTTATTCTACTTGAAGATCCTCATAGTGCACATTCTAATATTTATTAACCTGTATTTAATAAATATTATCATTTTTCACAGACCTCAAAAAGCATTAGGTTGTGTGATCGTCTGTATGTATTTTTTTATATATGTTCGCCGATATTTTTGTCAATTGTCGGCCAATTGAAGAAAATCTTTTCGTTTGAAACAGTATACTCTTAACGTGGTCCCATTTTCACCAAGCTGGTATCTGATGATGTGATCTCAGGGAAATCGAGGGAAATCCTCAAAAATTATTTTTTTATGTACGTTTACCGATATTTTCGTCAATTATGGACCAATTTTTAAAAGTATTTTTTGTTTAAAAGGGCACCTATACTCATGAGTTGGTGCTATTTTCACCAAGCCAGGATCTGATAATGGGAGTAGTAAGACGCCAATTTCCGCCATCTTGGATAATTATAAACCCATTAATTACTCATTAAAATCCCATTAATTACTCATTAAAAACCCATTAATTACTCATTAACGACTATGTGAAGGTCATTAACCTTGGATGATTATCGCAATTTTAATGATCTATGACGTCATGAATTAGTTTCTATGTTATATCTCTTTAAAATTTATTTTGGAAATTTTTTAGTTACCGTTATGTTAATCGTTAGGTAACAGCATTGGTAACGATATATAAATGTATCTTTTTTCATTTTCAGTTTTGGAAATTTTTTTAATTGCTCGGTAACGAGCTATAAATGTATCTCAATATACATATAAACAAGAATTAAATTTTTCAACGATCTCAATCTTTATTTTTTGTTGAGTAATCAGGAAATATAACGTAGTTTAATTAAAATAGTATCATTTTATTTAATTGAGGGAAGTCTTAGTGTTTTAATTATTTTGGAATTTTTAACTTTGTGTGGTCAGACTTTTCTATAAACAAGTCAGGTTAGTTAAATAAATATAATATCTTGTATAAGTCAAATGTTCCGTGTATATAATATTTATACAGGCTGTCCCAACTCTATTAAAATAGCCAATATCTTGACCCCAGTATAGAATAAAAAATGTTCTTGGTTTAAAAAACTGCTTTCCGTGCTAATGTGTTTTTATATACAGGATGTCTTAACAATAGAAATTTTTGTATTAAATGTATTTTTCAAATGAGTAATTAATGGGTTTTTAATGAGTAATTAATTGGATTTTAATGATTAATTAATGAGTTTATAATTATCCAAGATGGCGGAAATTAGCGTCTTACTACTAATGGGACCTTAGAGAAATCGAGGGAAATCTTACAATCTATGCAACTTAAAGTTATACTGTAATACAGCACTTTGATTCTATTATAGCAGTTTTCTAATACTGTACTCACTACGTATAAACAGCTTACTTGATAACGGATTATAATTCTAATTAAATACCTAAATATATTGTCACTGATCAGATATCAACCTAGGCTCTAGAAGTGGACCTAGTCTATCTACGTACTACCTAATTGGCTTAACACCGACTTCAAACAGAAAGTATGTAGCCCATATTATATTTCATTATATATTTTTGAAGTTTTAGTTATTAATATAAGATCTCTTTTAGATGCCAAAGTTATTTGTTAATTGAACTTTTAAAGCTAAAAACATTTTTATCCGTTAGCATAAACTTTTTTGTGAAATGAAAATTGGACAAAGTACACAGCTCATTTTATCATTGGTCTGTCGTAGTATAATGCAATATTCATATTTTCCCAGTACGTATGATTTTGATTGGAAATGTAAATAATAATTCTTAAAGTGAGAATCCGAATTATAGTGAATGCTTCGAGTCCTCTATCAAATCAAGAAGTTAATAAGGAAGTCGAGAATATTTTGCTGAGAAACGAATGAAGAAGCTGCCTGTAGGTAATAACAGGTACATCGTAGCACGGCAGAAGAGTGCGTCCATTGCTGCTGGTGTGCTGATGTAGTAGAATTACAACGTTGCCAACAATATTATATTTCTAGTAATTTGATGACTAGATAAACACTGGTAACAACAATAATTTGTCAAATAGGAATGTCAAAGTCTCCTATAGTAAATTAATTTTGAATTGTATGTAATAATGAGGTTGTAGATGAGGAAAATATTCCTTAATTGAAGGATAAAAAACCGAATGCCAGTAAACGTATTCTTGAAAGAGGAGTATTCTTCAAAATCTGTAATAAAAAAAAAAAATAACAGTGATAGTTCCAAACTGTTTTTGATAATCAATTAGGCATATCTGTAGCTAAATTGTTTCTCTTTATATACAGACAAATGCTTAATTTTACGACACATGTTACCATTTATAGACAAAATACCTATACTGCTACACATAGTATAGTTAAGTTTAGTTTTATAAATTATTGACTTTTGTTTAGTAAGCATAGTTTCATAAAAAAATATTTGATAGCTAGTTGGTGATCATTTATTATTAACGAATAAGAAAAATTAGGGCGTGTTTGAAAAATGATTATATAAAAACCTGTCTTTTGTTCTTTTTCACTGTAGATAGGTTAGAACATTTTTAGCAAAAACCATAGTAGTAGGAGCCTCGGGGGTCCAAGGGTAAGAACGTGTGCCTCTGAACCGAAGTGTACTGGGTTCGATTTCCATCGTTCCGTTTTACTTTTTCAGTACATACTCTAAAATTAACATCAATCGAGGTTGTTGCATTCTATTTGAGCAAGTTGAATGTCTTCACTGTTCCAGAAGGAGGAGTGGGGGTGTTGAAGCTGTTAGGCACGTGAAAGATACCTACCCTCCTTACATAAAGGACGGGATTCGGAAAAATTTCCAGGATAATGAGTGTTGACGATAGTCAACACACACATCTGTATACGTGGTTATTATTTCTTTGTCTATAGATCTAAGTCTATAGATAGCATCACTTGGGCACCTCCTAAAATTTCATCCTAGTCAAGGGTGTGAAGCGCGGGCGATTCATGGCATATGGTATTCGCATGAAGCCAGAACGACTAATTCAGTAAATACATCTTTATACATATTTATACAATACATTATACAAATGTACATAATACATACAATCCTTTATTATTGTTGTTATTTTTGTTTGGCGTCGGACTACAATCCTTTATACAAAATACAAAGTGAACTACTGTAATTTACTTTTATATCAAACAGTCATAGTGTTTTGTACATACAAAATAATTGTTATATAAAAACGTAAGTAAATCATTTGCGAGTGTTAGTGTTGTTAACCACCACTCAATCAGTGCAATAAAATAAATCAGCGAATTTGTGTTGCTCGTCAACAATGACGTGAAACTGCTCCCTGACGTCGGTAGTTGGTCAGTGTATTTCTAAATTTTTCTGGATAAATGGTATCACTGGGAATAAATCAGTTGTTAGATTATATACAATATACAGAGAAGATAAACCGAGACTATCTGGCCTCAATTTTAAGAGAATAGTTTAGGAAAGCCCTGGTAGAGCTTGGAGAAGGGAAAATTCGTCGTGTGGACGAAGTAGCAGTTTACAATCTTGAGGCAAAAGCTCCTGCCTTCCCGTCCGAAAACTTCAGGCCATGGCATCCTCCTACAGTGTCATGTCGATGCCACTCTTAAAAAAAAACTACAACCTCTGTACCTTCAAAAATCAGCAGGTAAATTAACACCTTGCTTCTCCCCATAGAAACCTTGTAACATTCATACGAACATTCACTCCAATCTCGCTTTTCCCAAAATCTGATCTATTTCTCTATTCGGTGCCCTCCATTTCTTCGCGGTTTGTGATGCTAATGAAACTTATTTTTTTAGTTTTTTCTCCTTTACGGATGTATTATATTTGTATTTTGTTTCTTTAATGTCTTTCTGTTAGGTTTTTATGGATTTTTAAATATAAAAACCGCAGTATATAGTTACATAAATGATGTAAAAACATCTGCTTCATATGTCGATTAAATAAATACAAGAAAGTGGCATCAGCCGATTTTAGAATTCGCTGTCTGATAGGTTGGTCAGCTAAATGGAGTTTGAGATTGAAAATTTCATTTTAAATATGTATACAGTGAGCGGCAAAATTATCGAATAACTTCTTTAAACTTTGAGCGTTTTGTGCTTGACGAAATGACGCCAGCGACATTTTTTTTATGAAAATCTCCTTTTTTAAATCTGATAGATCATTGAACTTTGTACAGGGTACCATCAAAATTTTGATACCTCATATTGTTAAATTTTCGAATGAAAGTCATTCAGGAGTCGAAAACATAAACTCTATTCATAACAATGAAAAGATAAAGGCACTTATTTAACAAATTTATGTATTGTTTCCTTTAAATATTCGAAATGCAATCCAACGACCTCTTGACAATAAGCAGATCTGTAGACACATTCCTCCTGTACATGTGAATGACGTCAGGGCTAATTTGACTCGTTTCATACCCAATTCGATTTTTCAAATCTTTTAGGTTATTTGGTTTGTTAACATATGTTTTATTTTAAATACCCCACAAACCAAATCTAGGGGCTTAAGATCGGAGGGCCACTCTATTGGTGCTCGCCTACCGATTCGCCTACTAGGAAAGCAGTTATTTAAAAATTCGCGAACAGGTCGTGCAAAGTGCGGAGGTCCGCAGTCTTGCTAAAACCAAATATCACCACTTGGTAAATCAGGATTATCTTCATTTAGAAAATTTGCAACAAGAGCAGGAATCAGCTCACATCTTAGAAAATTATGATATCGCTGCCCAGTGAGAGTTTCGTCGAAAAAGAAAGGACCTTGATTCTATTGCGGACTAGCCCTGCCCAGGCGTTAACGTTACGAGGGCGTTGTGTATGTGCTTTAGTCATCCAGTGAGGATTCTTTCTACTTCAATACCTGTAATTTTTATTATTCACTGTTCATCATTTAGCCAAAATGATGCTGCGTCTGAAAAAAGGATTTGGCGAATAGTTTACGGTTGCATAAATCTTGCATTATTTTACAAACATGCATACGTCGTTCAGGATCATGTTGATTTACTTCGTGCATCATCTGTGTTTTGTAAGGATGGTAATTTTCTAATTTTAATGCACATAATACTGATCGCTGTGAAATTTCATAGTATACTGCAATTGATCGAGATGCAACATGGGGATTCTCACCCACACTTAATAAAATATCAATTTTCTTACGACACCCTGCTCTTTGCATGTGTTTAAGATGTCCAGTTTCTCAGAATTACTTCTTGATTTTACTCACAGTAAGTGGCTAATACGTCTATATGGATATTTTGCATTAAACAAATTGCACATTTTCTGCTGTGTTCTGGTTTTATCACCGCATCCAACCAGAATTAAAATTTCTATACGCTACGAGTTTTACTTAAATGTGTCATACTTAATTCACTTTTAAAAGATATTTATGTTGTTAAGAATAACGTTCATTTGACAATGACCTACACCTGATTCTTGGGTATTCGTGATTTCTTCCTACTTGTAGATACAATTTTGAACATTTTATTTGCAGGAAATAATCTTATCTTATTTGTTATATTATGATTGTTGTTTTGAATAGTTTATGTTTTCTACTTTTTAAGTAACTTTCGAAACTTTAGCAATCTGAGGTATGAAAACTTTGATGACACCGTATAGACAATTCAATGGTCTATCAAAATAAAATTAAAAAACGGGGGTTGTCATTTTTTTTAAATGTTGATGACGTCATATTTGAAAAGCAGGAGTAGGAAAAACGCGAATTGTATGCAAAATGTGTCTTTTTGAGAACTAGAGTTGAAGTCTCCAAGCATTTCGTCAAAATACAAATTGCTCAAATTTTAATGAAATCATTCCACACTAAAATTTTGCCCTCACTGTACAAAAAACACTATAACAGACTATGTAATTATTATATTACGTAACTAAATGTTAAGTGTAAAATTTAGCACACTGATTTGATTTTTGAAGAACCGAAATCCACTTCAGCCAAACTAGTTAAATTCGTCTACATTTATTTTATCGACATGTCATATGTCCACTCATGCAACAAAACATTGTAACGTTACATAGCCAAATTGGTGCTGCTCGATGATGTTATGATACTGAGGATAAAGTAGCGTAACGCAACGTAACTACCCTTGTGACGCAAGCAGTTTGTTTTTCAATTTCCAATCACTTCTTCCACGTGTTATTTTTTAATTTTCAACAGGCAATTCAGGTGGTGTTGCTGCAGCATAGCCGCTTTAGTGCTATATTGCTTAATAATGGGAAGATGGCGTACAAAATGGTGGTTCTACTTAATGCAATTTTTGTTTTTTCTTCCGCGCAGGCAGACGTAAATTTCTTATTACATTATCTTGCTGAAACATCGATTTCAGTCGGAATATCCATGCAAGCATCGGTTTTTTAGTAATGTTTTTTTTTTTAGGAAAAATTCACTAATTACTTGAATTTTGGAAAAATTTCTTCAAATGAGTGCAAAATAGGCCACCTAGATCACATATCCAGTGTCAGTTTCACTTTTTATATTATATTTTTGTATTTTATTTCTTTAACGTTGTTCTATTTCAGCGACTATGGCCAATCACCGACGCCAGGGAGCAGTTTCACCTCACTATGCTGGACATTTTGCCGAACCCCTGCCTTTTTGTAAGGAGGGTAGGGATCTATTACGTGCACAACATGGACACGGGACTGGCGGCTTTACGCCCCCACCAAAGAGCGGAACGTGCAGACATTCAACTTGCTCAAATACAATATCACAACCTCGGTTGATGTTAATTTTATAGTATGTACTAAAAAGTGAAAGGGGAACGCTGGGAATCGAACCCAGTACCCCTCGGTTCAGAGGCACATAAGTTCGTTAGCAAAAAAAAATCGGATTAGTTTTGCTAGGAAAAGTTTGGGTTTTCTTCGGACATTTTTAATATCTCAGGAAATAGCAACGCTATGGCAAATACATTTGGTACACAGGTTCGTATTATAAAGAGTTTTCTATGTACCAAAGCTTAGATCTCGTAAGTTGAAAGACAAAAAACTTTGAGCTTTCTATTAAAAAAAAATGAAACGTCAAAATTGCTGACGCTTGAACTAATGCGCTTTGTGAGTGAAAATATCGGATAAAATGTCTAACTACGCAATACCACCTATAGTACGAGGCCGCAGGGCTCTGACGTCACTGGCTGTGACGTCACCTTAAATAGGCAACAAACTTTTCTTTGTGGTATGAGACAGCTCACCCTCACGCCCTCATATGGCCATCTTAATCTTGTCTGAAACTCACTATCGCTGAATGGCACAAAGCTGAACAGTTAGGTTTGTGTGAATTTTTGTGTATAAATTAAAAATTGAAGTTTATTACAAACCTTTTACTTCTTCAAAGTATAAAATAAGTTAGTGCGTAAGTTAGAGGTAATTGGTGCGCAAATTTGAGTGATTAATTACTAATGTAGACCAAATAAAGTAAATAAACAAAGGGATGAATTATAATTTGTAGCGTTATAGATTCCTCGTTTTTCAAAAGAGAGACTCTGGTTTGGCAGGATATAAAATAAACGTTATTTACGCGCTGTTTGTTATTAATTTAGCGAAAATTGATCGTGTTATTTTACAAATTGAACTTATACAAATGTTTGTTGTATTAAAAAACTATCAACACTAATTTTCGCGAAATGAACATAATAATTGGGGGGTGACGGGAATAAAATCTGTTATTGAACATTGTTGCGCTGTTTAACTATTAGTACATACTTCCATTGCTATTTTAATTTTTTAAGAAATCAACATAGCAAAATAAACGCACTGGACCGTAAGCGCATCAGAAAATCTCCATTGGAATGACTCGTGTGTATGTGTGTGTGTGTGTGTGTTTGTGAACTAAATAATTATAACTATGCCCAACAAGTGTTGTGTGCTTATTTGCCAAGGAAATTACACAAGCGCAAATAAAGTGCATATGTTTGGTTTCTGAAAAGACAAAGCCGTATGTGTAATGTGGTTGAGTGCAATATCGGTGCAATACCAAGAGCTGACTACTCCAACAAAATACACAAAGGTATGTGCTATACATTTTCTTAAAGACCATATTATTAGGATTAAAACAGTAAATGATTCAAGAACTGGCAATCTGTTACCATTAAATTAATACATCCTAAACTTAAGCCGAATGTGATACCAAGCCAATTGCCCAACTGTCCCCATAATTTCTCAAAGTATACCTTGAATCGTGAAAGTAGGGATGAGAAGGTTGTCTCAATTGCCAACGAACATTTAATGAAAGCACTAGAACTGAGCTGTCAAGAATTTTTTAGCTTATCAAAAGTCAGTAATTTACAAAAATTACGATAAATTCCTTAATGTTGTAAATTCATCAACAATTTCAGACGGTTGGTTTAAAATCAATGACAGTGAAAAAGATACAATTTGTAAATTAATATATTCCAGGAACTGTAGTAACGTATTCTATTGTGATTAACAAAAATTTGCAAGTTACATATTTCTTACGTGGCAAGGAAATAGTAATTAGTTTTCAAAAATCTAAGACTCCTTTTGTGTCAAATAATTTGAATGAAATTAAAGACCCACTGCAACACGCCTCCATCCTCTGATTTACAGAATAATGTTAATCGAAAGACACTTATTTTAAAGCATGTTAAAGATCTCATTTATAACTTTATAAATGATGAAGACATTGACTCCCCACTATATTTTAAATGAACAGCTAAAGTTATGCACCACATCAAAAGAAACATCGATACTCCCCAAATACAATTATTATTTCGTCAATGGTGTTTACTATTAGCCCACATGCATATGTCTTAAATATTCGGGTTGTCTTATTTTGCCACATCCTAAAACAATATAACGTATTTGTAATTCGTTTTTAAGTGACCCCTCTTTTGAGGAAAGAAAATAATTTCAGAAGTACGCTGGCGATGTTTATAAACTAATACATGACAATGAAAAATATGTTGCACTATTAATGGATGAAAATCATATTCAGCACTATCTTGACTATAAGGGGGGGAGTATCGTTGGTACTTCTTGCAATAACAGTATGAAATCCAATTTTAAAAAAGTGATACATATATCGCCCACGTCAAAACTCACCCATGATGTACTCCATGCCTTTATTAAAACGGCGATTAACAATTTGGAAGAAATAGGATTTAGAGTATTTTGTGTAATTAGCGGCAACGCTGCTATTAATAGTAGAGCAATGAGCCACTTTGCACCAAATAAAAAGCGAAGCATCGTGTATCCACATCCTTCTGAGAAAATCAGATCATTATTTTACTTATTTGATTTGGTACATTTACTAAAATGTTTAAGAAACAATTGGCTTACATCCAAACCTGACCAAATCTTGACGTTGCCCCATTTTGAAACCGGGGAACAAAAAACTGCTATGTTCAATTCATTAAAAGTGCTTCATGAAATGGAGTTAAGTCTGTGGTTGATGAATGAAACATTCAAAACCATCCCATGATGCAACACACACACACACAAATGGAGCGTGATAAGCTACTCAAATTCGGTTATTCAGTAAGCATCAAAGCTTTGTATTCCACAAACTTAGAACGACAAAATGTCAAGTTGGTGTTAAAAATTTTTAATCCCTTTATTATCCAAGCTTTATTACATTTTGGGTCCAACATTGAAAAATCTAAAGGTAGTGCAGACTTTATTTCTATTATACTTACATGGTGGAAAATTGTTTATGTAAAAACTCCTCTTAAAGGTAAACGATTAAATGATGCATATCAAGAACCCATTACCGCTGCAAAGTTACAGGATTTAAAGTTCATCTTTTTGGATAAGATGGTGGATTGGCTTGATAATTGGGAAACTGACAGTTACTCAAAAAAAAAGTCAGCTCAAACACATACTGCTTTACGTCATACAATAATGGAATGCTAGAAATTTGTAAACATGTTTTAATGAACTGCAAATGGATTATATATTATTGGACAATTTGAAAACTGATCCACTTGAGCATCGGTTTAGAAAATACAGACAAATGGCAGTTGGGCAGTATAACATATCCTTGCGACAATTATACGAAACCGAAAAGAGTTCGAATTCAATCCTTTTTAACTCTTAAATCGCGGCATTACAGGAATATTCATATCAACACATTTTGTGACGATGAAGATGATAACCGCATAGATGAGAAACATGAAAATTCAGTTAGTCCATTAATTCATATTGACACAGAAACTATGGAGCACGCTAAAGACGAATTGTTACCTGTAATAACTTATTCAGGTGGTTACTGCTGCTATATTGTTTTAAGAAAAATTAAATTTGAGGACTATAGGCATAGGTTAATCTATAATGACGAATTAGTAGTAGAAGATCGTTCGGATTTAATTTAAAAAATTTGCCATGGTAGTTTGATATTATCCCCACGGTGCAATAGTAAAATTAGTTTTACTACAGTATATTATATTTAATAATTTGCTGGAAGATTTGGAAGAACAATTTTTAGCTGTTTACAATAAAAGGATCTTTTTGGCAGAGCTAGCTTTGAAATATATAACAAAAGCAGGATATTTAAATGATTTTCATGGTTGCCAATATTACAGTGATGAAAAAATAGCGAATATTATAATTAACTCGACAGCCAACACATTAATTAAAAACTACTATAGAAAAAATAATAACAATCAGTTAAATAAAACATATAAAAATAAAAAAACTAAGTGCGTTAGGAACTATATAAATTTATTTAAGATTTCCATCAATGTGGACCTACATACATTATAGAAGTATATTTATATATTAGTATAATAGAAACTTGAATCATGTGGTTTTTGCCTTGAAATTTATTTTTCATTAAAAACCGAATGAGGTGGGACGAAGGGCCCTGTTCACGACTAACAGCCCCGTTTTCACAGCCCTTATTCTACTATCTTTGAATGCGCATTAACGTCAGTGTATGTGCAGTCGGAAGCTGAATCGAGAGCGCTCGCCGTTTTGTTTTGACGTCACACCACAGAGCTGAGGCTTTGTACTATAGGTGGTATTTTTTTTCTCGCTTAGGGCTCCTCCGCGTCTTTGCCGCCCCGATAGCACCGCAGCCTTTGGCTTATTGTGCATGCCCTTTGTCTTTTCTACTCTACCCATTCCAAAATCACCGTGCCTTGAACGAGTCTGCACAGAAATTGGTAGGAGAAGTTTTATATTGCTTTGTCACCGGTCTATGCTGTCCGTAGATCAGTTGTATTTTGCGGTCTAGAGCTTTACACTCACACAAGATGTGCTGGGTTGATTCCCCCCACCACCGCAGAGTCTGCGTTCCAGGTCCCCCTCGAACCACCCCATTTTATGCAGGTGTTTCTTGACGGCCATGTGCCCCGTCAACAGTCCTGTTATGTTTCTGAGCTGTCCTCTGCTAAGATTTCTCTTTGAACTGAGTTCCTCAATTACGGACTTCCCATGTCTGAGCCCTGGACAGTGTGCTCAGTACACCTTATGTTTGTTATATAGGTGGTATTGAACTAGGTCCTAGATCGATGTTTCAACTGTTACATTCCTTCATTCGATTAAAATATTTGCAAAAAAAATCATTTGAAATAAACATCGCCTACTATAAATAATATAGACGGTAGAAAATTTACAGACGGGCTTATATGTGTACCTATTAATACACTATATTTGTCATGCTAGGGGTAGCGTACTTGTAAAAACGGTTGGCATCGGGATAATATGGTTATCTAACACGAGTTCTAATCCTAGTCGTGACTGAGTTTTTTTGTCTGTTATTCCATTTTAACGTTACATGATCTCGGGATTACACAATCTGTCCAGATAGCGTTAAACTGGAATAAAAGACAAAAAACTCAGTCACTGCTAGCATAATCTGGTTCTCTCACGAGTTGTAATCCTAGTAGTGACTGAGTTTTTTGTCTTTCACTCAATTTTATCGTTAGATGATCAGATTATGCAATTTCAATGAGTTTTTAGCGAGTGTTTGTAGAAAAAATTGACTTAAAAGGAGATGATATTTTAAGACTTTTAATACAATTTGAAGAGCAGTCCTGGTTGTTTGCTATTGCCCTGCCTTATTGAAATCATTCCATACTTAATACAGCCGTAGATACTTTTCCTGTGGCTTCACAAGTGATTGTTTTTTCTCTGCAACCAACTTCACACATTTAACGGCATCTTCAAGCAAAAGAAAGTTGTTTATGTGGAGCCACAGAAAAAGTCTCTACGTATGTATGTAGTATGGGACGGTTTCACCAAGTAAGGGCAGCAACAATTAATAAAAACAATTAAATGTTTTCGCTGTTACCGAGCATAGCACACCATGAACTTAATAATTTTAAATCGCTGGATATAACAAGGAATAATGTTATCTTTAACACGAATTATAAATATATCTCAACAACAAACGTGAAGTTTGTTGATATATTTAATGAAACCACAAAGAATATTCATAGTAAAATATAGGTACTTCTGAAACGTGGATGTAGTCTTTATTCTAAATGTGTGTGTGTGTGTGTGTTTTTGTTTCTTTAACGTCAGTCTATTTCCGCGACTATGGCCAATCACCTACGCCATGGAGCAGTTTCACCTCATTAGCCTGGAAACTTTGCCGCACCTCTGCCTTTCTGTAAGGAGGGTAGGGATCTTTAACGTGCCCAACATCGCACGGACTAACGGTACTGACGCCCCCTCCGAAGGGCGAAACATGCAGACATCCAACTTGCTTAAATACAATGCCACAACCTCGGTTAATTTTCATTGTACAGTACCTATGTACTGAAAAAGTGAAATGAGAATCCTGGGATCGAAGCCAGTACCCTTCGTTTCAGAGACATGCATTCTTACCACTGAACTACTGAGGCTATTTTATTATAAATAAAGCAAAGCACACACAAATAATTTCAAGGGATGATGACACTAACAAACATTAACAACCCTTATAATTGAACTGATTTTTTTTCTTGCTTGTAGAATTTATAATTTATTTTATTAGCGAATTTTCATGTACAGGCTGTTCTTTGATAGCGAATTGTCGAACAAAAAAGTTTTACTACAAATTTTTTATAAAAAGACATTTGGCAAAGTTTTGATGGAAGATTTTTAACGAAATTAAACTAATAATGTTTTAATAAATTTTCGTGCAGATTCGTGTTTAAGGAAATTTTGGTAAACAATATTTTATCGATTTTTTTACTTCCAATTTTTGTAGAAGTAGTTGTTTTTTTTTAGCTAATTTTCGTGGAAGACATGCTTTTGTGGATGTTTATAAACAATTTGTTTAGCACACTCACGTTCATCTGCGGAAATTTTTCATAAGTGCCACAGTCGTGATCTCATAAGCGAATTTTTTATATGCAAATTCACTAAAAAAAAACTTTTTTTTTAGCGAATTTGCATAGAAAAAAATCGCTTATGAGATCACGACTTTGACACTTATGAAAAATTTCCGCAGGTGAACGTAAACAAAGACCCTCAGAAACTCATATCCGAGGTTAAGGTAATCATACAGTTTAGCTCTCCGTACTATCCAGAGTCTCGTGTTGCTACTTGCGTCTCTTTATTTCTCTGGACCTAATTAGGTGGCAGCTAAATTTTATAATACTGAGGCAGCAAGGGCGTTATAGTAATGAATATCAAGCTGCATTATAAAAGAAATACTGGCGCAGCAACTAATGGCAACGTATCAGGTATCGTAATATATATATATATATATATATATATATATATATATATATATATATATATATATATATATATATATATATATACATATATATATATATATATATATATATATATATATATATATATATATATATATATATATACTTTTATTTAGTCCCTGCCAATCAAAGATAAAATTGTTACCATATTTCGTGGGAAATCATTCAATTTTGGCATAAAAAAGTAGTAAAAGTACCTAAGACGTGTATATTTTTATCATAACATTTACACAAAAACTAAATGTATTCCAGGTGCTACCTAATCATATATATATATATATATATATATATATATATATATATATATATATATATATATATATATATATATATATATATATATATATATATATATAACACGCTTGCTGCGTCAATGTTTTTTTATGAAAGTCATGTGTGAGCGATAAAACAGTTAATATATAGTTCACTTACATAATATTATAATTAGTACGTATTAAGTCGATAAAGAGAAACGCGGTGGAAACACCGCATAGACTTGAAAACAGAAATTCGTGTGAGTAACATCCTGGCCGGCAGGCAGAGCTAAACAGTAGGACTTCCGAGATCAGATTTAATATTTAAATTTGTGTATATATATATATATATATATATATATATATATATATATATATATATATATATATATATATATATATATATCGTAAAAATGTGTAGATCATTTCTATGAAAGTTCGCTACCATAACGCACTTACTGCGTCCAGGCTTTTTTATTTTATGGTAATATTGTTGATCTTTTGTACAGTATTCCTTTACTTTTATAACTTTCTATTAAACGGAGAGTACTTTCTTGTATCCACTTCAGTTTTGCAAACTGGCTGCGCGAAAGAAGAGACCAATGATATTGTTTCCAACTATTCCTGCCCAAACATTAACCTCTTCCGGGTATTATTGTGTATGCTCTTCTCTCCTCCAGTGTGGATTTTCTTTAGACCAGTAGCGACATTTTTGACGATTAATCAAAATCGTCTTCCATGAGGCCCGGAGCTTATATGAATTTATAGGTGTGCATTTTATTTTCTTTTGGTGAAGTTTCGTAGAAATGTATGTATGTATGTATGTATGTATTACACCGATAACTTAAAAAATAATGGTTTGATTTTGATAAAATTTGGCATGTACCTTACTTTTGTAAATGGCTTTTCTTTCGAAAAAAATTGTTATCTCAAAAAATAAAAAAGCTATGATAACCAAATCTGGTAAACTATACATCAAAATTTAGATTTCTATGTTACAAGCAAAAAAAAGTTATAATACAATATTTTGTGCCAGATCATTTCTATGAAATGTCACTACCATAACGCACTCGCTGCGTCCAGGCTTTTTAATATTCTAATAATCAATGAATAGCTAACATCCAATGTGGTAGATGCTTGTCGATTCGAAGTAGGTGTGTTTTCCTCACATTCAAGCATTACATCCAGTTTAGTATCATTACTCAGTGCATTAAAATGTTTCTTTTGCATTTGCCCTACATGTCAAAGCTCGCGAAATTGCTTTTCAATTTTACCAATTGCTGCTAGGGAGATAGGCAACAAATCGGGAATTTTTTCTTGAAATAGGCGAACAATTTCGATGTGTGATCGTGTTTTATCTCCATAACCAATCGTCTGTAGAATTGTTATCTATTGCTTTTCTGTTAAATAAACCATGTTTTTAAATTGCAGTTAACGACAGACAACTACAGTCACGCGGATACAATCAAACAGCAAGTTGCTAAGGCGTTTTAATTAAAACTAACGTTGCCAACTATGAAGAATGTTGATAAGCTTATATGTCTTCTTTGTAATTGATACCATCCAAAAAGGACACTAAAATTATTTGTGCTCGCTGTCTCATTATTAAGAATAAAACGCGATTATATATTAATTTTTCAGTGTGTTGTAGTGAAGCTCGTCAAGTTAAGTTCTTTTCTTTTACTGTTATTTTCGCATATAATTTTAAAACTATAGCATTTGTAAATATAAAATGAAGATATCTTTCAAATGAGGTATCACAATTCCTTTTAAAAATTTGGGGGTTGCAACTATCACTTGAAGGAGGCTGAATGTAGGGCTGAAGTTTTTACGTTGCATGATGTCATTTTTTAAATCTAAAATTCACGTATTTAGGTTTTCTTTTATAAATATTAACAACAATTGAAATAATGAATTTATATTTCATTTGGCTGTTTTACACTGTATATAGAAAAAGTGTGGGATCTAATAGTAAGATTGGTATATCAAAGTCAGATTTGGCAACAATGCTATTCTGTGCATTGGCTGGTATATCGGTAAATTCGTTGGAATGCTTGACCGCCAGGCGCGGGTTTGCGGGGCTTTGGTTTTGTCAATGAACTTGCCCGTCTTAAGGTAACGGCAACCCAGCTATTTAAACAACCCATACAACTCTTAACTATATATAAATGTTTATCTTTTCACCTTGCAGTAATGTGTTTTTATTTACCGAAAGTAACATCTCCAAAATTTATAAATTACGATAGTAATAAGTATGCAACCGCTCACGTTCCTAGTCAATAACCCCAATCCGGTTTATTCTATATAAAAGTCATTACCCAAAACTGTCTAAAAAATCAACAGTCATTTCATGCACATTATTTACACTATGCATAGGTACCAAATCCTTTTTGTGAGCTGAATACAGAGATAGAGACTTCTGCTCTGGTTTCACAATTGTTTGTTTTCTTCTTCGGCTTTTAAGGCATCGTTAGACAGAAGAAAAATACTTCATAATATATGAAGCTGCCAGAAACCCAAAATAATTGTAAATAATCTTTGCCTAGAGAAAATTTATAGCCTGGGATGCACATGTACCTCGGTTGGTAGGACAATGGTTTAATAGCAACAAAATATCAGTATGATACGCTACGAAATTACGGCAATTACAAACTAATGTTTTTTTTCAATTTATTTAGACCTATGGTGGTAGTTTTATTTTATTTTAAGAACCTGCTTTTCTAATTGTTAATTTCTGTTTCCACGACCATGTCCAATCACCGACTCCGGGGAGCAGCCTTCACAACTAACTTTAGATTAATCGACTGCTGATAGATAGAAGTTTATTACCTTATATGCACTCTGATACTATTTTTATGTTGTGGAAATTCGTTTTTACAATCTGTTGTTGCCGAGTTATTGGCATTATTAGTTCGTTGCTGGTCACACAATGTAAGTTTAAACTAACATTTTTTTAATTTGTTTTTTCTTAAATGCTTTTAGTGAATTTTCTTTAAAAAAAATTCACTAATGAGGAGATCCCGACTTTTGAATTTTGAACAAATTTCTTCAAATGAGCGCTAATTAGGCCCCCCAGAACACATATCCGGGGTCGGTTTAAATTTTTATATGTTTATATATATATATATATATATATATATATATATATATATATATATATATATATATATATATATATATATATATATATATATATGTATCACACCGATAACTCAAAAAATAATGGGCCGATTTTGATTAAATTTGGTGAATAAATTCCTTTTGCAAATGGCTTGGATAAGTTCGTTAGCCAGGAAAATCGGTCCAGGTTTTCCCGGAAAATTTTGTGTTTTCTTTCGAAAAAAATTTATATCTCTGGAATTAACAAAGTAAGGGCAACCAAATTTCATATGCGGATTTATTTCATTATACGCAAGTTACCTACCAAAATTTAGCTTCGTAGGTTAAAGGATAAAAAAGTTACAGGCATTCAAAGAAAAATAAATTTCGATTTTCCTCAAAACGTCAAAATTGCGATTTTAAACGTCAAAATTGGTGAGTACATTCCTTTCGCAAGTCTCTTGGATAATTTTGTTAGCCAGGAAAATCCGCCGAGGTTTTCCCGGAAAAATTTGTGTTTTCTTTCGCAAAATATTTATATCTCCAAAATTAACAAAGTAAGGGCAACCATTTGGTAAGCTGGTTTATATCGTTATAGGTGTGCCACCTACCAAAATTTAGCTCTGTAGGTTAAAAGACAAAAAAGTTATGGGCATTTAAAGAAAAATAAATTGGGGGTTTCCTCAAAACGTCAAAGTGACAATTGAAAACGTCAAAATTCGCAACATTTAGGCAAATAACTTGAATCTAATACGATTTATGGAAAGAAAATGTCTCAAGAAGAATGTTTTACATACACCGAACTCTTAGTTTCAACCGTCATTGTCCTTCATTTTACTAAAATATTTCCAGAAAATTCATTTCTAATAGACCCTTTCTCTGATGCTTGGCAGTAGCCTTAGCTATAGAGTTTATTGTTTAATGGTATATAATTTTTGTCGAATTTTCGTAAAAAATCAATAAAGCTCAATATATTCGTTATTATACAAGATATGAAAAAATATTGTATACAATAATTATACGGTGTTTTGAGCTACATCTTAAAAACTTATTGCGACAATCACAGGATGGCCCATAAGTCGTTGGTGATACAAATAATTTTTTTTGTCGAAAACGCCTTATTTTTTTGCATTTTCCATCGAAATATAATGCATGTTTGTAAGTTAAGAAATTCTGGAGGCAGCAAGTGCGTTGTGGTTGCGAATTTTGATTAAATGCTTCATATTTGAAAAGCTGAATTTGCTATTAACCTATAAGGTTGACCAGGAAACGGATTTTTTCAGTAACACTTTTGGTTTACTTTTGGAAATTTCTGTACGTTTTCAAACAATCAAGTTATTTTGATGAAACATGGCACATTGTTTTTACTATATATGTTATACTGGTAATCAAATTTGATGCCTGCTTTTTCTATATAGGTTATACTGGTAACCAAAATTGATGTCTGCTTTCTTAAAAAGAAAACACACATATTTGCAATAAAAACATTTTTATGAAAATTCACTACCATAACGCACTTGCTGCGTCCCGAGATTTTTTTGTTTTCTTGTTGTCTCTAACTTTTTTTAGTCAGGGTACGTCAGGTTAGATTAGATCAGGTCAGGTCGTTCAGGCCTGTTTGGTAGGGTGTTTTGTGCAAAAAATACAAGAAAAAGTTGTCTCTCTCCAACCCTTAAACAAGCTGGGGCACCTGGAGCAAATAAGCGTGCTGGAGGAGGAAGGACATTGGAAATTCGTTTTTACAATCTGTTGTTGCCGAGTTATTGGCATTATTAGTTCGTTGCTGGTCACACATTGTAAGTTTAAACTAACATTTTTTAAATTTGTGTTTTCTTAAATGCTTTTTTTTTTGTTTTCTTGTTGTCTCCAACGTTTTTTAGTCAGGTTACGTCAGGTTAGGTCAGGTCAGGTTAGATCAGGTCAGGTCGTTTAGGCCTGCTTGGTAGGGTATTTTGTGCAAAAAAGACAAGAAAACAGTTGTCTCTCTCCAACCCCTAAACAAGCTGGGGGACCTGGAGCAAATAAGCGTGCTGGAGGGGGAAGGACATTATTAAGAGAAAATGTTGATGCAAAATGTAAAAAAGGCTGCTTATAGTCCAACTAAGCTGGGACCCTGGGAATCAAACTCAGTACTCTTCGGTTCAGAGGCATACGCTCTTACCCCTGAACCACCGAGGGCCTTATAACTGTTAAGAATGTCTAAATAATTCGCATGAAAAAAAATTGCTAAAAAGTGCACAAAAATTGAGATTATAACGACTAGAGCTGGGGGTAATACTGGCGGAACTTCTAAAAAGCTGTCATTTTAGCAACATTTGTTATGGAAGTTTCTGTGACCTTTGGATCTTTGCATAGTTGTCATATTCAGGTATAACTAAAGTATATTTTTCACATGCACAAGCAGATATTTAACTATTTAATATAATAACATATACTATCAATTTGTTAACACCGGAATAAGAAGTCCAACTAGTATGATCATCATAACATAATTGATGGCTATTTTATATAAAAGTTAATAACTAAATAAATTATTAAAATTTAAAAGAAAATTATGTGGCTGCTCAGGACAGAACATGAGATCTAATGCAATTATGAAAAATATGTGGGTTCATACCTTATGATTTGGGTGGTGTCAGACGTACAAATAAAAATCGAGACTCGGTTAACTTCATTTATTAATAAATAATGAATTTATATAAGCCCAAATGGTTGTAAGTTATTGTGATAGATGGAAGCAGTTATAAATTTAAATAGAAATTACAGATGAACAATGTACTTAAGTATGGTGTCGTCTGTGGTGCCTGTTGGATTAACTAGGCAGGAGAGGGCGTGTGGCTACTTAGGGCTATCGAAACCTCTGGATATATTGTAGTTGCTGCGGGGACCACTCGGGTCTGGCCAACCCACTGGATTGACTTCAGCAGGTGCTTCTGCATGGCGTTGACTGGGGATGGCTAGTGGAGCTCCCATAATGATGTTGAAGGGGCTCGAAAAGCGGTGGAGCTGATGGGGCTCCAATTATGGTGATGTTGAAGGGGGGCCTACAAACGATGGTGTTAAGGTGCTTCCGTAATGCTGATGTTGACGGGGCCCTCCAAACCATTATGTTGAATGGGGCTCCAAACGATGATGTTGAATGGGGCTCCAAACGGTATAGCTCATATGAGCGTGCTGCTGTTTCTCTTAGCTAGCTGTTCTTTAACATTTTTACTGTTGTTAAAATTTTTTGGAAAAGATCGAGCTGAAGTCTGCAGCGCCTGTATAAAGACTTGTATTCTCCGACAAAAGAAAAAGAAGTTGAAACCTGCTACCAACCGTCGCCATTAAGTCGATGTTCACGAACAATAACAGAGAATATGTGTGTTTCTATGGGCATGAATTTAAGACGTTATATTACAAAGTTCATTAAGTAGGAGAGTAGTAAATTTCATTGACTAAGAAAATAATGTAATTAAGTACTAATGAACGCAATAATGGGAGTATATAAGTTGCAAAATGTGTAATACTTTACAACACATAATGTAATACATTCTACCTATTTATTTGAATGTTTTAATGCGCAACATCAAATGTCTTAGTACCTGAAGTTTGCAAATTTTTCAACTTACTAACTTTAATTTTTTACTTGAAATGTAAGAATCTTTTGAGTTTACAGTATATATTGGAAAACTTCTATCGCATTGCTATCAACTCTAAAAGATGTGCTGCTTCAAAGTTTTCTCTATGTTTTAGATTCATGTTACCATTTACAACATTTGCACCTGAGCTGCAAACTATATAAGACTCATAGAAACAGAGCTTTGTCAAGTGGAAGCTAATAAAACTGATGCAGTAAAACTTACGACACACACTCTTGCAACCATAATGTAAACATTCTACCTGGAAACAATAGTAGTTAATGCCGTTTTTAAGACGCTGCAAGTTTTAATAGAGACGTGTACGTATATATTGATCATTACATCAATTTCGCTTAAACTGCATTCAAATGCTTAAGTTTAGTTTGCAAATAAAAGTGAAATGGACCTTGTAATTGCCTCGTTAATGATCTTGGGTTTTGATTTACCATTAAAATTATAATCTATGCTGTTACTTTCTTATAATACAATTATGGCTACCTACGGTTTTTTTGTTGTTGTTGAGAAGTTGAATATAAGCTAAAAACATATTTATTGAAGATTTTAGCAACAAGTTTATAAACAAATCATTCGCGAGAATAAATTGCCTGCATAAATAACAAGAAAATGCCGTTATACTCCTGATTTACTATTAGGAAATTCCTTGGTTAAGTCGTCCTGAAGGGTCCCTGTAAGCGCTGTATCTCTGTTTGTCCTAAATACAAAATTTGAAAAAAAACGCCTTGTGCCAATACAGGTTGGTCACTTTTATCTCGCACACTATTGCTATCTTCTAAACCGTTAAAGATACAGAATCGGTTAAATTACGAAAATGTACAAGTTCATGCTTGTTAAGAGTTTGGAATGAAATTCTTGATAAATCGAGTCGTTGCTGAAATATCCTGAAAAAACTGAAAAGTTGCTTCACACCGATAACTCAAAAAAGTAGTGGACCGAATTTGATAAAATTGGGTACATACTTTTTTTTGCAAACAGTTTAAATAAGTTCGTTAGCCAGGATAATCGGCCCAGGTTTTCCCGAAGAATTTTGTGTTTTCTTTCGAAAAAAAAAAATTGTATCTCCGGAAATAACAAAGTAAGGGCAACCAAATGTGGTACGCGTTTTTATTGTATATAGTGAACTATGTGCCAAAATTTAGGTCCGTCAGTTTAAAAATAAAATAGTTATGAGCATTTAAAAAAAATGGGGTTTTCCTCAAAACGTCAAAATTCGCGATTTGAAACGTCAAAATTGGCAACATTTAAGCAAAGAACGTGAAGCAAATACGGATTGGGTAAAGAAAATGTCGCAAGAAGAGTGTTCTGCAAACCCTTAAGTTTCAGCTTCAACCGTTATTGTCCTTGATTTTACTAAAATATTTCCAGAAATTTCGTTTTAAATAGACCCTTTTTCTGATGCTTTGGCCGTAGTTTTAGTTAAATTTATGGTTTAACGGTCTATATATTTTTAGCTAATTTTCGTAGAAAAAATTCATTAATGAGTGTACGTTAATTTTAGGGTGCCTTGAGCTGCATCTTATAAAGTGATTTTGACAATCACAGGATGGCCCATAAGTCGGTGGGATACCTACAATTTTTGCCCTCATATTATTGGATTTTTGCATTTTTTTATAGAAATATGATGCATGTTTGTAAGAAAAAATTTAAGGCGCAATAAGTGCATTTTGGTAGCAAATTTTCATTAAATGCTTCAAATTTAAATAACTCAATTTTCTATTAACCCAAGGTTTGTTGGCTAGGAAACCAGTTTTCTCGGTAACATTTTAAGTTTATTTTTGGAAAAATGTTTGTACATTTTTATACAATAAGTTATTTTGATAAAATATGGTACATTCTTTCTATTGCACACAATATACCGGTAACCAGATTGATGCCTGCTGGCATTAGAGAGACATATTTGCTATTAAAAAGGTTTTTATAAAAATTCGCTTTCATAACGCACCTACTGTGTCCAGACTTTTACTTGCAATAAATTTTCTTTTCTTTTACTTGAAATAAATTTTAAAACCATCGAATTTTCGAATAGAGAATGAAGTTTTCTTTTAAGTGGGGTATCACAAGTCCCTATATTAAAAATTTGGGAGTTGCAACTGTCACTTAACGGGGTTTGAATGTAGGTGTGAGGTTTTCACGTTGCAGGATGTGATTGTTTAATCTAAAATTGACGTGTTTCTGGATTTCTTTTAAATATGCATAATAATTTTGGTACTTGATTTATTTAATTTGGCTTTTTTACACTGTACATTAACAGCACCATCATATCCTGACTATTGTATATTCGACGGGTTGTCCTTTCACTGTGGTATTTTTGAAAAACTTGTATGTAATGCTTTATACAAAAAACTGTATAAAGTATTAGATAAAAATAAATAAATAACAAAAACTGGAACAAGCCTCAACACAAAGCAAATTGCAACAATTGCAGAGGCTGATATGTCTTGGAATAACGGAAGCTATGACATCATGCCCTACAGCTGCACTAGAGGCAATGCTTAAATCTTGCTCCACTGCACGTATGCGTAAAGAGGGAAGCGTAGCTAAGTGCCTCAAGACTATTCCAAACGGATAAATTCAAACCAGGCGACTTGAAAATCCTGGAAATTATTCAACTGGAGTCACTCGCCAAACCAGCAGACCAAATGCCAGCCAAATTGGGCTTCATAATTCCATTCGCCGTGGTTATAAGTGACCAGTGAAGCATGTGACAGAGGCAGTGTTAGGCTGACAAACAACTCATCTGTATGGTATACAGATGGGTCTAAACAAATGGAGGGAGCAGGACTGTGAATAAGAAGACCTAACTTTAGACTCGCTAAGTCCCTAGGAAAAACTTCCACCGTCTTTCAAGTAGAAATGCTTGCTACAAATCTCTGTGTATAGAAGTACATATAAAGAAAACTCAGATGGATCTACATCCTGTCAGGCAGTACTAAAGACTGAAATCTTTCGAAAACAAGTCTAAACCGACCTGGGACTGCAAAAAATACTTGAAGCAACTGGCTACAAACAACACAATAACTTCCATGTGGGTACCAGGACATAAAGGTATTAAAGGAAATGAGGAAGCAGGTAGCCTTACAAAAAATCAGAAATAACGCCATTCTATGGTCCATGTAGACTAATAAAAGGCCACGTAAGCAATGAACTTGATACTTGGAAAATGAACCAAATGATGACATACTGAAGGAAAATGCCAGGCTTAAGGCAGACAAAACGGTTCATCACCATATCAACAGATATGTCTAAACTGTTTCTTTAATTGAACAGGCAAGATTTGATACTGATCACAGGACTTTTTACAGGACACTCCTCAGTAATGTATCACCTTACGAAGATGGTAAGATGGACAGTAGAAACTGCAGATACTGCACTGACGCAGCAAAAACAACAAAACACTTGCTATGCGACTACATGGCCCAGTTCTGCAAAAAGCTCAAATGTCTTGGAGGGGTGACCCTAAAACACCAGAAAATAGGTAAAATAACTTCCAAAAAGTTAGTGGACTACATAAAAAGTATTTTTGGGCTACTATTAGGAAAATGATTCATGCACAAAATTGGGGTCGCAGCGCTTAGAGGCCATACTTTTTGTATGTTTGGCAACAAACAAAAACTCTCTTTTGGTACATAAAATTTGACAATACTTGTTTATTAAACACGATCGTTTGGCCTGTTAATTTGAGATAAAAATTTTTTAATGCATGTTACACAATTTCTCTACAACTTTTCGAATGTTGGTACATTTTACAGTCTTCAGACACGTGTAAAAATTTTAGCAACTTATTTTTTCCCAACATACAAAAATTTTCCTTCAAATTCCTTGGATTTGATATTTTTAAATGTGCTTTGTCTTGATAGATGTGTTTAATCTGCAATTTATGTTACACAAAAAGATAGGGAAACTTTCCAATCATCATATTTTCCTTTTTTGTGAAAACAGTATTTTATATAGGTACGTTTTATTTGTATTGCTAGACAAATATTTTGCCTTATTTTTTCAATTATTATATTTTTAATGCAAAGACTGTCATATATTCATTTTTAATTTAGATAACATCCTGTCGTAATATGTATTGCCGCAGCGTTTGTAAAAACAATTTAAATCATAAATCACTTGATAACTCTGTTGCTATCAAATTAACTAGAATTTTAACAATTTAGTCTATGGATACAAATATATTAAGTAACGGAATACGACAGCTGATTTAACTAATGAATCAAAATCAGTCTAATCATCATTTATCATATAATCAAATAATGTTGTGGACTGAAATATCTATCAGTTTAAATTATATTATAAATTTATACCATTCCTGTGTTGCCTGACACAACCTTAAATTTGGGATCTAGACTTTTTTCAAGACTGTATGGGTTAACGCGATAATCTTTTACACAATAAGTTTATAGATTTCCAAGTATTGTTTTAACTGGTAAAATCATGATTTTTTCTATGATTTTATTCTATTATCTTAGGTTTTCTGCGAGTAAGTTTTGCTGTTTGCTTTGTTGTTATGCATGACATTAGCAGTGTTGCGATTTGAGCGAATCTGCTTAGCAGAACTTTATTTTTGAATCACTTTTGAAGCGATATTCGTTGTTTTTAGAGAATTTTCGTGAAAAAGTGTACTATGTTTTACCTATATATATATATATATATATATATATATATATATATATATATATATATATATATATATATATATATATATATATATATACTTTGTTTGTTTGCTGTACGTTTGTGATTTCGAACCGTCCCTGTTCATCATCAGCACGCTACTGACTGTTATCGCTCCCGTCTTGTCTACGTCTGAGATTGTACGTGGCGCATGCGCCGTGATCTTCTATTGGTTTCCTGTTCTCTGATTGGTTGTGCCTTCGGGCTGTGTCGTGTGTATCGGTGTCCTGTCTTGATCACTGTGGTTTGATAATTTGTCTATTAGACAAATTATCAAACCACAGTGATTTGTCTATTAGACAAATTATCAAACCACAGTGATCAAGACAAAACACCGATACACACGACACAGCCCGAAGGCACAACCAATTAGAGAACAGGAAACCGACCAATAGAAGCTCACGGCGCATGCGCCACGTACAATCTCAGACGTAGACCAGACAGGAGCGATAACAGTCAGTAGCGTGCTGATGATGAACCGGGACGGTTCGAAACCGCAGTCCGCACAAACCAATAAGAAATCACAAACGTACAGCAAACAAATAAAGCCCGGACGCAGCAAGTGCGTTATGGTAGTGACTTTTCATAGAAATGATCTGGCACAAAATATTTTATTATAAATTTTTTTTTCTTGTAACGTAGAAATCTAAATTTTATTGTATAGTTTACGTTTTATATCGTAAACGTACCTACCAAATTTGGTTATCATAGATTTTTTATTTTTTAAGATAAAAATTTTTTTCAAATGGAAACTCAAAATTTTCCTGGAAAACCTCGTCCGATTTTTCTGATCAACGAACTTATCAAAGCCATTTACAAAAGAAAAGTACATGCCAAATTTTATCAAAATCGGCCTATTATTCTTTGAGATAAAATTTTTTTTCGAGTGAAAACTCAAAATTTTCCCGGAAAACCTCGTCCGATTTTTCTGACTAACAAGCTTGTCAAAGCCATTTACAAAAGTAAGGTACATGCCAAATTTTATTCAAATCCGACCATTATTTTTTGAGATAAGAATTTTTTTCGAATGAAAAGTCAAAATTTTCCCGGAAAACCTCGTCCGATTTTCCTGACTAACGAACTTATCCAAGCCATTTACAAAATACACGCCAAATCTTATCAAAATCGGTCCATTATTTTTTGAGTTATCGGTTATATATATATATATATATATATATATATATATATATATATATATATATATATATATATATATATATATATATATGTGTATATATATATATATATATATATATATATATATATATATATATATATGTATATATATATATATATGTATATATATATATATATATATATATATATATATATATATATATATATATATATATAAACATATAAAAATTGAAACTGACCCCAGATACGGGTTCTAGGGGTCCTAGTTCGCGCTCATTTGGAAAAAATTTTTCAAAATTCAAAAGTCGGGATCTTCCCATTCGTGAATTTTTTCTACGAAAATTCACTAATAAAGTGTATATTTAAAAGTGATCACAGTGTAGTGCAATATTCCTAAAGATATATATATATATATATATATATATATATATATATATATATATATATATATATATATATATATATATATATATATATATATTTGCCTTTTTTGTGAAAACTGTATTTTATATAGGTACGTTTTATTTATATTGCTAGACAAATATTTTGCCTTATTTTTTAATTATTATATTTTTTATGTCATATATTCATTTTTAATTTAGATAACATCCTGTCGTAATATATATATATATATATATATATATATATATATATATATATATATATATATATATATATATATATATATATATATATATATACCAGTAAAAAATATAAAATTATATGCTTAAAACAAAAAATTAATTAATAAATTAAAACTAACATTACCCTGTGTAACTAAGGGCTAAGTTCAGATGAATGATATAATAATAAAAATAATTCATAAATGCATAGCATGGCTCTGCTAAAAAGGAGAAGTCAGAAACAAGGCAAATAAAACAACACACAACGTAATAAAAAACAATAAAACGGAAAATAGAATAATACAAGCACACCAATCTAATTAGGCGTATATTGAGACACTAGGTGAAGATTGTAACTTGTGATGAGCACACTAGGTGAAGATTGGAACCTGTGATGATTACTCATAAGTACACTTGGAGAGACTCAATTCATCACAACACATTTTTAAAAAAGACTTGACGATCGTTTCACAAGCAATGTTAGCGTCATCAAAGGATTAAAGTTTGTAAACCTTAAGCAACTAAAATTGTGTGTTATATTAGGTGCAGGTAATTGACAACATCCCTCGAGAGAGGTTCAAACAATCAAACTTTCACCGCTTAGGTTTATCGAAAGTCCCTCTATTAGAATTTTGTTATCTTTATTACCATGGGGTGTGGGACCTTTTGTACATCGGCCGAATAATGAACTCTACATAGGCGGAAGTGCGAAATTCATACAGCGTCTCTTATTTCGATGTTTAGTGATATACATACTTTTATATCCATTCCATTATCTCGGTTGTCTTAACATTTTTGATTAATTTTAGGTATTTTTCTACGTACTGAATATTACCCAAAATATGCTGGACAACGCATGACCTATCTACAGCACCGTGTCTCAGTTGTGCTAAATGTTCCTTAGTTTGCCCAATGTATTTAATTTCACAATCTTTTCAACTTATTTCATAGACCCAGACATGTCAATGGCTTTATCCTTATCTTTTGGGTTACCTAACAAAGCATATTTATCGAAAATATTAGTTGCAAATTAGCTTTTTTTTAATGCTACCAAGACCCTCCGTGACTCGCGGTTCAAATGGTAAGCAGACAATTTTTTTGTGTATATTGACGCAATACAAAATAATAGTGGATATAAAAAATTAGGATTATGTTTTATATACTTACATTATGTTTGCGGATGGTGAGTTACGTTTTTCTGAAAAGTGGATTAAGCTTGTATTGCATGTCACAAGCTGTCAAAGATAACAACGTTATTTAGGTCTGTCGCTTTGAAGTTTCATTTGACATTTGTGAAAACAATTTATCAACTACTTACCTATATATTAATAAAATGTAAACATAGATAATCTTATTAAATTCAGTATTTATTACCTTTTTTTATACCAAAGTTAATTTAAATATTTTATTATTTTTCCTCGCCACTTCGCTAAATAAACGCATATTCTGATCGGTTATTAGAATTGAATAAGGAACTGAAAAAAAAACTGTTCCCTACATGAGATGGTATGCGATTATAAAAATGTAAATATATTTAAAACTAGAATCTTTAGGTATAGGAAGTCTTATACAAAAGTTAAGGCAGTTGCCCTTCACTTCTGAAAGATAAAATACATACTGTTCCATTTGAAAAAATTGAGCCATTATTTGCGAGCGCCTGTACATGGCATCTCGATTTTTCGATGAATTTTATAAACAAAAACGCTTCTGAATGCGTCATTTCCATGGGACTTCCATATATATTGGTGAAAACGTCGTATTACATTTTTGATCTGTGTCAAAAAAGCGAAAAGAGTTGCAAGACAATTGAAATAACTCAAAACATGAACGATATCAATTTTTTTATGTACAAGCATGCGTTATAGTTCGACGCAAAATGTCAAAATGCAGGGGTGTTCTATTAAAAAAAAAGGAAAGTTGTATCATTAATGACTTATGGGTCGCCCTGTCAAAATAATTGTATAAGATGCAACTCGAGACATTATATAATTAACGTATATAATTTTTTTCATATGTTGTATTATATATATATATATATATATATATATATATATATATATATATATATATATATATATATATATATATATATATATAAAAAAAAACAGAAACTGACCGCAGATATCGGTTCTAAGATCGGTGGTTAGTGCTCATTTAAATAAATATTTTCCAAACTCAAAGTCGCGGTCTCCTCAATAACGATTTTTTTCTACGAAGCTAACAAGTTTGTCCAAGCCACTTACGAAAGGAAGGTACCATATTTTATCTTAATCGGTCCATTATTGTTGAGTTATCGGTGTGATATATATATATATATATATATATATATATATATATATATATATATATATATATATATATATATATATATATATATATATATATATATATATATATATATTAACTGACCCCGGGTATGGGTTTTAGGGGTCCTATTTCGTGCTCATTTAAAGAATTTTTTTCAAATTTCAAAAGTCAGGATCTGCCCATTAGTAATTTTTTTCTAGGAGAATTCACTAAAAGAATAAAGTTGGTGGAAATTAGATGGAAGTTAAATTATATATATTTATGTATGTATGTAAATCACCCGGTACTTGTTTCTCTTAGTGACGTTAGTATTGTTTTTATGAATTTTTTAGAAAAGTTTCACAATCCTGAGTAACTGAATAATGAAGTAAACCTAGGCTCATATTAAATTCCTTGCAAAAGTTAGGTTAGAAAATACAAAGTATGACATATTTGAGTCCAATTATTATTAATAAGAGCAAGTAGTTGCTTGTGATACAAAAGTTTTATAGGTGGTTGGCAAATTCATAACAAAATTATATGAAAACTTTCAAACAATTTAAAACTGAAGTTTCTTCCAAAGTATTCAGTTAAAGTTTCAGCATGTTCTACGTAGTAAGTAGTAATAACGTTGAAACAATATTCCAGGTGTCTTTACCATCTAGTTTATAAAGTACCTTGATAATTTAATTGTAAGGACCCAAAAGTAGGACAAACTCTAATCATTATTACGTATTCATAGAATAAGAATTCTGTTTTTATAAATAAAATGTATATTCCAAAAACTTATAGATAGGACTGTTAAAATAATATTTATTAATATTTATTTAAAAAATTGTTTAATGTGTCTTATTTGTTAACAATTGATGGGTATTGATTTATTCTTATTTATTCTTAATCAGCATGTTAATTAGCACTAATAGTGAAAAGTAAACTCAACTATTGCATAAAACTATTTATACTAACCAATACACGAATTCCAGACCTATATGTGGACTACAATCTTAGGGTTACAAAAACCTTATGGTTGAACTTTGTGAATTTGTGATTTTTTTTCTTGCAAATGGGAATGTGTTTAAACTTCTTAGAGATACGTGTAGATGTACTTCTATAAATTACACCAGTTTACAAGCGTTTTGCTCATCAGCTAAAACTAGTTTTATTTTACCAATTTAAGAGCCCTGAATTCAAAAATACCATTAAATTTTTTCCATCACTTCTATATATCTTTAGATGCAGACAACAGAAGTACATCTATATTTATCCATTATTCATTGTACATATAATATACAACAAAAGCCAGCAAACTAAGAACCAAAAAACTTTGAGGTCATATTTTTCCTTTTTTACATTTTTACATTGATTTCCTTTCAAATTGAGCAGCAAAAATTACCCATCATGTTTTCATCCCAGAAGCCTTGATATCTGCGCTCTAAATCCATGACGTCTTGATGAACTACCTGTTATTCTGTTTATTTACTGTTCCGTTTAGCCAAAATGATGCCTTTTCCGAAAAAAAGATCGGGACGCAGCAAGTGCGTTATGGTAGTGAATTTTTATGAAATGCTTCAAATTTGAATAACTCAATTTTCTATAAACTTAGAAAGTTGAATTTTGGCTCATAGGAAGATCTTTCACAAGGCAACATATTCATCAAATTTCATTTAAATAACTTTGTAATTTTCGGAGGAAACAATTTTTTCAAAAGAAAATTTATCGGGAAAACCTTGTTGGATTTTTTTGGCTAACGAAGTTATCCAAGCTATTAATAAAAGAAAGGTACCTGCCGAATTTCATTGAAATCAGTTAATTATTTTTTCAGTTATCGGTTGTATATATATATATATATATATATATATATATATATATATATATATATATATATATATATATATATATATATATATATATATATATATATATAGGGAGAAAGGTTTAAGGGCAAAGCCGCAAGGAGACAACCGCAAACACGTGTTGCAGGCGGTTGTCTCCTTGCGGCTTTGCCCTTGAACCTTTCTCCTTGTATAGTACATAAATGCCGTGTTATCAATCCTGTTCTAGTATATATATATATATATATATATATATATATATATATATATATATATATATATATATATATATATATATATATATAAATTGAAACTGACCCCGGATTTGGATTTTAGGGGTCCTAGTTCGCGCTCATTTGAAAATTTTTTTGCAAAGTCTCACCATCGATACCTCTCTATTAGTGATTTTTTTTTCAATAAAAATTCACTAAAAATTGGCGAGTAAACTTGGATTACGGTTGCATAAATCTTGCATTATTTTACAGGATGATAATTTTCTAATTTTACTGCATGCCATACTGTTCGCTGAGAAATTTCGTAGTCTGCTGCAATTGATCGAGATGCAACATGAGGATTCTCACCCACACCTAACAAAATATCCAGTATTACGTCTTCATCAATTTTCTTAGGACGCCCTGCATTTTTAGTATGTTTAACACGTCTAGTTTCTCTGAATTTGGATTGGCTGATACGTCTATTTGGATATTTCCCATTAACCAAATTGCACAGTTCCTGTTGTGTTCTGGTTTTATCACCGCATCCAACAAGAATTATAAATTCTACCTTGGGTTTTACTTAAATGTGCCACACCTAATTAACTTTCTAAAGAGGTTTATGTTATTAACAATAACGTTCATTTGCGATGACGTACACCTGATTATTCTATATTATTGATTAGTACCTACTTGTGTATACAATTTTGAACATTTTGTTTGCATTAAATAATCTTATTTTATTGGTTATTATTTGATTGTTGTTTTATTAATAATTAAAAGGCCGCATCGACCATTAAGGGTCATTAGGAGCTTATTCCTCAAAACCATACAATAAATTATATCTAATCAATTAGCTCAATGTCTTTTAGAAGTTGCAAAAAAATTTTTCAATCTCATTGCTTGGGTCTAGGACATCTTTTATGGCTTGTGGAACATAATTGCGTATTTTGCTTCTTCATATTTTGGACACTTTTCTTGAAGACAAATTATTTTTGGATTACTTTCGTAGATTAGTACTCTAAGTTTTTCTAAATGACGGTAAAAACCGTTTAAATTTCATTGCAGTATGAAAGTGCTTATTCAGTACTAAGACTTTTTTTGAGAGAGATCAGTGTCTATTTTTGACCCAGTTTCTAGTTCTTCTAGTTTTAGTTGCCACGAAGTAGTAGTAGTAGCAGTGGTGGGGAGGCCAACGCCAAGCAAGTAGGCCACAATGGGCCCTTTTTGCCAACCCCAGCAACCATGCTCTACTCTTTCTCGGTTCCGTCGCCAAACCGCCTCGACCTCGAGATGAAGACCATGACGGTCTTCAATTAGACGGTACTTACCTGATTCCTCTGCAGACTCCTCGATCCGAACAATTCTGCTCGAAGGCTCCCAAAAGCCTCGCATTCACACAGGTAGTGGTAGGACGTTTCATCATCCTCGCCGCATTCCTGACAAATGGGATCCCTCTCTACGCCTATCAATGTCAGGTGTCATCTAAGAGCGCAGTGGCTTGTCAGCACCCCAATGATGCGGCGAAGCGTAGGTCGACTCCTTCCGAGTAGACAGGCAACTATACCTCTGTCCGGCCCCTTCACGAAGTCCCTCGCCTGCCTGCAGCCACTAACCGACCGCCAGTGCCTCTCCATTGCTTCCTCGGTGCACCTGTCTAAGGCGACAGAGACTGTCTTCCTACTTATGCCTATCGCAGGCTCCGGGCCACAGAACGGCCGCTGGGAACCGAGTCTTGCGAGATTATTCGCCACCTCATTCCCCGCTACGCCAGTGTCCCGGAACGCACACCAGTTGCACCTCCTTCATCCTGGCTAGTACTCTGAGGGCGTCAGCGCACTCCTGAACCAGTGTTGACCTGATTCTGGCCGCGCAGACTGCCCGGAGGACCGCCTGGCTATCCGAGCAGATGTACACACATTTCTCGGGACTCCTCTTCACATCCTGTCTATTGGCCACAGACAGGATAGCATACACCTATGTTTCGAATGCCGTGGTATATGCGCCAAGAGCATAGCTCTCGCGCACCCCCAGTCCCTCGATGCCCCGGGGGATTGTTGGTCCTCCAGCCGCGATCCGTCAGTGAAACAGACCAGGCTTGCGGGCTGGAATGCGACCTCATTTCCCCTCCACTGATCCCTGCTGGGGATCCTGAGGGTGTATGGCCTAGTCAACCTAATATCGTCCTCGGCATCCCGCACCTTTATGGCGGAAATCGGAATTTCCTTTTCCACCTCCTTGGCAACTCTTGCATGCCCTATTACTGTTCCCTCTTCGCACCACTTTCCTGAGTCCCGCATTCTAAGATGTGACGCCATAGCCTCCCTTCTGATACAGATGGTAAGCGGTGGCAGCATCAACAGGACCTCTAGCGCGGTTGAGGGTGTCGACCTCATAGCGCCTGTGATACCCAGGATTCTCAGCCTTTGGAGTTTAGCCAGCTTCCTGCTGGTAGTTTGGTTTACACCACACCACCAGACCAACGCCCCATAGAGGATTCTCGGCCTGACGATAGCAGTGTAGATCCAATGAAGGATCCGAGGATTAAGTTCCCAGGTCCTCCTTATCACACGACGCAGCTGCCAGAGGGTCGCTACTCCCTTCCTCACTACTCGTTGTATTTGCGACCCCATGTTAGTTTGGGGTCCAGGATCGCCCGCAGATATTTGACCTCCCGCACAATTAGTTGCCACGAAAGTTACTTTTTTATTCTAATACATCTCCCCTTGATGGCTCTATGTGTGAATCTAGAGTATAATTTGGACAGGAGTTCTACTAAGGCATATGTGTCTTGCGTGTATTCTTTTGATATACTTAGTGGATCTGAGTTTCGATAAACATTTTCAAAGAGGCGTACTGTTTGGTTGAAATTGAGGGCTAGTGGTGGAGACGCATTTTCTATATTGCTTAACAGGAAGTATCATTTCCGCAATCGGAGATATCACGTTTTCTGTTTGGTCAGCTCTTTTAGGTTTCTTGTAATTTTCTTATATGGAGGTGAAAGAACAGTGAAGCAGTCTTCTTTTGCATTGGTTTGATCATTAGGGAAAAATAAAGTATTCTCATTGTTTTCTAAACATGTGGTGAGAGAGATTGGCTGTGGGGCGGCTCTTTTGGTTGAACGCGAGGCTTCTGGTGGGTTTATGGCAACTGTAACATTACTTTCATTTGATGTGTCTTTTGCTGACAGCGGCGATATAGATGATACGGGAGTCAGATCAATTTGTTTTATCATTGTTTCTAACGATTCGTTGGGGATTGATGGACAGACATTTGACATAATGATCCTACTCGCTGGAGTTATCAATCCTCAAACGCCAATTTCAGATCCGCAAACCACTATTTTGCTGTGCTTTTGTACGAAGGCTTCAACCAATTTAGCATCTGCAAAATAAATGCACACCCTGTCGTTTGAGATTTTGGAGGAAAACCAGATATTCTTGGGTCGTATCATATTTCTGGCGGCGTGCACGGAGTCGGATGGCTCTAGAGTTTCTTGAACGTTCATAATAACTGCTTGATTTTTACTAGGACTTTCTTAAATTGGCTGGGATGTGGCAATATAAGAATATGTTTTCTCTTGTGTTGTAACATTATTTATATCTTCTGCTGTATGATTTTCTTGGGGACTCATGTTGTCAGAGGTCCCCTCACTAGTCGATTCCATTGTTTTGTGTTAATCAAAATTTATAAGATATCTTCGACAACCCCCTAAAAACATTGCTGTTAGACGGGTTGTCTATCCTAAGACTGAAACTGGCAGGTTTTTTCAATGAATTCAGTATTTAACACTAATAAGATAAAAGTTTTAATAAATAATGTTAAGTTAAATTATAATTCCACTAATTACCAGCTTCTTTACACTAATTCACATTAACACAATCAACTTTAAACTTTCGCATCATCTGAACTATACTTTAGCAAAGAATCATAATAATTAATCGCTGTTAAGCCAATGGATCTGCGAAAATTTAACGATATGCTTTAGACCGTGAATAACACCGCTGGTGCTAAACTTCAATATGATTGTTGTTTTGAATAGAGTTTAAAATAGATTTATGTTTTTGACTCTTTAAGTGACTTTCATTCGAAAATTTAACAATGTCAGGTATCAAAATTTTGATGGAACTGTGTAGACAATTCGATGATCTCTCAAAATAATAAAAGGAGGGTTGTCATTAAAAAAATAGGTCGATGAGGTCATATTAGAAAATTTTAAGCAAAAATGTGTATTTTTTTTATAACTAGAGTTGATCTGTCCAAGCATTTCGTCAAAACGCAGGTCGCTCAAATTTTATTTAATTTATTCCATATATATATATATATATATATATATATATATATATATATATATATATATATATATATATATATATATATATATATATATATATATATATATATATATATATATAGACCGATTTGCGTCCAGATATTTTTTAAGAAACGCTGAAACACGTCAATTTTAATATTGAGGGGGACATGTTTTGACATAAAACTCAACTTTGTCACATCAACCCCTTAAGGGTGGTGATAACAACCCTTATATTTTAAATGGGGAACATGGGATTATGGATATAAGTTTTCAATTTTACAAGCTGGCTTTACATCAGACCTCTACCCGGACATTCCATCAAAACTCGAAAGCGTTTTTCGCTACACGAATGGTATGTTGTACTTTTTCCGTAAGAAGCGATATTTTGAATTTAACGAATTCACGAACATCTTAAACAAGGTGGCACCTTTTGACCCCGCTATATTTGGTATACAATGCCCGAGTGAAACTGTTTTTGAACAACTGCGAAAACTTTTGCAGAAACTAACAACTTTCGAAGATGTCCTAGATGAAGACTATGAAGATTCTTTGTAACTTAATACATTTACTACTTTAATAACTGTGTGACATGTTGTTACTAAATATTTGAAAATAGAGTCTCTTGTTTTCATTTTTTACCTCCAACATCTCAATCTGGTCTCCTTCGCACCAAAGTTTAAAAGTTGGTCTTCGCATGCGTGTATACTATTTTGAATTATACTCATCAAGACGATAAACATGACACCAAACACGTGGGGGTTAACTTTAAAAACTACAAAGTTGGTTTGCGCATACCAAAATGTCATATTTGAATTTCACTCGTTGAGACGAGTAACATGACACCAAACACTCTACATCTACGTCACTTAATAACAAAGTTGGTTTGCGCATGCGCAAATGTCATTTTTGAATTATAATCGCCACGGCGAGTAACATGACACCAAACACTATACCTCTACACCGCTTAATAAAAAAAGTTGGGTTTGCGCATGCGCAAACCGCCATTTTTGCGTACGTCACACTACCAAAAATCAAAATGGCGGGCCCTCTTCTTTTGGCAGGTGGTGCCACCTGTCGCTTAAAAATTTCAATTTCCCGGGATTTTCACTTCCTGTCGGCCATCTTGGATTACGTCACCACAGGTTAGCACCCTATTGGTTCTCCGTCCAGTTATGTCACTATGACGTCGCTCCGGCGCTTCGCGCCGGTTAGGGCGTGGTCGGGGCGTGGTCGGGGTGTGGTCACGTATGGGGCCCCGCCCAAGTGGGCGTTACTGTGTCACTGTAACGTCTCTCCGGCGCTTCGCGCAGTAGCCGGGTGGTGGAAGCTGGTGGTCTCAGACCCGCTCTATTATACCTACATGGGTCGGGTGTTACATCATTTGAAAGCTCTTTCTTTTCTGAATTTAGCACTAATCTTTTTGAAAGTTTTATCGACTCGTTTAAAAATTATTCATAGTTGGAGTTGCAAGACCGTATTTCATTCATTGTGACAAGAAATGCACTAATTAGTCAATTTTTCGTTAAAAAAACTAGAAAACAAAACCAAACGTTCAAAAATGTTTCTTCAGTTAAGTAAGTGTTCAAATTGTTGACCACGAGCTTCCATACAAAAGTACAAATTTTATTCAAAACGAACTCTGACATTCTGGGGCATTTGTGGAGTTATTAGACGGCATTCTTCAACAATGCGTCGTCGTAGTTCTTCCAGAGTCCCGGTTCTGTTGCGTAAATTCTACTCTTTAAATGGACCCATAGAAAGAAGTCTAAAGGGGTTAAATCCGGTTAAAACTCTCTGTTCAAAATCTACCTAACACGTTGTGAAAAATGCGGAGGAGCTCCATCTTGTTGAAACACTAATTGATTTTCTTGATAGCGATCATCATTTTCAACAATGTCAATTAGTAGAGGGTAAACGATATCTTCTAGTAACTCCAAATACGTTTCGCCACTCAAATTGCCATCAAGAAAAATTGGTCCGATTAAACGGTCTCCAAAAATGCCAGTCCAGACATTCAATTTCTGTGGAGTTTGAGTGTGGACTTTGTGAAAATTTCTTGGATTATTATCTGCCCAATAACGACAATTATGACGATTGACTGTAGAGTTTAATAAAAACGTACACTCGTCTGAAAAACAGATATTGAACAGAAAGTTCCAGTTATCAGCTATTCGTGCAGTCATAACTTCACAAAACTCCAGCCGCCGATCAAAATCATCTTCATTCAGTTGTTGTACAAGATGAATTTTATACGGGTGAAATTTATGATGCTTCAATATTCGTTGAATAGTTCTTCTTTTGATGTTTGAAGCAGTGGCCAATTTTCTCGTGCTCAAAGTTGGGTCTGCAGCAGTTTGTCCTAAAACTTCTCTCTCAGTAGTCTCATTTCTAACCGAAAATTCACGTTAAGGATCCCGTTTCTTGTTGGCTACTGAACCACTTTGTCGAAACTTTGCAACTAACTCCAAAATGTATTTTCTGTTAACATGTCTGTTCGGATGTCGTTCATTAAACAAATTTTTGCGGTACGCTTGGCACAGTCATCGTTTTTGAAAAAAAGAGTAATTATTTCAACTCTTTCTTCTACAGAAATGTGAAATTAATTTTCGGTAGTACTATCAAGTATCAAACCGACCATAAACTGAAATAATAAACCGCATTTCTCTTATTCCGATAAGAAATGTTCTGATAGTCAATTTTTTGTTTACAAAACAACAAAACATTGACTATCAGCACATTTCTTATCGGAATGAGTGAAATGCGTTTTTGCATCTCTAACTGTGAGAAATTTTTAAACGAGTTGATAAAACTTCCAAAAAAATTGACGTGTTTCAGCGTTCCTTAAAAAAAATTTCTATGGACGCAAATCGGTCTGTTTCGTTTTCAATGCGCCACCCTATATATATATATATATATATATATATATATATATATATATATATATATATATATATATATATATATATATATGAAATTGTAAAGTTTTAGGGTGAAAGGAACTAACGATGAAATTTACTACACAATCATCTTTCTTTTATAAACCACCCCTTTTGTTTTACATCAAGGGAAACAATTTTCAGGTGCTGTAAATCGTTTGGAGAGTATTGTTAGACTGATGTGTTTCTAAAGTTTTTACTACAATAATTGGTTGATCTTGTGCAGTAAAATTTAGCATATTTATCATAATTCCTGACGCACAAATTTGGTGATACTTAAGTACTTAAAAGGCAGCGCTATGTTTGAATATTTTATTCTGAGTTGCTTGCAAAACTTGCCAAAAATTGCTAACAAAAGCTTATTATCTCAGCCTTCTTGTGTATTGAAAACTATACCGGGATCCGTTAAGTCGCATAGTATAACTTCTTTTTGTTTTAGAATGACAGTATAATTTTAAGTTTAGAATACGTGCGATGTAAAAACTTCAAAATTATGTAGATAGAATTCTTTTCCAGGTCAGTTATTCAGATTTTGTTATGTAAGCGGATATTATTGTTTTACTTTACAAGCTATATTGAAAAGTTAGAAAGGCACGAAATATATGTCACTTTAGGTAATGATTTATTGGTATAAACTCTTGATGCTTTTCTTCCCAAACAATATAGCTGTAGGCGACTATGGAGATTTCTTGTAAAAGTTTTTGAATTTAGATACACTACAAATGATCTAGAAACTCAAAGTATGTTAGTGTTGTAAAGTGAATTTCAGTTCTGTGGATCATCTAAATAATTAATCAGCTTAAACAATTATGTCTGAAATTCTTAAAGGCATACTGTACCATATTGAGCAAAACTTCTAAATAAGTGGCACTTATTAGTTTGTTATACGATGATCTTTATCAGCAGATTCATAACTTCCGGTGATTGTTTGAGCGTGATTTATAGATACCCTTAATTTAATTTAATGTAATTTAATTACTCAATACTATTAAAATATCCTTGCGAATTTGTTACCTACATTTTTCTTGACCTGTCTTGCAATCGGTGTAGAGGTGATAATTTTTCTCTGTTCTTCCCGAACTTTTACTTTCCCCTGCACTCAATTCCAGTAAGGGGCAGTTGATGCAACATTTGACAATGTCCATCCACTTTGGTAATGTCCATTCCACTTTCGTCTTCCCTTGCTCTCTTTTTTATAACGCTTTTATTAGCTAACTTTCTCTATCCGAAACAAAACTTGCAATCAAAAATTCGACCAGTTCTAATTAGGCTAGAGCTTTGATATTTGGCAGCTGTGTCCGGTGACAACGTAAGATAGTATGTCTAATATTGTTCTAAATCCAATATGGCGGACGTCCCAAGATGGTGGATTACCTTTTTCTTCTCCATTCCCTTGACATTGGTATTCAATGAAAAATTTTACGAGTAAAATACGATACGCTATGTGATGTCATTTTAAGAACAATATGGCGGACGCCCCAAGATGGCGTATTATATTTTTTCACAGCCCTATGACATGTGTATCAAATGAAAGGGTTTGATGAGTAAAATACAATAAACTATGTGATATCTTATTTTTTGATAAGACCCGAACAGGTGAAATATATTTAAATATCCTTCAGGTGTACTTAATTTTGCATCAACCCGCCATATACCCGGAACAAGGACAACCTAGTCCTCCAGCTAACCACCACTAGTTAACAAAGCTAGTTGTCATTGAATTTATTCCTTGCTTTTCAAAAGTAATTTATTTTTGTTGAGCAGCATTGAGGAAAATTAAGAATTTTCTACAGTGCTAAATAAGGAATTAAATTTCCTTAACCATTAATTGTATGATGGTAGTTACAAAGGGGGTTGAAGTGGGTAGAAAGATTGTTGGTAGTTACAAAGGGGGTTAAAGTGGGTAGAAAGATTGTTATCTTATATTAAAATTTGAAAATCGATATTTTTCTTTCTATCCAACATATGTTTACGGTTCAGAAAAGGCTAGCATAATGTAATCGTTCTAATTACCCGTTTAAGACTCGTGAAGGACCAGATGAATTGTTGTTTGTGGGGCAGATTTACAACTAAACGAGTAATAATTAATTTCCAATTATTCATGGAACAAATTAAAAATTTACTACGAAAAGGCAAGCGGTTGATAACAACATTATTATTTGGACAACACAACAATTTTACGATAGATTAGTAGATTCAAAGAATGCAGCTACGTGCAATAGGTAAAAGATAAAACAAAGACACGGTCACGTGTCTTATCGTTAATAAAAGTACGAAATTGCACACACAAAAGCGGATACTCAATAAAATTCGAGAAATCATTAATTTCCAATTATTCATGGAATAAATTAAAAATTAACTTCTAAAAGGCAAGTGGTTGATGATAACGCTATTATTTGCAAAACATGACAATGTTACGATGGACTAATAGAACTAATTATTTCAACTGATTTAGGACTGCAGCCACATGCAGAGGGTAAACAATAAAACAAAAGACACGGTCCACGTGTCTTATCGTAAATACAAATACTACTACAAAATGGCACACACACAACAGAAGAAAATACTCACTAAAATTAGCACTGCATAATTCCGCGAAATCTGCACAAATAACGATTCCTCACTTATGACAATGAATAAATCAATGAACTGACAAACATAGCGCTGATTCAAATTAATATGGCTCGCTAGGACCAAATCTATGGTTCAGAAAAGGCTAGCATAATGTAATTGTTCTAATTACCCGTTTAAGACTCGTGAAGGACCAGAGGAATTTTTTGTGGGGCAGAGTTATGAATACACGTGGTAAACGCAATAACAATGTAATACTGCAACGTTACCAATTTAAATACAAGAGCGAATGGGGGTGTTTTGACCCAATAACGAAACAATAAAACGGTGACTTATAATTGGACAGTTGCAACTGCGTAGGTTGTAGGTTGCCATACCCAACACGCGGAAGCTGCCGCTGGTACCTGGGGCTTCGTCCACAGGGGTAGCCACGTGGGTGACACTTGTCTGGAACAACGCGGACTCACAAACACGTGGTGCACTTCTTGGCACGGGTCAGTCGCTCGCTGAAAGGGTTGTTCTTCCACGCGAGGGTCACGGACCGCTAAATGGCCAATAATATGAACTGGTGACTAATCATCACCGGGGATTGGTTGGAACAGATCTGGTTACGGTCTTGACTGGCTGCCGGACGATGAAAAAGAGATATTTGGTGTGACCATAGCATAGCCAACTACAATGCTGCGTCTGACTAACACTCACGGTTCAGCCGGTCCAGATGACCGCACTGGACGCTGGATGACATGGAAGTGGTTGAATCTTGAGATCTCTCTTAGCTGCTTACTTGGTTGGTGACCCTCGATGACAACTGTCACAGGGATACCAATGTTGTACGCCTCTGGTGGCTGTTGTTGCCAACTGTTGCAGGGCTGGCAATGTCGTCCCTGCGCCTCTGGTTGCTGTCGGAGGCATCGAGGGAAGTTTTCGAGATGGGAATGTACAGGGGCGGATTCAGGGAGATTGAGCGTGGGGATCAAACAATATTAGAACACAACAATATGAGTCGAGCGTAACTGCTTATGTTCTGTTTTAGATTGGCTGTAAATATAGAGTGACATATGCGAAAGTTTTGATTCGCAATGTTAGTGACTTTTCTTTTAAAAAAAATCACTAATTAGGAGATCTCGACTTTTGAATTTTGAAAAAATTTCTACAAATGAGCGCTAGTTAGGCCCCCTAGAACACATATCCGGAGTCAGTTTCAATTTTTACATGTTTATATATATATATATATATATATATATATATATATATATATATATATATATATATATATATATATATATATATATATATATATATATATATATACAAAATAGAGCGGCTTGGATAAGCTTGCTTAGCCAGGAAAATCCGTCCAGGTTTACCCGGAAAATTTTGTGTGTTCTTTCGGAAAAAAAAACGTATTCGGACATAAGAAAGTAAGGGCAATCAATTTTGGTATATGGGACCAAAATTTCGTGATTCGAAACGTCAAAATTCGCAACATTTAGACAAAGAACCTGAAACAAATACGGATTTAGTAAATAAAATGTCGCAAGAAGAGTGTTCTGCAAACCCTTAAGCTTCAGCTTCATCGTCAATGTCCTTCATTTTACTAAAATATTTACAAAAAATTCATTTCGAATAGACCCTTTCTCTGATGCTTTGGCTGTAGGTTTAGTTAAGTTTATGGTTTAACGGTCTATAATTTTTATCAATTTTCGTAGAAAAAATTCGGAAATGGGGAGACCGGGACTTTTGAATTTAAAAAAGATTTCTTCAAATGAGCGCAAACTAGGCCCCCTAGAATCCATATCCGGATTTACTTTAAGTTTTTATCTGTTTACATGTATACAGGGTGACGCATTGATACGGTAAAGCTCAATATAATTGTTTTTATACAAAATACGACAATAATTGTATACGTTAATTATAGGGTGTCTTAAGCCGCATCTTATAAAAATATTTTGGTAACCACAGGTTGGGCGATAAGTCGTTGGCGATCCCTACAATTGTTTTTTTTTCGAACACCCTTATATTATTGCATTTTTGCATTTTTTATCGAAATATGATTCATGTTTATAAGAAAGAAATCGAAACGCAGTAAGTGCGTTTGGTAGCGAATTTTCATTAAATCCTTCAAATTTCAATAACCCAATTTGCTATTAACCTAAGATTTGTTGGCTAGGAAACCAACATTTTAAGTTTATTTTCGGAAAATTTTTGCACCTTTTCAAACAATAAGTAATTTTGATAAAATATGATACATTGTTTTTACTATATAGACTATACCGTTAACCAGATTGATGCCTGCTTGCATTAGAGAGACGTATTGGCTATTAAAAATATTTTTATGAAAATTCACTTCCATAACGCACTTGCTGCGTCAAGACTTTTTAATGTATTGACTTTAACAGTTACTATAATTATGAGACAGCATTCGAGTTATTCTGATATATGTCCCTCGAAACGTGCTTCTGCCGACGCTTTAGTTTTTGATTTAAAATTGTAATTGCTTCCACATCGGGTTGGAAGCACAGACTGGTCGTCGCTAGAAAGCAAGCGACGGTTAATTGCTACCACACTTGCATATTCAGTACGACCAAATTCAATGAGGTTATTACATTTTAGTGACTAATTCTTTGGAGCAATTCAACTCGGCCGATGTGATTTGATTTTTTATTTTTTCCGGGGTCAAAAGTGTAAGTTACTTTTAGCGTATTTTCATAGAAAAAAATCGCTAGTGAGGAGATCGCGACTTTTAATTTTGAAAAATTATTTTCCAATGAACCCAAACTAAGCCCGCTGGAACCCTTTTTTTTTTCTCCCTCAGGGCTCGTCCGCGGCTTTGCCGCCCCGTTTGCACTGCAGCCCTTGGCCTATTGTGCATCGCGGGAACCCAATGCCCCGGTCATTTTTATTTTTTATATGTTCATATATATATATATATATATATATATATATATATATATATATATATATATATATATATATATATATATATATATATATATATATATATATATATATATATGTATGTATGTAAGTGTCACATGGATAACTCAAAAATATTTTGTGTGCTTAACAAAATTTATGACGTTTTCTTGGCGCAAAAGAGTCAAGAAATCCGAGAAACATTTCTTTGAAAATTTCACAGTTTTTCTTCTTAAAACATCATAGTCGCGATTTGAGATAGTAAAATTAGGGATTTTTAATAAAGATTCTGAAACGAATACGGCTTACGTAGAATAAATGTGGTAAGAGGTGTGTTTTACAAAGCCTTAAGTTTCTGCCTTAACCGCTATTGTTCTTCATTTTACTAAAATAGTTGCAGAAAATTAATGTCAAATAGACGGAATAGATTCTCTGATGCTTTAAAAGTAGTTTAAGTTAGGGAGTTCGTGATTTAATGAGAACAACAGGTATTAACAGAAACAGAAATGTAAGATCCTATTAGGCATATTTCGTGCAATGTTTATTGTCCAAAACCCACCTTTGTTTTATAATATTTGTTAAAAGTTAACAACTTTGACGTTCGTAGTCTTATATTTGTTTATTTGACAAACTAAATTATTACAAAAAGTCCGTCTCTTCAGGTAATAAATTGATAAACGAACATATATCCAGTAGTAAGAGTTCGGACGTAGCAAGAACGTTATGGTGCCGCATTTTCATTCATTCAATATTTTTTTTAATTTTAATGTTACAAATTTTCTATCAAATTATCAAAAATATTTTGTTTTGTTTAATGTTCTGGCCTCGAGGTAAGCCACTATCAAAAATAATGGTTAGAAATTTGGTACGTATAAGTAGCCGTTATAGAGAGTAGCACGTCCCAAATATTGAGTCCATATGTTTATGAACAACTGAATTTTAAACATTAAAACATTTATGAGAGTACTATCTCTCTCTCTCTATCTCTCTCTCTCTTCTCTCTCTCTCTCTCTCTCGCTTGCTCTCTCTAATTTTTCTATGTTGAAATTTCTACTTAGGGAACTCCTCGGATCGGTTTTGCCTTTAATTCTCTGTATATCTTCTGATACCCTATTCCGTGCTACTGACTAACTGGTGTTTGACCTTCTACCGGCCTATGCTGTACTGAACGCGCTTCTCTTTGTATGAATGAAGGTAGTAGATTTATGTTAAGAAATGTTTTTAAAGCTGCCGTTGAGATGGTCTTCAGGGCCTTCCATGTCACACAGGCAGGCAAGCCTTTGTACACCACTTAGAACCTTTTTTTTCCGTCCACAATACTACCGATTCATATCGATAGGCTCATATTGGCATTCACCTCCCAATTCTTACCGCGCATTCGCCTTCACATTCAAAGTGCAATTATTCCTTTCTCTGTAACTTTTCGAATGTATGTATGTTGATTCTCCCGCCAATAGAATTTCTGTTTCTTTTATCGCCAGAGGTTTAAGGCCTTCCAGCTAACCATTTTTAAGACATGTGTTATGGAAGGCGCCTTTAAAATTAACATGCACAAAATTGTAGATAGATAGATGCATAATTAGGTTTTCAATCGTTTGATTCCACAGCATTATTGTAGTATGTGCATACTGAATAATATTAAACAAATGTAGCAACATACTATTCAGTTGAGTTTGATTTTTCGCAACGCCATTTACATTGTATTGATTAGATAATACCCAAATGAAAATAAAAATTTTAGAAATCAACCACATTGTGGTTAATAATTTTACTTTAAAATAATCCGATCAGTGAGACAAGTTTGAATGTCTATCACTCCCTAGAAACAGGAGAGAACGTGATAGAATACGGCATCATTGCAAAAACGTCCAGAGCTTAACGAAGTGCGGACTCGAGTTGTGGCGTTTCCGAATATAATAAATATCAGGCGGATGGCGATCAGCAAGCGTCTAGCTATGTTGTAGAGAAACCGACGCCGACGGCATGCCTCGGAAGTTGCATGCGATAGATGTGTGAACTCTACGAATAGTTTAACCCCACTGCAAATATCTAGCAATTTACTCACGTTTCTTAAGATGTAACAGATATTATTAATAACTACATATATCTTAAACAAATTAATTATCCTATTTATTGTTTTCACTATATTATTTCGTATTAAACCCCTTGTCTAAACATTCGATTCAGTGGACTGTATTTTTAAATCTAAAGATTGGGACGGGGTAATAATGGTATTAAATTAATTGCAATTACACGCTGATTCAGATGCAAAATTAAAGAGAATCTTTAACAATGTGAATATGCTTCCTTTTTTTTTAAATAAAATGACACTGTCTAGATTAGATATGAACTACAATACTATTTAATACATTATTATTTACTATATCAGTATGACTAAAGCTAACGCATTTCGTTAACTACCACACATGAAATGTCGTTACGAAGCGTCTTTTGTTTCTGCACAATATCCCCTTGGCACCATCCCTTAGATAGGAATATGACCACACACGATTAAAGTTCCTAAAATTGCCCACCATGAAGCAGGAAATCTACGACACTCTATTCTAAAACATCTTGAAATGCCCGAACACCCCTTTAACTCCCCTTATAGGTTAATAGATTTTGCATATTGTTAGTTCTAGCTGAAAGCGGTCCAAATCCTAGTAAGTGTTCATTGTTCTTTGGTTGTTTGTTTTTGTTTTTGAAAATCAGTGTTTAGCACTTCAATGTCCGAAAGAAAGATATCTCCCTTTTCCCTCCTGAAAGCTTTGTATCCATAAAACGTAGAAGGCAAGTTGTCACCATTACAGCAGAATATGCATGTATGTTCTCTCAATACTTATGTCGCTTAGAAATATTTTTAAGGTACAGTACCCAGCGGTCAATCCTGTTACATACCTTAATTTTACTTTGTACTACTTTTTAGATGCAAGTATTTGGTTTTGTTACCACTGTTTTCCCACTTGCCGTTTTATACAGTCGCATTTGGTGTGTTTTGTTTAGCCCACCACGGAAACTGGTTAAGTGAGCGGCGACTAGGTCCCATAGTTTCGATTTAGTTGTATTTGTCTATATACACTGTGTCTGCAAAGTCGGGAACAAATTCGTTATTTTGCCATCTATTGGTTAGATTTTTGTGAAAGTTTGTGCGATATAGCCAGTTGATTTGAACATCAGCGTTGTTGTCAAAGTTATAGCTCTCTCAGAAAAGCTACAACTTTTTTATTTCAAACTGAACAGTTAAACACCCTTTTTTGCTTACTTTGAAAGGCAATTTCAATACTAGAGTAATGTAAGAGCTGATTGGTTTATTTCTGCAAACAACTATAGATGGAAAATGGAAAAAAGCAATAATATAAGGCGTGCTCGATTAAAAAATGAAAGAAAACTCGCATCACCGACTTATGGGCCAGCCTGTGATTGTAAAAATAATTTTTGAAGATGCATCTCAAGACATCCTATTATTAATATAAAATGTTTTCTCGCATCTTATATTATAATAACGGATATATTGAGCTTTACCGTAGAAACGCAGATAACAACTGAGACGAACTAGGAGGCATAGTTCGCGCTCATTCGAAGAAATCTTTTCAAAATTCAAAAGTGGCGGTGCCCCAATTAGCGAATTTTTTCTACGAAAATTCACTAAAAATTATAGAAATTATAGACCATCAGACGATAAACTCTACAGCTAAAAACTACTGGTAAAGCGTTAGAGGAAGGATCTATTGAAGTGTATTTCTGGAAATATTTTAGTAAAATGAAGGACATTGACGGTTGAAGTTGAAACTTAAAGGTTTGTAAAACGCTCTTCTTGCGACATTTTCTCTACATAAACCGTATTCGTTTCAGGTCCTTTATCTAAATGGTGCAAATTTTGACGTTTCAAATCGCGACTTTGACGTTTTGAAGAAAACCCCAATTTTTTTGAATGCATGTAACTTTTTTGTCTTTCACTTCATACCTAAATTTTGGTACATAATTAACTTTTCATAATACAAACCAAGCAAATTTGGGTGCCGTTACTTTGTTATTTCGGGAGATATAATTTTTTTCCAAAAGAAAACCCAAACCCGAACTTATCAAATAAGCCACTTACAAAAGGAAGGTGCTGGCCCCGAATATGGGTTCTAGGGGTCGTAGTTTGCGCTCATTTGAAGAAATTTTTTCAAAATTCAAAAATGCAGATCTTCCCATTAGTGAAGTTATTTAAGAAAATTCACTTAAAAAAACCATACTCTTTGAAACCATTGATTTAGAGGGGGGGGGGGTCTTAAAACTAAACTTTACCACACAACTTTTTCAAACCGGATTCCGTTATTCCCTTACTAAGACCGTTTCCGCGATAAGAAAATTCAAATACACTTGACGAACGAGTATAGTATAAGTAAGTTGTGGCCCAGCCGCGCTATGGAATTAATGTCCACCGGTATCTGGATCAAGTTTTTCCGGAAAGATAGATTGGCAGGCTAGACAAGAACCTTGGCGAAAATCGAATAAATTGATATCAAAAAAGCGTGCAGGCAGCAAGTGCGTATGGTTGTGAATTTTTATTAAAATGTTTTTAATAGCAAATGTGTATTTTTTTAAGAAAGCAGGCATCAAATTTGGCTACCAGTATAACCTATATAGTAGAAACAATGTGCCATGTCTCATCAAATTAATTTTATTGTTTGAAAATGTATAAAAATTTCCGAAAGTAAACTTAAAGTGTTCCCGAAAAAACGGGGTTCTTGGTCAACCTTATAGGTTAATAGCAAGTTGAGCTATTCAAATTTGAAGCATTTAATCAAAATTCGCTACCATAACGCACTTCCTGCGTCCCGAATTTCTTTTCTTACAAACATGCGTTATATTTCGATGGAAAATGCAAAAATCCAATAAGGCGTGTTCTTTAAAAAAAAGGAGAATTTGTACCACCAACGACTTATGGGCCACCTGTGATTGTAGAATTTTTCTTCAAGATGTAGCTCAAGATAATTAAAATAATTAATGTATCTAATTTTTTTTCGTATCTTGTAACGGATATATTGGACTACCATTAAACGATAAACTCTATAGCTAAAGCTACTGCCAAACCATCAGAAAAAGGGTCTATTTTAAATGAATTTTCTGGAAATATTTTAGTAAAATAAAGGACAATGACGGTTGAATCTAAGACTTCAGGCTTTGTAAAACATTCTTCTTGAGACATCTTCTTTCCATAGCTCCTATTAGTTTCAAGTTCTTTTCCTAAATGTTGCCAATTTCGACGTTTTAAATCGCGACTTTGACGTTTTGAGGAAACCCCCAATTAATTTTTCTTTAAATGCACGTAACTTTTTTATCATTTAACTTACAGAGCTAAGTTTTGGTGGGTAATTTACTTATAATAATACGAACCCGCGTACCAAAGTTGGTTGCCCTTACTTTGTTATTTCCGGAGATATGATTTTTTTTCGAAACAGAACATTTTCCGGGAAAACCTGGGCCGATTTTCCTGACTAACGAACTTATCCAAGCCACTTTCAAAAGGAAGGTATTCACCAAATGTAATCAAAATCGGTCCATTATATATATATATATATATATATATATATATATATATATATATATATATATATATATATATATATATATATATATATATATATATATATATATACTGACCCCGGATATGTGTTCTAGGGGCCTAATTAGCGCTCATTTGAAGAAATTTTTTCAAAATTCAAAAGTCGGGATCTCCTCATTAGTGATTGAAATATTGAATTTGTTCCAACCTTTATGGACACAACGCACACAAATATATATATATATATATATATATATATATATATATATATATATATATATATATATATATATATATATATATATATCTTCAGCAAATGTTTTAGATACGTTTACTGAACAGCAGAAAGAGTGAGTTTTTTTGAAAACAACAGAATTTTGTCCGAAAAATAACACCTCATTATGATTTATGCACAAATAACCTTGGTAAAAAAATAAATTACATTTGGCTGTTCCACACTGTATTAAGCATATCTTACTGGTGGTTCGTTTGTGTTTAAATTAACCATTTTTAACAGAAAAAAGAATGGCTTAGAAAATAGTGACCCCAATTTCCATTAATTTGACACTTTTTATTACCAAAGCGTTTGTAAATTATATAGGAAACTCTTTTCTTTTTATTGGCAGTCGGGTTTCCTCTTGTGCAACCCCGCTAAATGGATGAGCAGCAGAAAGTGGTTATAGGCGGCGGTGGTCATAAGGTAGTAATTTCCTGAGTAGTGAACTACATTGCGGGAGTAGTAGGCTGGTCTTTTAGGTGTGTGAACTTAGGTTGATAGACCAACCAGTATTGCTGCGTTGTTAAGGTGCGTCCGAAGTATACGATAAAGCCGATCAGTTAATCATTAGGCATCAATTTATTCTAAAAGTGCGGCAAGTGATACATTAATTGTTTTCATGAATAATATACATGCGACAATAATTTTGTAAAACTGATGTACCTAGTATATGACTGTAATCTGTGGCAGAATGTTCGATATTATACAATTTGATTTGGTTGGCAAATGAAAACAGGTGTTCCACTGTGTTTAAAATATACAGTGTGAAACAGCCAAATGGAAAAAAAATCAGTATATCAATTATTGTGCATATTCATAAAAAATCCCGAAATACTTCAATTTTAGATAAAAAAAGACATCCTGCATTCGAGTGACAGTTGCAACCTCCAAATTTTCAAATAGCAAGTAGTGAGTGGCTTGTGATACCTAATTGGAAGGTCTCTTTATTTTCGATTCAAAAATGCTGTGATTTTAAAAATTATTGCAAAAATGAACAGTAAAAACGAAATTGACTAACTTAGTTACAACACACAAAAAAAAATCAATAAGTACAAAGCAAGCAAAACCAATTTCAGTGTTTTTTTGGGCGGTATCAATTAAAAACAAGACATAAAAAGGTATCAACATTCTTCATACTTGGCAATGTTAGTTCTGTTTACAACACCTTGGCAACTTGTTTGGTTGTAACCGCATAACAGTAGTTGTCAGTTGTTAACTGCAATTCAGAAACATGGTTTATTTAACAAAAATGCATAAAATAACAATGCCACAGGTGAGTTTTGAACGGTATCAATTAAAAAGAAGTCATGAAAATGTCTTAACATTTCTCTTAGTTGGCAACGATAGTCTTGTTTGTAGTTGTAGTTGTCATTTGTTAACTGTAATTCAGAAACCTGGTTTAGTTAACAGAAATGCATAAAATGACATGGATAAAATGACAATTGGTTACAGAAATAAAACACATTATCAAAGTTGCCTACCGATTTCAAGAAAAAATTCCCGATTTGCCGTCTATATCCCAAGTGACAATTAGTAAATCTGAAATGCGATTTCCCGAGCTTGGACATGTAAGCCAGATACAAAAAAAAACTTTTAATGCACTGAATAATGATACCAAATTGGTGTAATGCCTGAGTTTGAGAAAAACCCACACACTGTGAGTCGACAAGCGGCAACAACATTGGCTGTTAGCCATTCATCGATTATTCGAATATTATAAGAAAATAAAATGCATCCCTATAAACTGATACAAACTCATGAGTTCATGAAAGACAATTTTGATAGAAGAACGACGTCTTTTTGTGAACAATTGATGGAAATGTTAGATAACAATGCTATCTAACTAGTTGTTTTGTTTTCTGATAAGTGCAGTTTTGCACTTCACGGCCATGTTAATGTCAAAATTGTCGCTCTGATCTTAAGAAAATCTACATCGGACGAGAGAACATACGCAATACCCTGAAAAGGTTAATGTTTGGGCAGACATAGTTAGAAACGATGTCATCAGTCTTCTTTTTGTTGTTGGCAATTTCAATGGAGATAATTATGTGGCACTGCTCTAAAATATTGTTGTGTCGACTTTGGCAAACCTATATCTTGATTGAGCACACCTACAAGTTCCAGCAGATGTGATATAGTTCCAGCAGGGTGGAGCACCAGTGCATTACCAAATCAACGTCCGGCAGTACATTGACATAATATTTCCAAATCAGTGGATAGGGGGCGAGGGTCGTTAGAATGGACAGCACCTTCACCCGATCTTACGTTATTATACTTCTTCTTATGGGAATATGTGAAAAGCATGGTATACAATCACGCGATTTAACTGACTTAAAAGAAGAATAACAATTGCTATTAGGTCGACCACGCCTCAGATGTTGATTAACGTCAGAAGACATTTTTATTTACGATTAAGATGCTGCTAAGACGTTCAAGGCAGGCATTTGGTAAATCCCCTACGTTAAGATTGATGTCATTTTTACTTTATTTTTTTCATTATCGAGAATGAAACGCGAATAGTTATTAACTTTTTAATGTGTTGTAGCGAAGTTCGTCAATCAGATGAATGTCTTTTATTTTTACTATTAATTATCGCAATAAATTTTAAAACGATATCAGTATGTGAAAACTGGAACCTGTGATGAGCACTAATAAGTACACTTTGAGAAAACCCAAATCACCACAACATTTATTTCAGAGACCTTACGATCGTTTCGTTGACAAAGTCAACATCTTCAGAGGAAGATAAATTCTAACTTAAACAACTAGCTACATGTATTTATATCGCGTCAAGATAAACGAGCTAGTCCGAAATAAAATTGTCGTCCAGGAAAGATCGTTTGTTTATTGTGTGGTGAAAGTACGAGGTCGAAGACCTGCTTTTTAATCTTCTTGATATCAGCTCTTGATATTAGTTTTGAATGTATATTAAAGAGCTCTTTCAAATGAGGTATCGCGAGCCCTATTTCCTACTTCATTTTTTTAAATTTGGGGGGTTGCAACTGTCACTTGAAGGGGGGTTGAATGTAGAGGTGAAATTTTCACATTGCCGGGTGTCATTTTTCAATCTAAAATTGACGTGTTTCCGGATTTTTTTATAAAAATGCATAATAATTGAGATATTGTTTTACACCGTATATATAGCAGACGATCTTTTGCAATTCTATACACACAAGTGGCTGTTCATTGTTCTATACGCAATAATTAAATAACAATCAAACATAAGAGATACAAATTTTGTGAGAAGAGACAACTAAATACAAATGATTTAACAACCTCTTTCCTGCAACTTGTTGATTTCGATTCACATATAGGAGAAACGAAGACATTTAGTGCCTCTGTTCAGACGTTGATAAAATGTACTAAGAAAGAAACAAACGAATATATATTTTACTAGGGGATAATTAAGTAATGGACCATGCATAAAAGTTAAGCATCCTATAATAGTAGTAATAGTACCTAAAAGCAATGGTGGGGAGGCTACCAGCAACCACCCCACCCCCCCTCCTCCGGTTTCGTCGCCGAACTTCCTCTACCTCAACATAAAGGTCATCACGGTCTTCCATTGAACGGAACTTGCTTGACTCCTCAGTATAGTCTTTGATCCAAACATTTATGTTCGAAGACTCCCAAAAGCATCACATTCACACAGGTAGTGGTAAAACGTTTCTTTAGTTTCACTGTATTCCTGGCAAATGGGATTCCACTCGCCACCCACCTATGCAAGGTGTCTTCCGAGACCACAGTGGCCTCTTAGCACCCCGATGATACGGTGAAGTACAGCACCACTTCTACCAAGAAGCCAGACAGTCTTGTTTCTAGCCGGCCTCTCCACGAAGTCCTTTGCTTGCCTACTGATCGACGTCCAGTGAGTCTCCATGGCCTCCTCAGTCCATCTATCTAAGGCGTCAGAGACCATCTTCCTACATATGCCCAATGCATGCTACGGGTCACAGAAAAGCCGCCGGGAACCAACCCTTCCGATGTCATTCGTAACTACCCTAAAGAACTATAATAGTCAATATTGAAGTTACGGTAAATTGAATAAAAGCGTCATAGAGCAGCGCTTTAAAAATTGGTATTTCTTTTAATTTTTGTTTTTGTTTTACGTATTCATATGTATTAATTTGCTTAAATTCTTACTCAAAACATTTATACCGGCTTTTAAATATACAGAAAGTATTGTACATACATATTTATAGTGTCTGGCCGGAGTATCATGCGAATGGTCGGTTTTTTATGATTGTCAGCACTAGCTTCTATTATTTTTAACTTGTAAGATCAGCTGTTGATGTTAGAAAACCTTTTGTAAATACTATATAAAAACTGTAGAGTTGGTTATTGCAGGATGTCGGTATTTTTAGAACAGAAATGCTTCTTGTACTTAGCATTGGAATGATATTTTATTTAGAGGTGTATATATGAGTTGCAAAACGGATATCTTAACGTTTTTAAAGTACTTGCAAAAACATATAAGGGTCATCTGGTCTTGAAATGTATCTATTTTTAGGCTATTTAAAGTGTACTAATTCTTATTACTGTCAGGAATAAATTTAATAGTATTGCCTGGCGAGAATAAAGCCAAATATATTTTTGGAATTCTTTATTAATCTTTAAAAATTTATACTAATTTGTTATAATAGAAAATCCTGATGCAGTAAGTGAACTAAGGTAACAAATTAAATTAAAGTACATAAATAACACATAAAAAAGCTATCTTCCTAGATATAATCAGGGTTCTCGATGTCAACATATAGATGAAGCCAACCATGACTGTTTGCTTCTTCAGTAGCTGTACTGAAACTAAGGAGACATTTCTCTGGTAACGCTTCTTATACCTGTGGGTGATGCAACAGCCTCTATTGATGACGCACACATACCAGGTAGTAACGTCGTTGCAGATAAGCTCATCATTATTGATTTTTCCAGTGGTATGAACGTTGGCCTGTTGTCAAGGCCTCTGGAATAATTTTTGTTCCTAATTGCGTGGAGTCAGGATGGAGTTAACTTGCAACTGACACCTCGGTTGAGATTCTTAGGATGTATTTGTATTTCAAGTACCTCCTCCTGATTTCCTGGTGTTACTGTTTTACTCTCGCAAGAACCTCTATTTTGTCAAATGAGACTATGGTTTTCCGAAATAGCATGTTCATCTAACGCCGACTTTTCAGGTTGCAGTAACTGTGCTATCTTATTGATTCTCCCGCCTCCTGCTCTTGCTGCTTGCCCTATGTATACCTCTACACATTCGCATGGTATCTTATATAGTCCTAACGTGTGAAGAGGGTTAGTTGTTGTCTTTACTAATCTAAGCATGGTGCCTAGCTTCGTTGGTGGTATAAAGCCACTGTCCTTCTTCAGTAATTTGACTATAATTTCTCTGGTTCCTTGTATATATGGGCGAAAAGCCTTCTCATTTGGTCTCTCATCCGTATGTTCTTCAGACGTGTCTATTTTCTGTTGGTCTGTCTGGACCTATAGCTCTTTCAATGTCGTTCTTTTGCATCTATTTTCTTCCAGGATATGTTTCAAGTATTGTAATTTATATGAAAATCTGATTTTCCTGCAATTGTTCTGGCTTTGTTAACTAGTGTTTGAATAACTGATCGTTTCTAAATCGGATGATGATTGGACTGTACTAGAAAATATCGGTCGGTATTGGTGGACTTTCGATATACCGTATGTCCTAAGTCACCTGTTGGTTTACGTTTCAGTAGTACGTCGAGGAATGGAAAAATCAATAATAGGAGCGTCATCTGCAATTATCAACGAAAAGCGTTATGCAAGGTCTGACAGTAGGCACCGTACATACCACTGGAGAAATAAATAATGGTAACGTCATTTGCAGCGACGTCGCTGCCCGGTATGCGCGCTTCATCCACGGCAAATCGATCAATTTTGGCGACTACATCATCCACAGGTATAAGAAGGGTTACCAGTGCGATGGTACGATGTTTGCTCAGTTTTAATTCAGATACTGAAGAAGCTAGCAGCTATGGTTGGGAAAACTTCTACCCACCCACTAAGTGAGTTTGGCCACGACAAAACAGCCTGGAAATCAATTTCCAAGCAACACCGACCGTGAAAGTCTAGAATTATCATATATTATATGTGTGTTATTTTTGTCTAATTGTCTGCATTTGTTAAAGACTTTATCGCGCTTATTTGTTCTAGTTTTCTTTCACTCATTTTTGCGCGATTACAGCTTCACAAGAACCACATAAATGAACTGATTTACACACAACTAGACTCGTTAAGACTGTGCATTAACTTGACATTAAGCAGTTGTCATGTCAGCGTATTTGTTTTATGGTTAGGTAGATTTAGTTTTAATCCTCCCTTGCATTAATGATTGATGTCTAACACGATACATAAAAAATGTGTGAATTTTTTATATTGAACTTTGATCTAAAACGACTGCAAAATTTTCCTTCTAATTACCTAATCTCCTAGTGTCATTAGACAAGAATAAGTTTTCTTATATTAAATGTTTGCCTTCCAATTAAAATTTAAAGTGTTGCCAATAAGCGGTTTTAAGCTTCTGTAAAGTAATTGCCTAGTCACAAAATACAATTATGTCTTTGTTAGTTCAATCTACAGAAATTATTTAAATAGAAACTGTAGTCAGCATTTTATTGCTTCTTTTTACATTAGATAATTAAGCGAATTGTATTTAAATTTTTCTGTGTACGTTATTTTTGCATATTTTATGTCACTTGTCGGTTAACATCAAAGAGCCCCGAAACAAAAGTTGCATTTACTAGTAGCGTTTTATGTACAGCAAGTAGGTGTCAGTTTCTAAATCTGGAAATGTATGAGTTGTAACAATTTACATATTACGTTCATTTTCTCTTTATAATGCGCTTATTCAAGTTGCTCAGAATTGTTTATTTTATAATAACTTGATTATAGCATAACATGAAAAGCGCTTCTCATTCCGGTAACGTTCCACACGTTTTTAAAGATAAACAAACTTATCTCATTATTTAGATCATCCAACATAGGATTCAGTTTGGTTTAAAGTAATTGTTTCAACACGGCAAGGGACGACACGTAGAGGAAGGGGGGGGGGTGGGGGGTGGGTATTGGGACTTTATTTTCTTCAACGAAGCTTTCACCTAATGAACATCGAACATTACTTAAGGTAAGTTCATCCGTTGCTATGATTATGCTTCAGCTTCGTTTCGGAAATAAGTTTTGTAGATGTTTAAAGAACTGCTGCAACAACTACATGTTATGCGTGAAAGGAAAAGAGCAAAATACACACACAAAAAGTGGGACAGGCATACAAAACAGACCGAATTGAATTTGTATAAACACATTAATGCCAAATATTGAGGTAAATGCTTTTGAATCTGTACGCGAAGAAACAGACTAAAAACATTACCTAGTTAAACAATTTTTAAACAAGTAATAACTTGGAATGCCGACTGGCACTTCAGTTTAATTGTGTAGAAACAGACCTGAAAAAACTATACCCTTTTACTTTCTGTTTTCTCTTGGTGCAGTTGAATTCGTCAATCAAATTATGTGGCGTAACGAATCTCGGTTACACAATAACGGGACCGTAAACCACATAATATCCACTTCTGGTCTCCAGACCCAATAATCCTCATTGGGTCCGTGAAACTGACTTCCAAAATACTCAGGGAATTGATGTTTGGAGCGGCCTTTTTAATGGGCAGTCAGTAGAACCATGCTTCTATGAAGGTACTTTAAACAGCCAAAGGTTTTTAAGTTTTTTAAGAAATGTTTTGCCAACGCTTTTGGAAGAAGTTTCTCCCAATGACCGTCTTATTATGTGGTGATAACAAGAGGGTGCTCCTCCTCATAACTCCAGATTTGTTACCGACTTCTTGGACCATAATTTTGAAAGACACTCGATTATATAAATGGAGGTCTTTTCAGGTGACCAGCACCGTCGCCTGATATGACACCTCTCGATTATTTTATGGGAGCATTTAAAGGTTGTTTATTCCGAAATACTAAACAATTTGGATGATCTAAAGACTTAGATGACTCGCACCCAGGGGTAATTAAACCTGCATGTTCTATAGAACTTCCTAAAAGATATGGGTTGTGTCAAGCAGAAAATAGTCGTCAGTTTGAGCACCACTTATATTTTTTGTTTAAAAATTTGTGGTTTAAATTATGTTCAACTTGCATTCACCATTTAATTTAAAAGTATAACTTCACTTAAATTTGTTAATTATTTCGGAAACGGTTAGCATTAGGTGCAGAAATTATTATACATTTTTGTTTGGTTTCATGGAAACTTCTTCATTTGTAACAAAAAACTAAAACAACATTTGTGGGTTTGAGTTAACGACGTTTCGCCGTCCCATGCGCAGGTTCCTCTGTTTTTTTTATCTAATAAAAGTAAAGTGTAAATACAGTACATTTTACTTTTATGTTGAGAGCTGTGTGCGTCACACCATCGGCCAACTATATTAGTTAGAAAATATATTATGATTTTCTATAACTTTCAACATCTAATTGTGTTATTTTTATTAGAGAAAACTTTTGGGTTTTCTTTAAGAAAAATTTTTTATATCCGAAAATAACTAAACTATCGCAACCAAACTTGGTATGTGGGTTCATGTTGTAGAAAGTAAACTATATGCCAACACTCAGATCTCTATATAACAGTTTTTTGCGAATTTTCCTAGAAACTTTTTTGGTGTATTTTTGTAGAAAAATATTGCTTATAAGAAGATAGGGACTTCAAGACTTTCAAAAAATTGTATCAAATGAGCGCAAACTACGATCCCTAGAGTTCATATCCGGCGAGATTTTTGAGAATAATAAAATTGCTTTAATGAAATTTACTAGATAGCTACCTACCATCAAGACTATACTATCAACCAAATTTTATGCATCTTAGCTAAAGAAAAATTGTAGATTGTAACACTAAAATAAAATTCCATGAAAATTCCCTATTATAATGCACTTGCTGCATTCAAGAGTTTTTAATAATTAAGCAATGGATTGCCCATAACCATCTCATTTTAAAAATAAACCACAATGTGTTTTTGACTTTTTACTGTGGCCTCTTTTCCAGCTCATGAAAATTCGCTACCGTAAAGTTCTGGCTAGTATGGGACCTGTTTAATATCAACAGATGTACATAGTGATATTATAACACTAAGGACGCATATAGGTACTTATTATTCCATTAGCTATAAAATTTATTATCACAATAAAATGAAAGTAACGTGAAACACTGTTATAGATATCCTAAAGTGTAGGCTCGTCGACCATATATAATTTATTAATTATGTTTATAATCATTACTTTATTAGCTACACCAGTTTAATATTTATAGACACTCTTTTAGACGCATAAAACATAAAATTTGTGTAGTGGCTTCGGTACTCTAAACCAGACTAATGTTATTATTTGTAGTTTCTAATTTTAAATCCAGTTTTCTTAAATGGAAAGAAAACTTTTCCCAATCAGAAATATTATAAAAGGTTTCTAAGAAATATAATTATAATAACTATTATTCCTTGTGTTAGACCCCCACTTACATATAACAGTTGTAAACTATATGGCGGTAACATCAAAGGAAGCAAAGAGAAATTGAATAGGAACCTTTTAATGTGTGTTTCTCTTGACATCTCCTTGTTTTTCGTACTCGTAAATCATACGTTTATTAACATTTCACACTGGCTTACGCTAAATCAATTTCCATCTATATATACATATAGTATACACGTATGCAAAAAATGAGAAACGACAAAAAGTCCCAATGTATTTATACACCGACCATATGGTCTTCAGAAGTTTAGTGTTACATATGGCATATTCGCTAATCTCTGAAATCCATGCAAAGCAGCATTTAAATGTTTGAAATCATGTCGTATGAAAACTCAAATTAGAAATCAAATCGTCTTTGATACAGCTGTTTCCTTTCTTGACCTCCTGATATCAAATGTTAGAGCAAGACCGATATCATATACATTTATTGTACCTAATACGTATTTACTACGTTGGCACTCACTGCTATTTAATTCATCTGTTAAAGGATATATGCAGTTGTATTTAACAGAAGCGGCTCCACAATAAATGAGCCCGTGCGTGCGCACTACCACCTGCCGTGGAAAAAACAATATTTTTGCTATGCTATATTTTAATAAATTTGTACTCACTTTTTTACCTCCTGCATTCAACAAACAAAATTAGTATATCGAGGATCGCAGAGAGTCGGCAGCCATTAATACATAATACAGAATCAGAATAAGTATAGTCTTAATCGTTGCAGACGTTATATACATCCATATCCATATAAAGCAGGCGGGCGGCGGTGTGTATTTTTCGGCGCTCTCACGAAATCCGATACTTCAGTGCGAAATTATCGCCGAATCTTGATGATCTTCGTCGAAAACGACCGAATAAGCAATCTGTTGTGCGCTATAAAATTACACACTTCCAGTTTATACTAGACTTTCGGCAGAGCGTGTGTACCTACTACATAGTAATTTTCGTCTTCGCGTCGGATTGATTTTTAATTAGATCATTTCGTTGTTGTTTACATGTTCTAACAAGACAATTATTATTATTATTATGGTTACTATTTCGGGTTGCTTAATAAGTGGACAAAATAATTGTGGTACTGTGATTAATTCAGTGGATGTTTTAAATTTAAAGGTTAACTTTTTAAGGGACTTTTTAACTACTATACAGTATAACTAACTAGAGGAAAACTTGATTAGTAGTTCATAATTATTAAGTTTAATAAATAGGTTTCTTTATAATACATTTTCGGGGAAAAAAATAGGCGAGACCTTCATTTTTAGTAAATTTTTATCTAAAAAAATCCGGGGTCAGTTTCAATTATATATATATATATATATATATATATATATATATATATATATATATATATATATATATATATATATATATATATATATATATATATATATATATATATATCTGTGTGTGTGTGTGTGTGTGTCCAACCGATAACTCAAAAAATAAGCAACTGATTTAGATGAAACTCGGCAAGTGTCTTTCTTTTATTAATGGCTTGGAGTTCGTTAGTCAGGAAAATCTGATATAGTTTTCCGGTAAAATTGCGAGTTTTGTTTCAAAAAGAATCTTTTTCTCCGAAAATTACAAAGGTATTTTAATAAAATTTGGTGGATATGTTGCCTTGTAAAAGACCTTACGACACGAAAATTGAACTTTCTACATTTTTAGAAAATTGAGTTATTCAAATTTTGAGTTTTCTTTAAAAAAAATACAGTTATTTTGATGAAATTCGGTGGATATGTTGCCCTGGGTAAGACCCTACTACACACCAAAATTCAACTTTATAAGTTCGTAGAAACTTGAGTTATTAAAATTTGAAGCATTTAATAAAAATTCACTACCATAACGCACTTGCTGCGTCCCGAACTTTTTTTTCTTGCGCACCCCCAATGCATTAAGGCACGAGCCGCTACTGGTATTTAATAACAAATTTAACACATTTTTCTGTAGAAGATTATACAGAATCTTCACCGGAAATCGTTTACATTAGCTATCTCCGTTATTATTGGAGCTACAATATGGTTCAAATGGGGAAAGGTTTTCAAATTTTTACGGGCATCTCGATTCTGACGTCAAAAAACAATTGCGCATCGAATTGCTGAGTTTGGCATATCAAGTTCAGGTTTCTAAATGGAACGCTAGGTAGGTATTTTCACGGGTAGTTCAACTACAATTCGATTGTCCATCTTAGGAAGCTAACACGTTCCTGTCGATTCTGCATAGTTCCAGAGATATCTAGATCTGGAAATGCTTGTTCACGGGAATCATTTACAATAGCCATCCTAGTGCCAGTGACCATAAAATTCCATTAAAATATAGTAAACTGTTTCGAGACATTAATAAATATTAATTTTTTAAATAAAACTTTAACATCCTGCCTTTAGCGAATTTTGGTAGAAAAAAAAATCACTAATGAGTAACTCACGCCTTTTGAATTTTGTAAAAATTTCATCAAATGAACGCATACTAGGACCCCAGAACCCATATCCGGGGACAGTTTCAATTTTTAATGTTTATATATATATATATATATATATATATATATATATATATATATATATATATATATATATATATATATATATATATATATATATATATATATATATATATATGCATGTAAAATTGAATGACGAATATATTATTATTATTATTATTATTATTATTATTATTATTATTATTATTATTATTATTATTATTATTATTATTATTATTATTATTTATGTTAGCTAAGGGGTAATAGCTGGCACAAAAATAAAGCGATTGGGCTCAACATGCCTTAGTAAAATGTTACTCGTTTTCGTTTTAGAGGGTGTTTAAATAATTTTTCTTAAAACTATTTTTTCAAATATCTGGAAAGTGGTTACAGAGATTATTATGAATTGTGGCATGGTATTATTAGGCACCATGCGTAATACGATGACTGTATGAATTCCACCGCTGCCGCTAGGTGGCGCCACCGACAGCAACACTGGTTTATTACAATGATCATATTTTTTTTCCATCCTGTATGCACATTTTTGAACAAAAATAAAGAAAGCCCATTTAGTTTCACACAAAAAAGGTATACTTCTTTGAAGCCGTTTTCAAAATAAACGTACCTTTTCAATGAAATCCAAAAATAATGTATGATTTCGTTGCTAAGTATGGTATGGTAGCAACTTGGAACTTGTTTACTATAACTTGTTAAATTCGACTGACATTAAACAAGTATCTTTAATTGTCACTTTCTTTTTGTTATTTGCGTTAAAATGCCGCGTCATATGGATTTTTTTAAATCACAAATGCGAGATATCGTGTCTTTATGCCCAGGAAAATTTTCGTTCGCGCAGAGCAGCTCAGCGCTATTTTGAGCTTTATCCTAATAGAAGTCAAGCAAACCATAAAACTTTTAACGCACTGTACGACAGATTAGGTGAAACTGGTTCACTTCATCCTAAAAACAGAAATGCAGAAAGAACGAGTGTAATTGATGCTGATATGGAAGACGAAATCATAGTATGCATTGTAGAAGACGCGGAAAAAAGCACGAGACGTGTTAGTACAGCAACGGGTATTAGCAAATCTTCGGTGTCCAGAATCATATGCAAAGAAAAGCTGCATCCGTATCATTTCACTCGAATTCAGCAGCTTTTACCACAGGAAGACTTAAATTTTGCCACTTTATGAGAGAATGCTAATTAGAGGATCCAACGTTCTACAAGAAAATTTTATTTACTGATGAAGCCTCATTCACCAGAAGAGGTATGTTTAATTTGCGGAATAGCCTTACCTATGTGATTGAAAATCCTCATGCTATCCGCGAACATCATTTTCAACATGAATTTTTAATAAACATTTGGTGTGGCATTCTTAAAAATTGTATTGTGGGACCATTTGAACTGCACCTAGTCTTAACACAGCAACTTATCTCTTGTTTTTGAGAGATAATTTACCGATCATTTTAAAAGACATGCCTTTAACTTTAAGGAGTGACTCTTGGTTCATGCATAATGGTGCTCCAGCACATTACATCCGAGATGTGCGAAATTATTTATATGAAATTTACCCTCAAATGTGAATTGGTAGAGATAGTGTGCACCCGTGGCCAGCGTGTAGTCCCAACTTAAATCCGCAAAATTTTTACTTTTGGGGTTATTTAAAGTCACTGGTCTACAAAGAGCAAATAAATAACGGCCAGGAATTATGGGAAAAGATCGTAGTGGGTGTTAATGATATCAGAGCTCAACAAATATCATTTTTTAAAGTAAGAGATAATTTTAATAAACGAGTGCGAAAATGCATTGCCGTAAATAGTGAACACTTTGAGCACTTACTCTGATTTGTTGTTGTTTTGCTACTAAAGTTGCAGTTTAAGTTTAGATTAATTTAATTGGGTAGATTAATGAAATTTGTAAGAATCTTTCCGATATCTATTTCTTTTTAATTAATATTTTTATAGATGTTATTTTATTTAATGGTTTTGTTGAACTCATAATAAAAATATTTCATTCCATAACGCACATTTTATTGTGCTAAAAAGTATACAACAGTTACACATAATTTGCACTACGATCGAAACCTTCGATAATACATCATGTTTGCGCATATTCGTTAATTTAATTTCATTGACAAAGTACGTTTATTTTGCAAACGGTCAACGTTTTTGACTTCAAAGAAGTATACCTGTTTTGTGTGAAACTAAATGGGCTTTCTTCATTTTTGTACGAAAATGTGCATACAGGTGGACAAAAAATTATGACCATATTAATAAACCTGTGTTGCTGTCGGTGGCGCCACCTAGCGGCAGTGGTGAAATTGATACCGTCATCATATTACGCATGATGTCTAATAATACCATGCCACATTTCATAATAATCTGTTGAACCACTTTCAAGGTAGTGAAAAAATAGTTTTAAGAAAAATTATTTAAACAGCCTCTAAAACGAAAAGGAGTAACATTTTAGTAACACATGTTGAGCCCAATCGCTTTACTTTTATGCCAGCTATCACCCCTTAGCTAAAGTTCAATTCATTATCCCCCCCATATATATATATATATATATATATATATATATATATATATATATATATATATATATATATATATATATATATATATATATACACAAGCATATTCTCTATTATTGTTAGTGTTATTTGGATGGGCAATGACCGGTATATAAAGCCATAGTTTATTAAAATAATCATTAATGAAACTTTTGAGATTTATAACTAGCAAATTTGAAAAGTATCTCAGTTTAAATGGGTTTAAATGAGCTAAAAATCTATATGCAAATAGCTTAAACTCTTAATCATTACATTCAAACCAAAGAATTATGCTCTAAAACAATTACCTAAATGTAATAAAAAACCAAACACTTTGTATATAATATATAAGAGAGTGTTTTTTATGTAAGCAATGGACTAAAGTTTATCAAAGACACAGTGTTTTTGTGTTGTGTTTTTAAATCAAGATTACAGCATATAAAATTGTTTTCGTTATAAATTTAGTATTTATTATTGTCTGGAATTAGTAAGGTTATGCCAAATGTCATTTTTAATAAATGCGATGTAGAATAATAAGATTTGAACTTACCGGGCTTTTTCAAAGATGCACAGCTGTCAGAAAAAGGTATTAATTTTTTTCAGCATATATATATATATATATATATATATATATATATATATATATATATATATATATATATATATATATATATAAAGAATAACCACGTCCAGACTTACCTACTAAAGCTAGCCAGAAATCAAGGTTTGAAATCCATTTTATTTTGTTTAAAACACCACAAGGGGGCAGAAACCTCAAATAAAGACAGTCAATTCTGTCAAACATCTATCAATATAAAGTATTTGTGGGAAATTAGAACTTCTAAATAAATAAACAGAAATCCTATTTGCGTTCTCACAATAGTTAAAAGTTACAAACCTAGAGGGCGTAAAGTCCGCAGTGCAAAATCTGAAAAGCCATTTTAAATATTGTTTATAAACTCTAATACCAATCAAAATTCTGTCAGTAATTTTAATGATCAACTTTGTTAACTGAGGAATAAGGGGGGATATGCAACCAATATTACACTAAGGTTAATTTTAATATAACATATCTACAGGTATGGATTCAAATAATTAAAACACCACAGTCATAAACATTTATTAAACAAACAAATACATTAATAAAATCTACAGGGTCATACATAAACATTGTGTGTAAACTGTCAATATAAAAGTTTCTATTTACATTTTAAAATACAAGAAACAGAAATAAAATCATCCTAAATTATACAAACTAAATTAAAATTAATATATATTTATGAAGGGTGTATATACACACACACACACACACATATATATATATATATATATATATATATATATATATATATATATATATATATATATATATATATATATATGTATGTATGTATGTATTAATTTGTGGTTTACATAATACATCACACGTTACAAAAAGCTGTGCTTGTGCCTGTATTGGCATAATTTTCCTCTTCTAAAGTCTAACTGTTAAAATATTTTCATTTAAAATTACTTCTTAGTTTTTACCTTGATTTTGTCTCGTTCCTAATTTCCACATTCACCAACCTTTATACAATTCAAATACAGTGCAATATTCACTTAAATTGAAATTGTATTCTTAATTTTTCCCAAAATGTTATAAAAAATTTTAACTAAATATTTAACACAAAAATTTTGATATTATAGATGTATCACACCGATCACTCAAAAAATGATGGGCCCATTTTGATAAAATTTAGCAGATGTCTTCATTTTGCAAGTGGCTTGGACACTATCGATAATCAGGAAAATCGGACCAGTGTTTTCGGAAAACTTTTAAGTTTCTTTTCGGAAAGTTTTTGTATATCCGAAAATAACAAACTATTGGCAATCAAATTTGGTTTCTATTATTAAAGGTTAACTATATAACCAAATTTGGATCTTTACTTGCAACTATTACTTTTCATGGCATATATAATTTTTGTTAACAAAAATACTGCGCACTTGCTGCGTCCAGACTTTTTATAACTAAGTATTTTTGAATTCATGGTTTATATAGCAAAATATTATTATTTTAATTAATTTAATTTAATTGAATACGGTAAAAACCATTTATTGATATTGGTTTGTTGAGCAGTAATCAGTTTCAGTAAGCAATTAAAGTTTGCAAGTGACGGTTAAAAAAAAAGTAACTGAACAACTTTCAAACGAAGAATATCAGTTAGTTAAATAATTACGTTCTGTCCTTAATTAACAATTTTATTAAAACAAGTTTTGTATAGTATCTTTAGAAGTAAAATCAAATTATAATCAACATCTGTTCAAACCATAATCAATCAAGTTTGCAAGTGTCCATCAAAAAAGCAACTGGACAATTGCCAAACAAACAATATCATTTAATAAGATAATTGCGTTCGACCCTCCTTTCGCAATTTGAATAAAAGTAGATTTTATGGTTTATTTTAGATGTAAACCTGCATTTTATCGGCCATATGTTAAATAAACTATTAGATATTTTTAAATACCTACATCCCCGAAGACATTTTTTCATCATTTTAATTTTTTCGAATGTTTTGAGTGTATGGAAGTTAATTTTCTATTTGTTTTGTCTCTTGGGAGGTTGGTGAAATCTATAAAGTTTCGTTGCTTTATAACCATACTTGACAATATTTTTTGCCCTGGTGGACTATCGCAAGTACGTTATAATAATTGAAATAAATATTGTATTTCTATTAGAAAAGGTGAAATCTTTTAGCTAATAAAACGTAAAAATTATTATGAAATTTTTTTCTTACATGTGCCTAAAATAAATAAATAAAAGGAACATCAAACGGTTATTTGATTTTTAAAACGCTGCACCTTTGTTAAATATACATGTCCAGCGAATTTTCGTTAAAAAGGTCGTTCACAGGGAGACCACAATGTTATGTGTGTTTTGTTTCGTCGGCCTATTTCCGCGACCATGGCCAATCACCAACGCCAGGGAGCAGTTTCACCTCTCTCCTGTAAATTTTGCTGAAACCCTGCCTTTCTGTAAGGAGATTAGGGATATTTAACGTGTCCAACATCGCATGAACACGGGACCGACGGCTTTACGCTGCCTCCGAAGGGCGGAGCGTGCAGACATTCAACTTGCTCAAATACAATGCCACAACCTCGGTTGATGTTAGTGTTACAGTATGTACTGAAGAAGTTAAAGGCGAACCCTGGGATTGAACCCAGTACCCTTCGGTTCAGAGGCACACGGCACACGTTCTTACCACTGAACCACCGAGGCTCTAACCACAATGTTAAGACTTAAAAAATATTTCTTCAAATTAGCGCTATCTACTACCCCTAAAATCTATATCCTATGTCAATTTCAATTTTTATATGTGTTGGTGCGATAACTGAAATAATTGACAGATATAGATGAAACTTGGCATGTGTCTTTTTGTGGTTGTCAAATAGGATCGCGAAATCAAAGTGAGCAATAGATAAAGTACTCGTCATACTAATACACATTTTAACTAAGTAAAGACTGGAACTTGTGATGAGCACTGATAAGCACACTTGGAGAACCCAAATCACCAGCCAGCGTGGCTTGGAATTATATTACATTCAGCTGGACGGTGACTAGGGGAATCTAGATCTCATAATGAGCTCAAAATTATTGAGCACCAAAAACGTCAAATGGAGGGTGTAGTCTGAACCTTCATGTCCAGACCTTGCCAATATTCTGTTTGAGATTGAAACAGTCGCTAAACATGTGGTGAAGTATTGTGACCATAGGAGGACGGACTGGGAGGACCACAAGCAAATACTCAGATCCCGACTTGAATCTGCTATTCCCACAGTAAAGAATCGTAATGAGATATAGATGAAACTTGGCATGTGTCTTTTTGTGGTTGTCAAATAGGATCGCGAAATCAAAGTGAGCAATAGACAAAGTACTCGTCATACTAATAAACATTTTAACTAAGTGAAGACTGGAACTTGTGATGAGCACTGATAAGCACACTTGGAGAACCCAAATCACCAGCCAGCGTGGCTTGGAATTATATTACATTCAGCTGGACGGTGACTAGGGGAATCTAGATCTCACAATGAGCTCAAAATTATTGAGCACCAAAAACGTCAAATGGAGGGTGTAGTCTGAACCTTCATCTCCAGACCTTGCCAATATTCTGTTTGAGATTGAAACAGGCGCTAAACATGTGGTGAAGTATTGTGACCATAGGAGGACGGACTGGGAGGACCACAAGCAAATACTCAGATCCCGACTTGAATCTGCTATTCCCACAGTAAAGAATCGTAATGAGATGGAAATTGCAGCTGAACAATTAAGGGGTCGTATCACAAAAACTGACCATTGAAGACCAAATTAGTTTTTAATTAGTCAGCGTAATTGGACCAGTTTTTCCGGAAAAATTCAACTTTTCTTCTAGAAAACGTTTCAATCTCCGGAAATGAGAATGCTATTTGTATTAAAGTTGGTACATAAAATGCCCCTATAATACTCTTTTATGTGCCAAATATGAAGTTTCTACGTGAAGGAAAAATTGAGCACCTAATAAAAACTTCAAAAAGGAATATGAAAATTCGCTACCATGATGCATTTGCTGCGTCAGGACTGTTTTTCTGTTTTAGCTGAAGGACATGGTTTGACAGTACACTAAATTAAATTGTTGTCCTCTTAGAAATAGATATATACGTCTCCCAAAATTGACGCCCGTGCTTTTGGGACTGCATTCAGGGGACGTAAACAACCAAATAATTATTATTGCATTATGCTTCAGAACTAATTTAAGTTACATTTTCATAAAACTTACTGCCAATTGCGGTGAGGCTTCTTAAGTGTGGTTTAAGTTGAACTTAGGTATCACATCAACGTTGTTAAATATAGTTTTTTTTTAATTCGAATTTAGATGGTTACGGCTATTTGCCATTCGCACATTCTTCCCCGCATTCATGATAATTTAAATGTAGAATGTCACATGTTTCAAATTTTTATCAATAACGAATGACAATCGGCCATTTTAGTGAATTTTCTTTAAAAAATTCACTAATGAGGAGATCCCGACTTTTGAATTTTGAAAAAATTTCTTCAAATGAGCGCTAATTAGGCCCCCTAGAAAACTTATCCGGGGTCAGTTTCAATTTTTATATGTTTATATATATATATATATATATATATATATATATATATATATATATATATATATATATATATATATATATATATATATATATATATATATATATATATATGTATGTATCACACCGATAACTCAAAAAATAATGGGCCGATTTTGATCAAATTTGGTGAAAAAATTCCTTTTGCAAATAGCTTGGATGAGTTCGTTAGCCAGGAAAATATGCCCAGGTTTTCCCGGAAAATTTTGTGTTTTTTTTTTTGAAAAAAATTTATATCTCCGGAATTAACAAAGTAAGGGCAACCAAATTTGGTACGCAGGTTTACATCCTTATAGGTAAGTAACCAATTTAGCTATGTAGGTCAAAATACAAAAAAGTTATAGGCATTTAAAGAAAAATAAATTGAGGTTTTCCTCAAAACGTCAAAGTGGCGATTTAAAATGTCAAAATTGGCAACATTTAGGCAAATAACTTAAATCTAATACGGGCTATAGAAATAAAATGTCTCAAGAAGGATGTTTTACAAACCCTAAAGTCTTAGTTTCAACCGTCATTGTCCTTCATTTTATTAAAATATTTGCAGAAAATTCATTTCAAATAGACCCTTTCTCTGATGCTTGGCAGTAGCCTTAGCTATAGAGTTTATCATTTAATGGTATATAAGTTTTGTCGAATTTTCGTAAAAAATCAATAAAGCTCAATAGATCCGTTATTATATAAGATATGAAGAAAATTTGTATATATTAATTATAGGGTGTCTTGAGCTACATCTTAAAATAATATTTCTACAATCACAGGGTGGCCCATAAGTCGTTGGTGATACAAATTTCCTTTTTTTTTTTTAATCAAACACGCCTTATGTTATTGCATTTTTGCATTTTCCATCGAAATATAATGCATGTTTGTACGAAAAGAAATTCGGGGCGCAGCAAGTGCGTTATGGTAGCGAATTTTGATCAAATGTTTCATATTTGAACAGCTCAATTTGCTATTAACCTATAAGGTTGACCAAGAAACGTGTTTTTTCGGGAACATTTTAAGTTAACTTTTGGAAATTTTTGTACATTTTCACACAATAAAGTTATTTTAATGGAACATGGCACATTGTTTTTACTATATAGGTTATATTGGTAACCAAATTTGATGCCTGCTTTCTTTAAAAAAAACACACATATTTGTTATTAAAAAGATTTTTATGAAAATTCGCTACCATAACGCACTTGCTGCGTCCAGAATTTTTTCCTCTTCATTTGTTTTAGTCCCCTAAAAAAGTTCCAAGATACGAGCGTCAGTTTTGGACACTTGTATTTAAAAAGAAAAAAAAGACTGTTGCGTTGTATAAACACGGTTTTTCTTAGTTGCATTATAATAATTTACCTGGTTAATTGGTCTTAAACAATTAAGAGTAATTAATTCATGTGGATAAATTGTGACGCATAAATTATACAGGACGATTAATTGTTTCAATTTATCCTGTACAGTTGCCAGAAATTCTGCGCTTTCCGACTTTTTGCTGATCAAGTCATTTCTTAGAATTTCAAAGCTATTCGGCCTATTACTTAAATATATTTAGGCACCTAATTAGCCACTTTTCCTTTGCTGCTTTACGTTGAATAAATTTACACGAAATATTTGAAGTGTAGATGAAAGAAACCTTCTTTATTTACCGTAACTGTTTCAGACAGAACTTCTCTTTGCTTAGTATTGAAATCTAAATTTGAACGTTAGTAATAACACATCAGTCAGACTAAAATACAACCCCTGTTGTGTAATAAAAGAGATATTACATAAAAGCATATATTAATAATGGAATCTAACACCTCCAGTTTTGCATATAAACTAATTCTTCTACCTAACACTTTAGGAAACAAAAAGCAGAACCACCACAAAATCTTAAAATAAGAGAATTATGCGCTATATACGTATTTCGACAACGAAGTTGTCTTCATCAGTAGCTGTTGCTAAATGTATGAGCAAAATTATCCCATTTATGTACCTAAACTACCTAAACTTAAAATGATGTAATCCCGGTAATGCAATACTGGATGATGCAAAACCGGATGATGAAATACCGGATGATGCAACATCGGAGGCTTCGATAATTTTTGTTGTTGTGGAGCGTAGTTGGTGCATCTGCTGACCAAGCTAGTTGCTCCCCTGACCCGTTCTATTACACACTGGTACTACATTTGCGACATATCCGCACGATTGTAGAGCTGTCTTTTCTTCTTCTATCCTTTCAGTTTTTCTCTACTTCCTTCATCCGCTTTAAACGATTAGGGGCTTGGGCAATCTAGTTGGTTGTTCCCTTCGCTTCGTCAATTCTTGTGTCTCTCTTTTATGGTCATGGTTTGCCGGGCAAATTCCGTGACCTTTTTTTATGAGCTCTTGTCTTTTGACATTATTGGTATCCCTGCAAAGTTTGGGGTGGTACTTCTCAACTCGTCGAATTTTGGGCAAACAAAAATGCCGTGTTCTACCGTGTCCTCTTCACTGCAATAGGTACATCTGCTTCCGTTCTCGCCTAACTTTCGCATGCCTTTGGCGTAGGATCTGAAGTATCCATGCCCGGTAAGTAATTGTGTGAGCTAGAAATTTAATTTCTTTGTGGCCGCTTTTCATCCAGTCGGTCAGATTTGGAATAAATCTTTTTGTCCATTGTCCCTTCGTGGTGTTTTGGGACCATCTTTCCTGCCACACCACTTTTCCATGGTTCAGCTTCTGGCAGCCAGCTTCACTTCTTCTATTGTCACACCTCTCGCCTCATGTATGGAACATATTTCCTCCACTAACAGGTCTATGGGTACGTCGCTCGTCAAAACTTAAATTGCCCGCGTAGAGATGGTACGGAACCTGCACGCCACTCTTAGTAACACTGCGCTGCATGCTCTCCATCATCATTTTATATTTTTGTATTGTACTGGATGTACAATTGGATTAGCGACAGCTACTAATGAAGACATCTTCGTTGTCGAAATACGTATCTAGCGAATACATCTGTTATTAGTTTGTGGTTTTTGGGGGTGATTCTGCTTTTTGTTTCAGTTTCAAACAACAGTGTCCAACCTCTGTCTTTTAGTACATTAGGTTCACGAACATTAAAATAACACCATAAACGGGATATACAGGGGTGCATTGATATCTAGTTAGCCAGGAAAGTTTCCGGTAAGTAAAATTTAATGTAGTAGCTATGGCAACAACTGTGATGTTCTCATCAAGAAAACATTCATTCTGTCTATGAAATGATTTGGAAGTATGATGAATTGGGCTGAAACCTATACCCTAGACCTGAGAGGGATGTGACTGTTGGTGGATGGTCTTGTCTTATTTGTAGTGTGGCTTCCACCTATATCGAAGTGGGGTTGGTAAGATTTCCTATTTTAGGTATTGGAATAACGGAATTAAGCGGTTTAAAAGTATACGTTAGGTCAGGTAAAAGTATAGTAAAACCGTAGTTAATTGGTCACCTTGTTTGTAATAAAGGTATAATAGGTTCCCAGGTAATCGAAAGTCGAAGATCATCATCTATTTTGTTTAAACAATCGAGATTTAATTCGATCACCCTCAAAACCAGAATTATCCACGTAGAGATGAAGATCAGCCCAAGTGTTGAACACGCTAAGACCTTAGAGACGAAATTTAGAAAGTAGGCAGATCTAGACCCTGTAATTGAACTACATTAACCAAACCTCCCCTTATTCACCGCTCTAAGGAGCATAAAGATTAAGGTCCTAGAGTTCCGTTCCTTTCATATTTCCTTCAATTCTTCAATGTATATATATATATATATATATATATATATATATATATATATATATATATATATATATATATATGTATGTATTTATTTATGTACAAGTCAGCTGTATAGGCTTCGACATTTTGAAAAAATAGAAGTAATCCACAAGGTCATCGAAGTCAATATGCTGGTTTAATGGTTTTTCTTTTATTTTGTGTTTCTCGTGCCAGGGCCCGATCTAGCTTTTTCGCCGCCCCGGGCAAAAATAATATTTGCCGCCCTTTACAATGATACTTTATAAGTCATAAACATTTTATTCCAGAGGTGGGATGGTGCAAATTGCGACTTAAAAAAAAGAGGTTATTATTTTGACCCGTATGTATCCAATGTTGTTGGAATTGAATAATATTCACATATGTTTTTGAAGAGTATACTAAATTTCATGAGTATATGTATGTATGTAGCTGTTTTTAAGAAAGTCCGGACTGGACTAAAACAATTATTTTTTATCGATTTATGTATCTTTTAACTTAGATAACAGTGAATATTTTTCATCAAAATCGGTTTAGAAGTTCAAAGATGTGGACCAAATGTTATATGAAGTCGGTTTATGTTTATGTAACTTTTGTTACATCGACTATGCAGTTTGGATGAATGGAAAAAAACAAAAAAAAATGATTTTTTTAAATTTAATACAAGTAAAAAACTCAGTTATGTAGAGCCACAAAACGAATTCGTCATTCTTAAAAGATAAACAAATTAAATTAAAGCACTTTGTTTCGGAGAATATTAAACTCTGTCAAGTAACTAAAATAATTTTCTTCGCACTTTTTGTTCTGCAAAATCTTTAATAATTTGTGATAAGTTTATACTGTCACAAATCTTATGTTCTATTGAAATCATAGCCAATCCAGATAATCTTTTTTGTGTCATGGTGGACCGCAGATAATTTTTTATTATTTTTAATTTAGAAAAACTTCTTTCACCACTTGCAACTGTTACTGGTAAAGTCAAAAGAATTCTGAGAGCGATACTGATATTTGGACCAAATCTTAAATCTGTTATAAATTTTAAAACATCTTGGGGAGACAAATTAGTATCTAAAATCATAGAAAGAACTGATAACTCCTCTGAAAGTTCTAATCCATTTATGTCAGATGAGGCCTCGTGGGTTAAAATAGTTTCGAGGTTCTTACATTGTTCTAACAATTCATCTTTTGGTAGTTCTCTTAAGGCATATATGTTATATAAAAAAGCAAAATGTTTACTATGCTCAGAAATCTGGGAAAACCGTAACTCCAAGGAGTTTATAGCTGTATCTATAATGTGAAAAAATACTTCGATTTTATATTTTTGACGAGGATCAGTGATTGGTTCATCATTACACTCGTAACCAAATTGCTTCTTTTTAGATCGAACACGATGTTTAGGCACATTTTCAAAATCTAACACCTCACTGTCCAATTCAGTAGCCAAGGTTTTGGCGTCTTCAATAACTTGAATAAAATACTCATCTGAACGTGAGTTTTCAAAGAAAACGTTGGTGTTTTTTAGTAATTTAATGACGGAAACTAACTCAAAATCTTTACTTTGCATTAACTTACTCACAGGATTTATCCGATTCAAAGTTTCATACCAAATTATTACAGAGCACAAAAATTTAAACTGTTTAATTTGATTTAACAAACCTGAAGCTTCGTCTCGTGTAGAGGTATCCATATCTGTGTTTTGGTAAACACTGAACAGTGCATCGTAAACTTGCCCTATTTGATGTCTTAGTGGTTTTATTGCCTCGATTCGACTTTCCCATCTCGTGTCACTAAGTGGTTTCAGAGTAATACCTTTTACATTCATCAAAAGAATTGACCATCTCAACGTTGAAGAGGCAAAGAAAACGTATATCTTTTGCACAATATTAAAAAAGTTTGTAGCTTCCAGTGAAGACTTTGCCATATCGTTTACTACTAAGTTCAAAGAATGGCTACTGCAAGGGACATAAAATGCCCGTGGATTGATGTTTTTTATCCTGGCTTGGACCCCACTTCGAATACCTTTCATATTGGATCCATTATCGTACCCTTGCCCTCTTATGTTTTCTAAAGGCAATCCAAGTGCTGATAATTGTTGTAAGATAACTTCTGTTAGTTCGAAACCTGCACTATTCTACTTCAGAACACAACTTACACACTTGGCATATAACTATTATATGAACCTTATGAAATATAAAATAGAAAAACACTTTAACACTTCTTTATTCTTTATGGTGCACTATTGGCGCTATTTGAGTTTCTGTAATATTGAATATTGAATTGTACTGTAAACTTATTATGACATACTATCTTCTCATTCCATTCATCATTCATCTTATTAACACTTGCCTTCATAGGCATGTCCAAATATAAAGAAAGCAAAAGTAATTCCAAGAAGTAATAAAAAATGGGTTAAACTTGTCTGCCTAGCTTATTATTGAATATTTGTGGTGCTACTGACCTTCCCTTGTTGCCTGTTTCCTTCATTCCCAGTGTATTATTTAAGACAGCGTTAAGAAATTTATACTCAGCACAGTAATACATATTGGTCCCTCTACGAATTTACAGGGGCTAAAAACATTTTTTTTGTCGAGAATGGAACTTTTTACTGTGCTGTTTTATAATATTTTGTGAATTGTGTTTTAAAAAAAATATATTTTTTGCTCTAAATTTTTTAGTAAGAATTTTAATTTTGCTATTTTTGCCGTATAAATTTCACTACATTCGACTTTCGCTCTTCATTTATCTACAGTGTTGAGCAGTGTATTTTTTATAAGATTTTTCTCCATACAACCGCCCTCAATTTTGCCGCCCCTCATTTTTGCCGCCCTGGGCATTTGCCAGCCCCCCCCCCCCTAGATCGGGCCCTGTCTCGTGCCTGGCATCTGACCTGTGAGCCCTTGCATGTGTGTAAGTGTATGTATATTACGCACAGTGTGGCTCAGAACATTTTTAGAAGTAAAGATTGTGTCTATAGCCGAAAAAGTATGATTATTATATATTTTTTATATTTTCCGCGAATCTGTGAATTTCGTCTCCAGTTTTGGTTTTTTATTTAAATTGTTTTACAATTTCAGATTATGTGCACTAGCTTTCTTTAAGAGATAATAATATTACTTATATCACCAACAAGTCTTTGATGTGACTTTTAATGTCAAGTCGCTTGGAGAATCCCAATCACCACAACATATTTAGAAAACTAACTTAGTGAAACGATCGTCAGATTTTTTTTAATTTGTTGCAGTGATTTGGCTTTTCCAACTACTCTTCACAGATTACAATCTTCATTTAGTGACTTAACGTTATTAACAATCAGGCTCTTCGTAAAATTTGTAAGTTGTTTTGTAAAATCTTATGTTGTTCAATAAATTATATATATGAAAAAAAAAAAGAAAAGATTTAGGTAGACTAATAGGAAAACTTTTGAAAATCCTGTCACATTGATGAAGTGCTAGAGCTACAGTGCAACGAAGAGCTGCTGGAGACAGAGAATCATGGTTGTTGCGACGGCAAGGCGACATCGCTTTAAACTGTCATGGTTAAGCGTTTTGATTCATCCTCTGAGAAAACCATCGTTGTTGGCGAAACGATAGCTAAATTTTTAAACAAGTTCAGTTGTATTGAATATAGATCAAATAGAATCCATTTTTTATGTAAACACATGTTATTTATAACGTGGTCATCTTGTAAGAAATCATTATCAATTACTTAAATAGAATAAGAAACAATGAATCGAAAAGCCAGTGTTAATATCTGTTTATATCCATCCGCAAAAAATGAAACAATGCTGTAAAGAAGGCTGTTTACAACCAGAACAATATCAGGCTTTATAATTAGCCGCAGCGAGGCAAAAAAAGCAGAAACATATCCATGAAACGTTAACCTGCTGTTAGCTTGTTGTGTGACACTCAGCTGCGTTATTTGTGCCACTATTCCGACTGACGTAGGTAGAAAAGCCTGTAACAATGTCATCCATCCGAGATTCAACGTGATACGATCGTTAAAAAAATATGTGTTCACCTTGTATTAATTAAACGGTGGTAACGAATCAAAATATTTTGAAGATAAAGCTTCAAGAAAAACTCAATTAATAATTCATCAAAATATGTATTCTCTTGGTAAAAAATGCATACTTTAAAGATAATTATAATGCGTATTAATTGTATTTAATCGATTATCATGAACAACACTGATCTTTTACACTCAATTATTGCAGGAAGATTTTTTAAGCCTAAATCTGTTACTTTTCACAATCTCCATTTACAAGATCACGACCATAATAAGACTTCTATATTTTTTGTTGTTGGAATAAACGCGAATTGAAACACTGAGGACAAATATAAAAGACTGTTGATACAGGGTGCCACTTTTAAAACTTCCCATCCTTACAGCGGCGTGCGGTGACATTTCAAATAAGGGAAGCAATTCTCAGAAGCTTACCTATTTGTAGTGTAACTCAATTCTTCTGTCGTTTTTGGCAAATTTTAATAATGTCGTCATAAAACTGTGGATTCTGGGACATTTACTGGACGAGTTTATTTTCAACTGACAAAATTGAAATTTGGGAAAGTCTTTCCTGTCCTGTTGAATTCCTAACAAAACTCTTGATACGTTTCAATGTAAAAAAAATTCGTTCTAAAGATGCACTAGTAGCAGGAATTGTTAATATTAATTCACATAATTTGAACACTTCAGAATATGTATTTTCCAATTTTGATTGTTTTAAGAAAGTTAAAACTTCACTCGCGTTAGTTTTTGTGCCTATAACATCGGTTTCATAAATGACTGTAAGTTCTGATTGTAATAAGGCTTTGTCAAAAGAATGTCCATGGTGGTGAAATAATGATTTGAATAAATCTTCTGGGAAAGGTATCCCTTTAAATCCTCCAAAATTACACAATTCAAGAAATTTCAGGTCACCAAGATGATCAAATCTGCAGTTAATTTGCTGCTGAATTTGATCTGTGATTTTGTAGAAAAGGCGGCGGTAAGAAGTTTGAAGGTCTCCCACATTATCAGTGCGCAGACGCTTTCTTCGTGGGTCCACTTCTCCTAATTCAATTGTTTTTTCCCATAACTTAAAATTCATTCTACTTAAGGTAGCAAAAAACACTCTACATTCTTTAATATGATATATAGATTGGGATAAAATTAAATTTAATTTATGAGCACAACACTGTACAAATAGAGCACTGGAGAACGTTTCCCGCACTTTAGCTTGAAGACCTCTTAAATTCCCGGCCATAACAGCAGCCCTATCATAGCTTTGGGCAATTAATTTATTATCAGCCTTCTCAATATCTTTCATAATATTAAGCACAATTTTATATAGAGCGTTTGCGGTACGATCTTCTGTCACATTTTTAAAGCCTAAAAATCTTTCTTGTACACTTCCATCCATTTTTACGTAACGTATTACTACAGATAGTTGACTTAAATTAGTTACATCGGTTGTTTCACCTAGATCAATAGCAATGAAACGAGTCTGTTTAATTTCAGGTTTAATTCTGTTCAAAATAATAGTAAGAGCAGCCGAAATTAAGTCATTCTGAATGCGATTTTATGTCCCGCGAAAAACGTTAGACTGTTCCAAGTGATTTTTTAAATAAATGTCGTATTTGGCTATTAAAGAAAGTTGGTCTTGAAAGTTTCCTCTATTTGCAGATGTAGTTGTTTCGTCATGACCCCGGAAGCCTAATTCATGCCTACCAAGAAAACACACAACATCAATAAGTCATTTTAATATGCTTCTGTTTTTATCAACCAGTTCATTGTGTTGGCGATGACTAATTTCTATCTGCTTGTCAACGGCGCATTCAATTCGCGTTTTTCAAAGACACTTAATTTTAAAATGGTCTGTAAATGCGCTTTAGACATAACATGTCTTGTTACTACTTTATGTAGATTATTCAAGTCGGAAAACCCACTTTTATTCCACACGCCCTTTTCAGTCACAAATAGACTACCAGGCCAACAAAACAGTTTATTCCTGTTTTCACAACCCGTTAACCATTCATATTGTTTATAAGTTTTTTCCGCGTTGAAATGTCGAGTACATGTTTTAATTCTTGGATTTAAGTTTTTTACAGCAGGTTTCGGCCTACCTTTATTAATAATAGCAAGTTTTTAAGCAAACTGTAAAGCTGAAAATCCTTTGGTTATCAAAAAACACACAATACAATCACAGTTATTATTACCACTTGTTTGTAAAGTTTGTAAATCCCCACCCCCACCGACGCCGCTGTTAAAAGCTGATCTACTTGCAGCCATATTAATAATCATAAAATGCTAATGTATTTAACTTAGTCAACTGCTTATATCTACGAAATAATCAGCGACATTCACTTTGTACGTGCACCGGGTCTTCCTAGTACAACACGTTCTAAAAATACGCGTACATCCGTCGAGCTAGGGTTTCTTATAAAGTTGCCTGTTGACTACGTGTATTTAACCGAAGACATTGTAACCACTCGTGCTGTTCGGTGGCAAATACAGTATGATGCCTAATAAATAATTATGTGTGTGAGCTTGCGAAATAAAAATTGTAATAATTAAATTAGTTTCAGAGTTTGAAATTTAATATTTAAAATACAAAAGGGATTTTAAATAATGCGGTTTAGGTATGTAGTCGTTATTTTAAGGGAAGCAATGCTTCCTTGCTTCCATGGACCGCACGCCACTACATCCTTAATATATTTGCCTTGAAGAATCGGTGTTGAACACTGTGGGTGTAAACTGAAACAAAAGACAGCATTGCCGCAAAACAGGGAGTTATGTGCTACGCACGCATTTCGTCAACAAAGTTGTCTTCACCAGTAACTGACGCTAAACGCAGTTTCGTTTTTAAATTAACTTTTTGTGATCATTGTGGAAAAACTTTTCAAAAAATATGAAATTTTTTGTGTCTTCAATGGGGGAAATTATGCCTATTCATTTGTCATTTAAAATAAACGTACACTCATCACTAACGCAAATAATTGTCACTAGATTACCGGTAACATTAATAAAATTGGACATACTTTCGCAACTCTATTCTTCTGTCTAAATCATTTTTATGGAGGTCTTGATATATGTATTTTATACAGAAGAAAGTTATGCAATTCCAGTGCATTTTGAACAGTTTCGTGTAACATTCCTCTCTGACATGCCACAGTACTCAATGATTAAATTTGAGCCAGTTACAAATTTTTTTTAAGAAACATAGATCGACGTTCCAAATTTTAGGAATGCGCAGGATTTTTGACACTTTTATTATATACTTATTAACAAGTGAATTTTCTTTAAATGTTTTTAATAGGAAATATCTCTTTAATGCAAGCAGGAATCAATTTGGTCACCGGTATAACCTATATAGTAAGAACAATGTACCATGTTTTATCAACATAACTTGTTTGAAAATGTACAAAAATTTTCCGATAATAAACTTAAAACATTTCCTAGCTGACGAACCTTAGGTTAATAGCAAATTGCGTTATTGAATTTTGAAGCGTTTAATGAAAATTCGCTACTAAACTGCACTTACTGCGTCTCGATTTTTGTTACAAACATGCATCATATTTCGATGAAAAATGCAATAAGGAATGTTCAAAAAAAAAGTAGGTATCACCAACGACTTATGGGCCACCTGTGGTTGCCAAAATAAATTTATAAGATGCAGCTTAAGACACCCTATAGGTAACGTATACAATTTTTTCTCGTATCTTGCATAATAACAATTATATTGAGCTTCGCCGTAGAAATGTGTGACACTGTGTATATGTAAACCGAAAGTAAACCCGGATATGGATTCTAGGGGGCCTAGTTTGCGCTCATCAAAAGCGGCGGTTTCCTCATTAACGAATTTTTTCTACGAAAATTAGCTAAAATTTATAGACCGTTAACCAGAAATTTAATTAGAACTACTTCCAAAGCATCAGAGAAAGTGTCTATTTGAAATGAATTTTCTGGAAAAAATTTATTAAAATGAAGGGCAATGATGGTTTAAGCTGAAACTTAAGGATCTGCAGAACACTTATTACATAATCCGTATTTGTTTCAGGTTGTTTGCCTAAATGTTGCCAATTTTGACGTTTCAAATCGCGACTTTTTTCGTTTTGAGGAATTTTGTTTTCTTTAAATGCCTCTAACTTTTTTGTTTTTAAACTTACAGACCTAAATCTTGGTAAATTATTCACCCTTTATATATATATATATATATATATATATATATATATATATATATATATATATATATATATATATATAATTGAGACTGACCCTGGATATGGGTTCAGGAGAACTAGTTCGCGCTCATTTGAAGAAATTTTTCTAAATTCAAAAGTCGGGATCTTCGCGTTAGTCATTTTTTTCCAGAAAATTCCCTAAAACAAGCACTTGTGAAGCCATGGGAAAAGTCTACGACTGTATTAAATATGAACTAGTTTCACTAAGTTAGGGCAAGAACAAACAACCAGATATGCTATTCAAATTGAATTAAGTCTTGAAAATTTCATCTCCTATTTATCAAATTATTTTTTATACAAAAACTCGCTAAAAACTTCATGGGAAGAACAACAATCAGGTTAGATATCTGTAAAGTGAAAATTGATAAAAAGCGAAGTCACTAACCAGGATTAGAACGCGTCATCTGGGAGTCGATTATTACGATGTATAGCGACCACTGTACACCTAGCCACTGAGCTACCCACTATATGCATTTACCAGCAGGAATATCGTATTGTTCAAGGTTTTACAATATTTACATAAAACCTTTTTGATTTGCAATGAATTTTTTGCTTATATTTTAACGAAATCTAGAAAAATAACGACTTAGACACATATCTAGGAGCTTGTTAGTCATTTCTTGTAGTATTTTTCACTCACATTCTGACCAATCAATTTTTACATTTTTAACTCTTGAATCAGATTTAATTAATTAAAAATTAATTTACCTCTAACTTTTGTTTATCTTTTGAGATAGAGATCTGAATTTCGGTATATGGGACACTCTTTATGACAGAAACAACCGTGCCAAATTTGGTTGCCCTCACATTGTTATTTTCAGAGATATAATATTTTTTTTCGAAAGAAAACACAAAATTTTCCGGGAAAACCTGGGCTGATTTTCCTGACTAACGAACTTATCCAAGCCACTTACAAAAGGAAGGTATTTGTCAAATTTGATCAAAATAGGACTATTATTTTTTTAGTTATCGGTGTGATACATATATATATATATATATATATATATATATATATATATATATATATATATATATATATATATATATATATATATATATATATACATACATACATACATAAACATATAAAAACTGAAACGGACCCTGGATATGGGTTCTAGGGGGCATAGTTCGCGGTCATTTAGATCTCTCTGAGGCCTAGGGTTGAACACACTGAGACCTCACAGACGATCTCCGGCGAGATTTGGGGAGTAGCCAGATTGAGGCCCCGTTATCGAGCTACAAAAACCCAACCTACCTTTATCCACCGCTCTAAGGAGTAGGCGGATTGAGGCCTTAGAGTATGCTTACATATTTCCTTTACCTACCTTTGTCCACCACTCTAAGGGGTAGGCAGATTGAGGCCTTAGAGTGTCCTTACATATTTTCTTTACCCACCTTTGTCCACCACTCTAAGGAGTAGGCAGATTGAGGCCTTAGAGTGTCCTTATATATTTCCTTTACCCATCTTTGTCCACCACCCTAAGGAGTAGGCAGATTGAGGCCTTAGAGTGTCCTTACATATTTTCTTTACCCACGTTTGTCTATCACTCTAAGGAGTAGGCAGATTGAGGCCTTAGAGTGTCCTTACATAATTCCTTTACCCACCTTTGTCCACCACTCTAAGGAGTAGGCAGATTGAGGCCTTAGAGTGTCCTTACATATTTCCTTTACCCACCTTTGTCCACCACTCTAAGGAGTATGCAGATTGAGGCCTTAGAGTGTCCTTACATATTTCCTTTACCTCTTGAAAATGGCTCCAAAACAGGAGCCCATAAATTCTGGACGCGGTTTAACCCGAGAACCAAGCATGTCTCATATATATATATATATATATATATATATATATATATATATATATATATATATATATATATATATATATATATATATATATATATATATATATATATATATATATATATATATATATATATATATATATATATATATATATATATATATAGTATATGTATATTATATGTGAACCAAAAAAAAAAAACAAAGGACCCTAATTATATGGCTTCTGGGGTGCGTTACTTCTTAAATAGGGAATTTTGTAAAATTCGACAAAAAGCATGCAGTACTTGCCGCCGGATTATTTTCGTGACTATACCCAATTATTTGATGCATTTGGCTTTTGCTTAAACATTTTGCCAACATTCACTGTCCGGTAAAGGGGTTTTTTTTTTTATTGGACAACCACAAATCTGTAAGATTATAAACACTAAAATTAGAGTGATATAGTTGCGGATACATGTAAATTTTCTTGCATTCGAATAGTAAATAATACTGGAGCGCTTGATAACTTCATTATATTTTATATGATTTTACTGGAAAATATAGGCACAGGAAAAAGTATTTCAGTCTGATCGGCGGAACTGAACGAACGATGTTTTATAAAGCAGGAAACTAAAAAATATAAAACGGTGGTTGCCAGATGCTTACATTAAAATACCAGAAACCCGGCCACAGAAACAAATCACGTGGCCCGCAATAATAAACAGAGATCTAAAACATCCTCGTTTTTATAAAAGCGGTAAATGCTTCTGATTATAAACTAAATTACTCGATTATACCTTACGAAATTATACGTAAGGCATGTTGTTCATCATTTGTTATTTACTCGAAATAAAATGATCGAAAATAGGTTTAATTTGAAACACCAGCAAGTATGATTTTATGATTTTTACTAGACCGTGCAATACTGGTTGCGTATACTTAACAAAAATGTATAATTGTTTATCCAAATTAATTGCTCTCTGATTATACACATTTTTAACGAAATGTTACAAGAAAATCGCTGAAAATTTAACCAAGATCAGTTCAATGTGTTTATATATATAGATATGTCACCGTGGACCAAATGTATCGCATAAACTTATTATCTCGGGTAATTTTAGTGAATTTTCGTAGAAAAAATCACTAATGGGGAGATCCCGACATTTGAATTAAAAAAAAAATTTGCAAGTGAGCGAGAACTAGGACCCCTGGAACCCATATCCGGGGTCAGTTTCATTTTTTATATGTTTATATATATATATATATATATATATATATATATATATATATATATATATATATATATATATATATATATATATATATATATATATATATATATATATATATATAAAGTATAATGATAGTACTTTACGATACTTACATAATATACGGGGTGATCAATTTACAAAAACTGAAAGAAAAATGAATTTGTGTTTTGACTCACCCAGCAATCGATTTAATGAAAATTAACAAAATCAATCATTTCTATAAATTTTAACAATAATTAAAAAGCCACGGCTGCAATAGATCATTGTTCTTGTGCTCCTTTTAAATTATTTAAAATATACAGGGCGCTGGTTATAACTCTTTAAACACCCTGTATAACAGATAAGAACCCTATATTCTTTAATGAGGAAGTGAAGCGGATCTCAAATTTAAATTAAAATACAGGGTGTTTCATTTAAAAATATATAACTTTGTACTGGCACGGCGTTACGGAACACCTTGTAGCATTATAACTAAATTTAAAATATGAAGCTTAATGCTTGCTACGACCTCCCCAATTTTTACTTTGATACGTCAGAAGACATAGAATATACTGGACTCTATCGTACTAATCCATCACTATATATATATATATATATATATATATATATATATATATATATATATATATATATATATATATATATATATATATATATATGTATATATATATGTATATATATATATATATATATATATATATATATATATATATATATATATATATATATATATATATATATATATATATATATATATATATATTATCATACAGATGTTTTTCACCTATAAGCCCGAAGACTTTTTCCTCTTTCGAATGGACAAATTGAATTTTCATCTCATGCTTGTATTAGTTAGGTTATTTTACACCCTCTTTTTGCGCCACATTTTTCCAGATTCGGCACTGTTGTTTCCAAATAATCGTTTTGAAATAAGTCCAGGTAATGTCTTTGTAAAACAATTTTGGCAATACTGAACCTAAAACTTAGGTAAAACCTATTTTATAGAAAAATGCCTACAATTTTTATAATTAACAAATTTTACAAAGCATCCTTTTTATTGTGTAAAGTATGCTTAATAGCTATTACATGCACACCTGGTAACTAGTTTAGTTTTAATAATATGTAAAAAATGTTTCTAATTTTTTAATGCAGTTGTTAAAAAGCTTTCTTAACTCTATGCCTACGATGACAGAAATATTTACCAGCTTCGTAATAATATTTTATGATGCTCATTTACAAGAGAATCTATTCATGGAGAAAATGAAATCTTTGGCTTCTTTAACTTACTTTACTCGTAAAATATGCTCGTATAGAGACGATAAAACTCTAGTCGATTAGAAAGGAATACTCGATAACTTCCAAATAGTTTTTATATACCCCAATTTCCTTTCCTATTTCTGTGTGTAATAAAAATGTTGAAAACCTCTAATATGGTTAACTTTTATATAGCTATTTGTGTTTGCATGTTATATCCATTAATAAGAAATAATTAGTTTATTACTAATAGTCTAGTAAATAGGCGACACATATTAATTTTAACCTAATTAATATTTATCCTTGTTATATCCATGATAAACGGAACCAGAGCGGAGCAAGTTTACTTCATTAATCTGAAGATGTTGCAGAAGCAGAAAAGGGACCTTTGACGTGCCGAACTTCGGATGATAAACTGAATTCTTCAAAGGGTGTAACGCGCAAGGATCCCACTTACTCAGTCTCAATGCCCCGGCCTCAGTAGATGTTACTTTTCAAACAAAGAAACATATATATATATATATATATATATATATATATATATATATATATATATATATATATATATATATATATATATATATATATATATATATATATATATATATATATATATATAGTGAATTATTTCTTGATAACTATGCAAAAGTGATCGACAGGCTGCGGTATCATGTGGACCCGGAACCTCTACACAGCGAGCTAACGTTTCACCCACTGGGCAAACTGAGACCGCCTAAAATAAAATGAATACAAACAAGTTAAAATGATAAATCAATGCATAAGTTAACATATTTTTGTGGTTAGCCTTTAATAAAGCCATTATTGCAAATGATATTTTGAGTTTATTAAAATAACTATTTGTCAATGTTTTTGATAAGTTCAATCGATGTTTTTCTAACTGCGAAAATGTTTTTGCAGTAAGCTGACGATATAATATAATGTAATACAAAATGGAAATAATGATGTATCTCAAAGGAAAAACATCTTGTAGGCACAAACACTGGTAAATTGGCCCTTTAGTGTCATTCTTTATGTCATTTCTATTTTGAGGTAATTCCTTTGAACTCCTGAATTTTTTTATGGTTTGAAAATTTTTGACTAGTTGATATTATGCACACTATATTCAGTTGTTAACCTTATTTTTTCGCAAATCTAATTTTTTACATAGCTTTATACAAAATATTTACATTACAGTTACGGAATACAACTCACTTTATAATGTAATTCAACTTTTAAATAATTATTACTATCTCTTCGACTTGGTCAGAGCAGATTGCAGATATATTGTAATTGGATATTTTTTCAAATGATTGCATTGAAGAAGCTGTCGCACAAGAATCGGTTTCAGAACATTCTGAATCCAAAAATAGAAAAACCGAAACGTCGAGAATGTATGTGTACATGTGCGTGTTTTGAGCCACGTCAAACTCTAGGATCATTTTCGATTTTACAGGGGCTCTATGTAGGTTAGGTTAGGTTTATTGTGAGTGGGTTATTCCAGTCCCTCCACCGCGACTTTAAGTCTATTGTGGCTCACGTCTAATTATCTAAGTTTCACCCATCAATTCTAGCTCTCTGCGGGAGTAGATATTTTCTTGAGGGTGAAAGTTTGTTTGGCAGGTGTGCTGCAATCTGAGTGAAGTCGTTTGCCCGTTTCGAGGCTCAAAGAGAGATAACCTCTCTCCGAGTTCGTCTGGACCCGACTTCCGTCAGTGTTTGCCTCGAGGCGGTATCATGAAGTCCCGCTCTCGAGCAGCGTCCCATCTCCAGTTGTAATCCACCCCTTGAGATCTCGGCAACATCCCATCGAGTCCCGCTCCCGAGCATGACCCAAGCGAGGCCGTCCGTCCGTTTCGTAACACACAGTGGGGGCCCCAAACTCCGGGTGTTTACCACTCATCAGAGATCACAGATCACCCCCCCCCCCCCGGACGTCTGGACACACGACACACGTCAGGGCTCAACCCAGGGTGGTATCATCTTGAACCCCGCACCCAAGTAACAACCAAGCGAGGGCAATTGTACATTTCTGAACCCACAGTGGGGGCGTCAAAATCCGGATGCATATCGCTCCCCAGAGATATCCGCCTCCCTCCAGCCTCACCTGCACCAGACCCCCGCCAGTGTTCATTGTCTCGAGGTAGTATCATGAAATCCCGCCCTCGAGCAGCATCCAAGTGGGGTCGCCAGCCCGACCCGAAGCCTCCAGAGAAGGCCCAAGTTTCCAGGTGTAATCCACTCCTAGAGACCCCTGCCACCTCCGGGCCCATCCAGGCCAACGACCGCCAGCGTTTGCTTACATTCCACCCAACAAACAGAGCCCCCGGCAGGAAACGATATTTGCGAGATGTACTGCCATCTGACCGAAGTCGCTTGCCCATTTCAAAGCTCAAAGAGAGATAACCTCTCTCCTAGTTCGTCTGGACCAGACATCCGTCAGTGTTTGACTCGAAGCATTATCATGAAGTCCCGCATCCGAGCAGCATCCAAGTGATGTCGTTTGTCCGTTTCGGAGCTCACAGAAGAGGCCTCAGCCACTAGTTGTAATCCACCCCTAGAGATCTCAGCTCTCCTCCGGGTTCGCCTAGACCCGACACCCACCAGTACTGGACTCAAGGCGACATCCCATCCAGTCCCGCTCCCGAGCATCGCCCAAACGAGGCCGTCCGTCCGTTCCGAAGCACTCAGTGCGAGCCTTAAACTCCGGGTGTATACCACTCATCAGAGATCTCAGCCTCCTCCGGGTCGTCTTGACACACCACACCTATCAGCAATCAACCCAAGGCGGTATCATCTGGAACCCCGCTCCCGAGCAACACGCATGCGAGGTCAATTGTCCGTCTCTAGGCCCAGAGTGGGGGCCGCAAAATCCGGGTGCACATCGCTCCCCAGAACTATGTGTTTGATTCCGATTAGTCGCCTCTTAGGACATGCAGGAGTTACCTTGGGCCTATTATTTTAGTTAGTCCCCGGACCCACAGGGGACGGGCTCTATCTAGCTCAATCCCTTTGGTATCTGAGATACGTGGGATGAGTGAATGTCCCCTTTGAGCGATTGCAAAAGCTCTTCCAAGGTACGTCGATAATAAAACTTTCGAAAGCCTTGAGGTAATGACTTTGTTTTTAATATATAGAATCTGGAAGCCAATCTAAATAGCACATGATGCGTTTTTGTTTTCTGTAAGATAAAAAAATCGTTGTGTTATAAGTTTAGCAAATTGTTTTATGAAGTGTGTTTTGTGATAGATTTTAAAATACTTAATATGTGTAACTGTATTTTTTTCTAAACTCAGACATTTAAAATAAATAAATAAATCACCGCTGTTATTATTTGATGCAAAGTGCTTCTAAGTAGACTTGAGAAATGTCAAACTTATAGCCTCTATTCATTTTTTTGTCAAACTTAAGGATTTCAAAATGGCGGCCAGTATGTGTGTATCTAGAATGATTTTATAAACATGATAACGTTAAAAATCTTTGGGCAAATGATATTAATTTTGATACGTACTCATGTTCGCTAATTGGAGGAACAAAATGAATCGTTATGTAAAATCGGATTCCAATCATAAAAAATAATTGTTTTTTTAGATCCGGCTTTGTTAAAGAGCGTATTCGTTAGAAAAAAAAAACACTAACCAATTCTCTATTTTATTGAGAGCGTTGTAACGGTAAATCCAATTATTGTATAATTGTTATAACAAAATGCCACCATAGACGTTGATGCACGCCAGGCAACGCAAAACTAGTGAATTCTAAGCCTGTGCAAAATATACTTCGTCCTGAATTTATTGTCCAGAACTGAAAACTATTTTTTGCAATTGTTAAATGGTATTAATTTGCTCAGCATCAAATAATTGCTTTAATTGATGCCACAAATAGAAGTCGAACGGATTGGGGTTGGGAGACCAAGCAGGCCACTGAACAGAACTGCGTCTCTTGTTGAAATTCACGTGGTGGTGCACCGTCGTGCTGATACCACATTCTATACATTTTGGATGAGAGTAATCATCTAGGCCTTAATATAAAATTTTTGTTGTGGGCTCTAGATCTAACTCTGTGTAGATTTTCTGGGGACCGCACATGCTTTTTGCAAGTATTATTAATCCGGTCACTTGTAAACATCGATTATTTTGCGACAAAGTTTCACTCATAAAGTTATGATTTGTTGATGATATTCCATCAGTCGATAACAAAATTCAATTTGTTGTAATTTTTTGCCGGGCCTCAAGTGATGAAGCTTTGGTAGTGTCAAGAGTGTACAACTTCAGGATTAATCATTGTTGTTTGAAATTAAGAGCCAATTTTAACTGTCAGAAATTCTTCCAGTACTGAAAGTTGTCTTATACACCACTGCGCCAATAATGGCAATTTCTTTCTACTACGGCGATCATATTTTTACGTAGCTTCAGAAATGCGTTTAAGAAACAGGTTGACGCCTCTTTGAAAATCTTAAATTGTATTTACCACATGCAGCTGTAGCGTTCTCATCACAATATCCATTAACATAAATTATATTATTTCAGCATATTCTTTATTAGTAAACTATATTTTATAACACATGTCAAGATGGATTAATGTTGTTTTATTATCACGATTGTTTTGTTTTTTATGTAAGTATCTAGTAAAAGAAACACCCAATCTGAAAAAATATTTTTGTTTCATGTTTATAATTTGATTATTGGAATATCTGATTAACGAAGCCCGATCTGGAAAAAAAATTGTTTATTTTATGCTTAGAATTTGATTTTAGATGTGACATTTTATTTTCGTCCTCCAGTTACAACAGCTGTACATATAACCTTGAAACTTTGTTATACAGTGTTAAAAAAACCAGCCGCCTCGATTGAACTTAAGATGCTTTTTGCTTTTCTATTTTTTTTTAAATATTGTATCTTTGTTGTTAGTTTAAAATTTTTTATAGAAGATATGTTTTGTGAAAAGCTTTTAAAAAAACTTCAATAAAATCTGTTATGTGATTTTTTTGGAAATGCACTCATTAAATGGTGGCCACATTTTTCTTATAGATATTTATTGATCAAATCGGATGGTGAAAAGTGTTTGGGAATGGGGTTTGGACGCCTCAAACAAGTAGTATCTAGTTATTTTTGTTAAAGTCAGTTATGACATCGGCCAGTGTGTTTGTCTGTAGCAGTTTTGTAAATGTGGAAATTTTTGAAAGGCTAGAGCTAAATCCCTCAATGGGTGTGTGTGTGTGTTTTGTTTTGATTTGTTTCTTTAACATGGGTCTTTTTCCGCGACTATGGTCAATCACCGACGCCAGGGAGCAGTTTCACCTGACTATCCTGGAAATTTTGCTGAGCCCCTGTCTTTCTGTAGGGAGGATAGGGATCTTTAACGTGTCCAACATCGCATGGACACGCGACCCACGACTTTAGGCCCCCACTGAAGGGCGGACCGTGCAGACACTCAACTTGCTCAAATACAATGCCACAACCTGGGTTGATGTTAATTGTATAGTATTTACTGAAAAAGTGAAAGGAGAACCCTGGTATCGAACCCATTACCCTTCGGTTCAGAGGCACACGTTCCGACCACCGAGGTATATCCCTCAATGTGTAATATAAGTATTAAGAAAACCAATCACATTGATATTATATATATATATATATATATATATATATATATATATATATATATATATATATATATATATATATATATATCTTCGTTGTTGCATAGTTCAAAATCCACATAGAGTGTAGCTTAATTCGCTGATTTTAAAATGGAAGTGATTTGTAAGCAAATCTGTGTTATTAGAAATTAAAATGAGAGAGTTACTTAAAACAGAATTTGATTTGTTCTGATAGCATTGCTCAGAAATTTAAATAAATGTCAGTATTCGGCAATGTGAAATGCAAAGCGCACCTTTTATTTTGTGATAATTTCATCCGAGTAAAGTGTAAAATATGTTGATGTTTGTCATCTACTTTTTACGTCACTACTTTTTGTATTTTGGAATAATAACAATAGTTAAGAGTAATTACTAGACTGAAACACTGTATTTAATTTACATATAATTTTATTGGGAGTCTATTTTCAATATCTTGGCAATAATCTTATATTGAGTAAAATAAATTACATTTACTTTCCTTTAAGAAAGTCCATGTGCAACCAACTTTAAAACAGACCACCACGTTGGATCTAATATGTAATTCTACACGTGAAGGTTATAAAATTTTAAATGTAAAACGTTATTAGTTAACTTGCCAATGTATATAATTGAATTCTAAAAAATACGTGTTGCAATAAAAAATTAATACAACCATATGAATTTCCGTTATTTAATTTGAATAGCATATTTTTATCTTTTAGTTTTGACGTTTATTGAAGATAAGTGTCTATTGTCCTTTGGCTATAAAAGGAAAACAATAGAACGTCATAGATAAAACAGATGTTATAAACTTTTATTAACATATTCTGTGGTCAAAGACCACATACAAGGGATGTTTAATTGATAGCTGTTGAATATGTCCAGTTTGTATTTACGATAGAACCAAGTTAAGGTGGCTCTTTTTAAATAAAGCTGCTTTAAATTTATGAGTATTATAGGTATAAATCATACAAATCATAATGTGCAGGATGGCAAAGTTAACAACGTCGCAAATACTCGCTGCTCACAATGTTAAAGTCAATAGAATCTTCGCTTAGGATATTTTTACCTATATTTTTGCAAAAAAAAATAGTAACAAAATATACATTATATATGATCATAATTCTAGAAGCAACATAATGCAATTACTAAATACGAACATAGAGGTATTACCTTTTGAAAAATTGTGGTTCACAACTACTTTCCAGATTCTCATTGGTCTTCGCCATTTGGGCATCCCCAGATCAAGGAAAGTTAAATGTATTTATTATACCTCTCTTCGGTAGTTCTAAATGATTCTGTTGTCCCAAAATTTCTGTTGTCAAAGTTTTTTTGGAAGTTTTGCTAGTACTGTTAAAATCCAACCTACGAAAGTTTTTAGTGTATTAAGAAGAATCAATCTAAAAATCAATATAGGGAGAAAAGTAATGATAATAAGTGAAAAAGAAACTCCGAAAGTGAATACTAAGCTAAGTGGCCAATAACCTGAAGAAGAAAGGTTCACGGACATTTTAGCTTAAGCCGGAGGAAGAGGTTCGTCGTGTGTGCGTGTGTGTGTGTGTGCGTGCGTGTGTGTAATAAGGTGTGTATAAAGGTATGGATTAAGTTGGAATCTGGCGTCCATTAGTCACATACCTATAGTAATTTCGAAATTGAATTTTTAACCTACAACCTTCTAGTTTTTATTTATTTTTAAACTACAGAGTCGGATATAAATATGTTTGTCACAAGTAAAAGCTGCGTCATAATTGGAGTATTGTAATAAATGGGACCGAAAGCTGGACTTTAAGTAAATGGAAATTAAAAATAATAGAAGCTTCTAAAATGTGGAAAAAATGGCCAAGACGAGTTATACTGATGGAAGAACAAATAAAAATGTACTATAAGAGGTGAAAGAGGAAAGATGCTTACTAAAAGACATAGAAGAAAAAAGGCAAATTTGTTGGATGTATTCTGAGACATAGTAACTTTCTAATAAAAATATTTAAAGGACAAATTTTTGAAAAAAAGGGAAAGAGGCAGGCCAAGAAGTAAACTTTTAGAAAACCTGGGTCAACTGATGAAGAGCGGAAGCTACAAGGAAATGAAAAGAACTGGTTGAGGCGACAAGGCTCTTCTGGTACTAATAACCGTAATTTATCTCCAACCTCGATTCTAAGTACGTAAAGTAAAAGGGCATATGTGGTTATATATGTTTTTAGCAAGTTTGCTTTCAACTGTGCATCTAGCAATACTAAAACACCCTGACTAACTTTCCAAAAAATCCAAACACCCATAAGAGTCGACCATTTGCAATGAAATTTTCTATACTACTCTGTTTTGTCTCTGATAAGAAATGATAACAATATGGACAAAAACTTTTAACAGGTGTACACTTTTTCATTTTCTTTTATCAAAAAATGATTTACGTTTCCTTCACTTTAAAGGAATATTTCGTCGCGATTTGTGCTCAATTTATTAAGTCATAGTTGCATGGCCAGCGCGATGACCAGATCTCACCAAAATCGATTTCTTCTTGTGGGGCCATGTCAAAAATTTGGTATACGCATCGCAGCCGTCTACCAAGGATGAATGAAAGACATGCTCATAAAAACCTTCCGAAGCATCGATTTTATTATGTTGAAAAGAGTAACTCAATCATTTGAATATCGATTGCAGTTTTGCATTGAAGTTTCTGGAGGTACGTTAGAGGATTTGCTATAAGCAGGTAAATATCTACTGTTTTTATATATAATTTTTTAACGCTCAAAAATTTTTGTGGCTTTCTTTTGAATTATTTTATATTCGATTGTTAAATTCTACACCGTGAAATTCCTATAATAAGTGTTTGTAATGTTTATAATTTGATGCCTTATTTTTTATTCAGAAACGAAGGTTTCTATGAAAATTAATTATTTATTAATATCTTTCATTCCATAAATCTTTTCTTGTTTCTCAATGACCTACTATTTTACTTCGTATTGCTCTTATAAATCATGGTATGTGAATATAAATGTAAATAATATAAAAACTAGCAGTTTTTTAAAATATTGAGTACTTAACAAAGGTTGAAGTTGAATATGAGGGCTTGCTTTTCACAAGATACAATACCGGGTGTTCCATTTAGGAACAATTACAAACATTTTAGTAAATTCGAAAGGGAACCCATTGTTGGTATACGAGAAGCCGGTTTTTTAATCAGACAAATTTCCAACCGCATAGGATGCAGCATGTCAACAGTGTTACAGTGTTGGTCTAGGTGGTCTGAAGAATAAATACATAACCGTCGTCGTGGATCTCGACGACCTAGAGCCACTTCAGCACGGGAAGATCGTCACTTGAGGATTGCGGCTTTCCAAGACAGTGTTTCCACAACAGGGTCGATTGGAAATGTTTATTTAGGAGTTTTACAACAAAGAGTCTATATGGTAACGATATATCGCAGAATACGCTCTTTTGGGCTTTGTTCGTTTATGACATTGTTATTTTTCCCCTTTACACCTCGACATCGTGCTGCTCGGCTTGAGTGGTCTAACAGCATATCAAAATGGGATGGTGAATGCAATCGTGTTGTGTTCTCTGACGAGTTCCGATTCTGTCTATGGATCAACGATGCATGTAGAAAAGTAAAACGATCACGTAGATAACGCAGAAATTTAGAATTTTCCGTGTGGCAGCATACGGCCCTTACACCGAGGGTGATCGCATGGTGTGCAATAACATACGGTATCAGGTCATCTTTGTTGACAGAAATCTGAATGCAAACGATTACATATTAAACGTATTGCAGGCTGTTGCACTGCCACACCTACGATGGCTAATTCAACCCTGTTTCCAACAAGACAGCGCAGGTCCTCATACGGCATGGGTTATTACAAGGTTCTTACAAGAAAATAACGTGACCCTGCTTCCATGGGCTTCTCGCTCCCAGACTTGTCACCATTCGAACACGTGTGCAATATGATTAGCAAATGACTGGTAATTTACCCCAACCACCAAATAACCCAGTTCACTTTCGTCACCGAATTCAAGAAGCCCGAGATGACATTCCTCAAGATACCATAAATTATTTAATTTGAAGAATGCCTCGAAGAGTTATCGAATGCATAAGAAACCGCGGCGGACCCATTAATTATCAGTTAACTTTGTTACTTTCTAGTATTTTAGTTTGAAAATATAAATATAATCATTATTTGAGTTCGATTAAATATACATTATGTATAAATTTTATCAAAGTTGATCAGCTCCTACTGAGTGTTCGGCTTTTTTTTAAATCAGTTTATTTAGGACTGTGTAAATTTTGAGTACAGTTGCTTTTTTTATTTATTATTTTCCCCGTAACAAGATAAACAATCAGTGCCGTATCAAATGTATCTAAGTTGAAGAGTCGCTTCATTAGATATAACAAGTCCTTGCTCTTTGCTCTGATTGCCTTATAAATCATAAAACGTGTAAAAACAGCCACAGTGTAGGTTTAACAGAACTAAATAAACAATTGTTCAAACATCAGATTACTCTTTGGTTGTAAGTTAGAGAAATGATTAATGCATATACTTCACCGTTTCTCCATCTTACATGCGGTACAGACGTCGCAACCCACACGTTTTTCCGAGTATTTCCAACACTAGGCATACCAATTGTGAATTTATAATTTATGAATGCTAAACTATATAAATCTGTCAATGACTAATATTCTAGTAATGCCTCTAAGTAAACGACTCAATTACATTTAAACAGATTTTATATCCTTCTAATGGGTTTGGTGGATAATTGCCAAACACGCCATTTAATCTCGTGGAGTTTATGACCGAAAGTTGCCACCGTTTCAAATAAGATACATCATGGAAATAACACTGAATATTTGAGTGTCGCATCTGAGGACATCTGCAAGTGACAGGCAAAAGATTTACGCTGCCTAAAAAATAAATGATATAGTCAGCAGCAAGATTTTTATTAACTAAAAGCGATTCACATTCTGAAATACTTATCCATACTTTTTGCGTGTAAAAATGCAAACCATTTCCAGTAATTTGTTTAAAGCGTTTAGTCAACTAAAGATGTTAGCCTACAGAAAATTCGTAGGACACGCTGATACTATTATTAAAGTGGTAAGGTGAACTGCAGAAGCCACATAGAAAGATACATGTTCTTTTTTTTTATAATTAAAGTGCCTGGATTACAAGGGTCATTGGCACCGTACAAAACATCACAAACATATACACACAGATCCATATACCCAACAATAACAAAGGTTTGAATTTAGATCAGTTTGAATAAACTCTCTTTATGTAGGAAACTAAACACTTTGTTCAACCATGTACCGTCCGTCTTCAGAATTCTAGATAGGCTGTCGGGAAAATTTGATATGGTCTGGGCATTTGTAAAACCTCTACAGTTACATTGATTTATATTTACCATTAATGTTAATATGTAGCATCAGTGCCAGATATTACGGTATGATCTATGTCGTAACTTTCTATAGAGGATTCACTGTCTGTTTCCAGAAATTCAATTTTCATTAGACATTTCAGTTTTTTTATTACGCGTGTCAATTTTGATTATATGGCAGGTTTCTTAAGACTGGGATAAATATTATGTATCATCTTTATCAGCTTCTCTACATCTGTGGTATATTTTCTTGCTTCGCTTAAGTCAGTGTTGCCTTTGGAGCTTTCTATGGAACTGACTAGCATGTCGCAAGTAATTACGTAGCTGGTGGCATGTTTTTCTGTTAATGCTTTTGCTGATTCCAATAGTTCACCTATTTTTGTCTCTTCCATAGATGTTAATTTCTTACATTTCTTGCGTTTCGGATGTGTTAGTTTGGGTGACGTAAACTTATCATATTGAACTGCAAATGTTGATGGCTGTTCAATTACTGGTGATGGGGGTCTTCCTTTTCGAGGTCTGATGACATGAGACTAGATGATGGTGGTCGCTTTGAGGACTCTGTTACGTGTGTTTGTTGCGGATTTTCAATTTTTTGTTCTTCGTTACCTTTGCTTTGTGTCAACTGTAAAGTGTGTGTTTCATTGTCAGTAGTTGGACACGTTTTAGTAATATATTCGATTCTTTTGCATGCAAAGCAAATCATTTCATCGAAGGTTAGAAATATTCTGTAGTATGTGTCTTCGTAATGTAATACGGTAGAGGAGGGTAGTTCAAACAAATCATTTTCATGTGGAGAAACGTATACTTGTCGCCTAAAACTAAAAACATGACTAAATATACCATTTTGTACTCAAGTTCTTAAAAATGTTATTGGTGGTACTAGTTTGAGACCAAGGTTGACAAGTAAGTTTGTAATAGCATCATGTGGTATTAACGGGCTGACATTAAATATTATTATTCTTTTGAATGGGGTAATACGTCTTCTGATTCCTATTTGGGTATCGCCTATTTCTAACTGTGTAGTTTGTTTCAACAATTTATCGACTAATTCTACGCTGCTAAGGTACATGCATATTCTATTATTGGCTATCTTTGACGCAAATGTTATATTTTTGGGCCCTATTATCTTTCCTATGGCTGTGAGTAGTGCGCCAGATTAAGATTTTCTAGTGCATTAAGAATAATCGCTTGGTTTTTTTCTTCTTCCTTACCCGATAACGCCCCCGCGGCAACAACAGAATGGAAACATTCAAATCCAAATGCCATTGTGTGAAATCTTTCCAACGGAGGTATTGAGTATGGTCCGGTACTCCAGGGAGCGGAGTTTAGGGGGTAATAGTCCCACAGTAGCTCGATATCCCAGACACTACGGTGCTGTTAATGAGGTCTGCATGATGCATTCTCCACTCCTGTATCCAAAAACAAACAAAAAAGGCACAAAGATCCGCCTCTATTGTGAGAGGTTGTTATTGACGTGTATACTGATTGATAAGACATATGTTGTTACGGTTTGTATGCTATTTTTTATTAAAAACTTGCGTCAATACTAATTTGCCCTTACAACAGTATGTAGTTTGCTGTCAGATGTCTGATGTTAAAAGCACTTTAATATTTGAACACGTTGTTTCACCAACAAACTTTATTATCTCGATGATACACTAAGCTACGTGTGTCGCCAGTGAAATCACATTCGAAACTTTCCATGTTCTTTTAATACCTATAAAGCGTACAACCGTGGGAGTAAGAGCTGCTGGTGAAATATACTGAACATACTTGCACCTGTTTTAAGAGACAATTTGTAATTAAATTACTACATATTCTCGATCTTGTAGCTTGTGCAGAAAACAAATGCTCGTTTCGTTTTTACCGGAACTGATCATTTTACCATATCTACGACAACCTATTTACTGATAGTTTTGACTTGAATTGTTCTCAAAACCGTGTTGCAAAAATGCGCTTCTGCATTTTAGCTTACCGCGGCACAAACTAGCGGCGGTCGGTAGTGTATAGCTATCGTAGAAATGACAAACTGATGACTCCCAATAAGCACGAACCCGGTTAACGTCTTTTGCGTCGGCTATAAATACCTGGTATAAGTTATTAATTAGGTTGATTCTTTTATCTACAACCATTACCTTTATATATTTACGTATACCTGTTGTCTGGTAATGCGTTGTAATTTTTGTGCGGAAGTGGTTTGGGGTATAATTTGGATTGCATACCACTGACGGCATTGACGACACCTGTGTATGTTATCATAGATTTTCATTTCTGTATTTGAATATTCTATGGTTACAAGTGTCCATTCTAGTTGGTTTGACAGTTGCTCAAACCAATGCATGGTAAGTGCCAGTCAAGAATGGAGCAAGTTATAATTCGATGATGATTCTGTTATTTTTGTTTGTTTAAGGAAAGACAGCAAAATTACTCCATGGGTGAGTGATGTCCTTCGCACCACGTGGTTCTGCTTTGGTTTAACGAGATCAAGCGCAGCAATTCTGCATATCTACCCTCAAAACAGATATTACCACAGGGACATCATAGGTAGTGTGCACGATTTTGTTTTTGCCGATAGAGAAATAATACGCGAGTTAGCAGAAGCTATGGGTTTTTAAACAAGCGGGTGTATGTCATTTTTTACAATGAATTTCACATGAAAAAAACTTTTCACAAGATGCATACCGCGTCTCCTTACGCAAGAGCACAAGCGAATTCTAATGCGACTGTTTGAAAAGTGTTTAAAAAGAATCCAACGATTTTTGGCAGCGTTTCGCAACAACGCATACAATGTTATTCATCACTATACAACGGGAACGAAACCGCAATCCAAACAGTGGACAGCGCAAAATCAGCCGGCTCCGAAAAAAGCAAAGAACGTACCGTTATGTGATGTTAGATGATGGGTTTAGTGCTTTGGAGGACCCAAAACGAATCATCTTTATGGACACTTCGAGAGAGATAAAACTGTTGAAAAAAATATTTCGCGTCACTATTTAAAAAATTAGAATCAGCGATAGCGGAAAGCGACCGAGCCAGAGAAAAGTGCTTTTTGATCACAACGCACTTGCACATTCAACCCGAACTAATCAAAACAAATTGGCTAAGGTAAGATTTTAATCTGTTCCGCATCTACCTGATTTGGCTGCCCCGGACTCTCATCTTTGCGCACCAAACTTAAAAGTTTCCTTGCTTACCGAATATTTAGGTCCACTGAAGAACTTCGGAGAAACCCACTTCTGGGAAGGATTTAAGAGCTTGCAGGAACGTTGGGAAAAGTTTGGTGAACTTCGGGGGAATTATATTGGAAAAAGTTCAACGAAATTTAAATTTTCATTATAAACCAAGTTATCTAAAAACGTAAAGTTGGAAAAATACATCTTATTTTTTAAGCCATATTTTACTTGGTTTAAACGTTGGGTTATTTTGTTGAAACAAGTTTGATTAGAGTCATGTTTTATTCCTTGACGGTTGGTCAGTTACTATACAATATAATGCAAACTAAGTATTTGTATGGAAAACAAACGGTTCCAGGTAATGTAAAAAAAATTAGGACTGTTCCTCAAAGGACTCAACCCTGAAGAATTTTATCCAAGCTACTTAACAGTTTTAGAAATAATAATCATCTTATAGAAATACTTAATAGGTAGGGTTGCCGTTTACCAGTAAATTTTGTAATGTTATCCCAAAAACACCATTATTACTTTACTAATTACTCTAATCAACTTAGTGGCATCCAACATTTTTTGCAACACGTTATCAACAGAATTTTTTTTCGTTGGCCAACTGTATTAATCCACTGCCCTTTTATAGTTGATTACATGGTGTTTCATCCCTGGCAAAACTCTAGTGTTTGCCGAAGCACTTCTAAAATTAAGAGACCATGTTTTTTGTGTTAGTTCCCTCTTTTTATTTTTGGTTTCTCTTGGTCACTGTTACATTACTCTTCACAATTTTTAATCTTGCTGTTAATTGTCGTGTCTAACCCACTGTCACTTCAGGTTTATTATTTCATTAGCTTTGTTATAATTTTCAGATATCCTTGTTCCTCAACTTCGTTTTTCAATGTCTTGCTTTTGGCGATACACCTGGTCAGTGTAATTGTGTTCAGGTCGTATCTACATACATAACATTTGAAATGCAGAAGTGAAAGAGAATCCTTTTAGGTCTAGCGCTGGATGGACCGAGACCTTAGAAAGGCGATTTCCAGTTAAATACAACAACAACCGAACCTACCCTTATTAACCGCTCTAAGGACTAGGCAGATTGAGGCCTTAGAGTTTATTTCCTTTCGCATTTCCTTAATCTCTGAACAATGTCTTCAAAACAGGAGCCGAAATATCGAGTTTTAACAAATTCTGGACGCGGCTCAACCAGCGAACCAAGTATTTCTCACCCTTTTTCAGGACCAAGGACAGAAGCAAGCCTGGATTAGCAGAGACATTTTAAAAAACTTGTTTTATACGAAGTTTGGTCCTGCAGCTCGGACGCGAATACGACAGCTGAATTTAGACACCAAGGCACTTTTCATTTTAGACAATGCTCCAGAGCACTTACGTTCAAATGATAAGAAAATTATGGTAATTTTTGCCCCCAAATGTAACCTCCTTAGTGCAACCTTGGGACCAAAATGTGAAAAAGTCTCTTAAAACAAAATGTTGCTTCTGAAGGTACATATATTTTTGCAGAACCAAAAAAATAATAATCTAAAAGATGTTGGGATCAGATTAGCAAAACCATGGAAAAATGTAGGACCAGCAGTTATGCAAAAGTCCTGGAGTAAACTACTAAGACAAGTTAATGAAGGTTAGAGTGAAGATGATAACCTTCTACTGTTACAGTGAATGGATAAAATGTACTTAGAAGGTATGAACAAATAAAGGCAGTAGCTGTACTGATAAATCGAATTTCTGGAGATGTATCAAGAAAACAAGGGGAACAATAATCGTGGGTATGCTTAAACGGCATGGATATGCTAGAGCATATTCAAAATGAGCCAAAGAAATAGAAGTGATACTACGACTTGTGAAACACGTAGAAGCAGTCTGAAGTTTCGGAACATCACATTCTAATTTAATCGGAAATGAAGAAAAGTGCGCAAACGGCAGAAGTTTCAAACATGAGCAAACAGCGAAATTACTACTACTTTTTTACCGCAGTAAAGTTTTTCATTTTTCTCTTTTTTTCTTCGTCTTTTTCTATAATTTTCTATATAATCAATAATCAACTAGTGCAATAATTGCTTCCGGTAAAGGAGGTTGTAGTGTATATTTATTATATATTTAAAGTTATCTCTTTGAAAAATGCTCAGACAGGTTGATTTTGTTTTTGAGCAAGACACGTTTTTAGGTATATGTTCTTTTTGGAAAAAAAAAGATGATTTTTTGTAGGATTTCCGGATTTAAAAGATTTTCAAGAAAATTCTTTGGTATAATGCACTTGCTGCAGCCAGCCTTTTTTGATATTGACTTTAATTACACAGTATTTTTTTGCGTTGTTTACACATATGTGAAATTATAGTATGTAAGAAATTAATAGATTACTGGGTTCATTTAAAATTCAAACAAGTTTTATATAAGGTGTCAACTGTTTAACGTGTTTAAAATCTTTTAACGACTTCCTTTAATAGAAGCTGTTAATGACATCAAAAATAATCACTGAATTCAATAAATATTAATTCAGATCCAGATTAGACGATATGCATTGGTTTTCGGCTTCTATAAGTGCAAGAAAGTTTTAATTTAAACTTCTTATCCAGCATAAGAAATGATTGATTGCTTTCTGGTGTATAGAAGACGATGACAAGTTTGCAGCCTTATTTACAAGCAATATGTGACCAGCTAGTGTTAACGTGTGATGGATAAAATAATCAATACCAAAATTAATTTGCATAACAAATGCTACATATTTCTTGGAGGTTGATATTATCTTTGTGTTAGTGGTTTGAGTTTATTTAAACACAATTAATAAAACTGGTTGCTTATGTTAATAACATTCCATAGCAAATCCCTTTGTTGTGTTCTCTACAAATTCGCAATTCCAGGGTCTATCTAGTTAGCCTGAAAACCTTACAGTGACCAAATTTAGTTAAATTGCTATGGTAATGACTCTGATGTTGGTGAATTATTGTAGAAAAACTCACTAACGAGGAGATCGGCGCTTCTGAATTTTGAAAAAAAGTTCTTTAAAAATTTTATAGTGTTTCTTCTGAAAATGTCAAAGTGGCGATTTAAAACGTCAAAACTAGGAGTTCTAACAATGGTTCTGGGCATGATGTATGAAAAAATATTAAATGATATATCTTTAACAAAGCCCTATATTTCTGATTCAAGTATTCATTTCATAAAATATTTGCAAAAAAATTCATTTGAGACCATACAACTGAGCTGATAACCCATTTATTACAACAAACCTATCATGTGATCTATAGCCAAGTGCGTTAGATCTCGAGTTAGTATTCATTTGATGAGAAAATACACTTATTACATTTGTAAAATTACATACCCTAATGCGTTGTATCTCATTAGATTCTAGAATTAGTCAATCGTTTAGTGAAGATTGAAACCTCTGATGAGCACTGATAAGTACACTTTGGATAACCCATTTCATCACAATACAGTTTTTGGACCTGACAATCGTTTCGCTAACAAAGTCATCCCTCTTATGACGCTAACTTTGTTAGCGAAACCTCAAGTCTAAAAACTGTATTGTGATGAATTGTGTTCTTCAAATTGTACTTATTAGTCAATCATTATTATTGGAGAAAAAGTATTGTAATAGATTAAGGTTTCTGGCTGCCTATGACAGCGGCGAAGACGATTAATAAATTCTCTTTGAACATTGTCAGTAACTGAAGAATGCGCCTTTAAATCTTCTACATTCTGCGTATACCCACAAAAAGTAATTTTAGTTTGTAACATCTGTTAATCTGGTTGGCCACCCGACTTGTCCTCTTATCTCTATCGAACAATTTGGGAAAACCTTATGTAAATAAGCGCGGAAATGTGTTGCGTAATGGGGAGGTGCATAATCTCCTTGAAAGCAAAGTGCATTACTCCCGTGGATCAGGTTCCACTAAATCTGGATATATATTATTGCAGGAATAAGGTCGTCTCGCAGAAATTCCAAATATCTTGCACCAATTAGGTTCACGTCAAAGAAATCGGGACCCAGAATAATTGTTCCATCGACTATGGCGTACCACATGTTCACTTTCCGCGGATTTTGAATGTGATACTCTATCATCAGTCACGGATTCTCGGTACCCGAATAACAGCAATTTTGCCTATGGATATGGATGTTCAGAATAAAGGTAACCTCGTCTAAAAAATGATGTTGTTATCATTATTGCATTGCTGTTGCATTTGCTCGCAGAATTGATTTCGCCTATCAAAGTCGTCTTTCGACAGCTTGTGGAAAAAGCATACCTTATAGGGATGGTACATTGCTTTTTTCATAATTTTCTGGACTGTAGATGCCACCATATTGAAGTAAGAAGCCAATTCGTTAAGTGTTGTGTGATGCTTTTCGTGCATTGCCCACAAAAGATTAACCTAATCGTCTCCTAGTGGTGAGGGTCGACCAGATTTTAAAAGATCAACATTACCAAATTCGCGCTATCTAGGCTCAGCATAGCTTACCATGCTTTGTTGCGGATTATAATGTATTGAACGATTCAGCTACTTCAATTCCACGCATCCTGTCTCCAAATCCGAATATGCGAAGAGTATCCGTTCTTTGTTGTTTAGTTAACTTCACAATTTAAAAGAAAAAGACATAGTTACTACTCAATAAATACTTTAAACCCACTGCTTTTATCAAACGAAACATAAATGTATTATTTAAAGAAATAACTCGAAAAACCAAAAAACCATTTAACCAAGTACAATTTCAAGTTTTTACCTGACAGCAATAAAAAAATATTATCAGTCGATAATAATACTTTGTCAGACAGCCAACTATGCACAATCCGGATATTTAGTATAGTTGATTTTTTAAATACTCATTGCCATAAAATGTGGTATTTTGAATTCAGTAATCGTTTTTCTTAATTTTTTATCCCACCTTTACTCACGCTAACGTAATTTTTACACTATTGTATCTCAAAAAGGCTGAACGCAGCAAGTGCGTTCTGGTAGTGAATTTTAATATAAATGATCTTGCACCAAAAAAATTTTAAATGCTTATAACTTTTTCTTGTAACATAGAGATCTAAAATTTGATGTGTGGTTTGCTTTTTACCTATACTTACGCTAACGTAATTTTTATAGTATTGTATCTCAAAAAGTCTGAAAGCAGCAAGTGAGTTATGGTAGTGAATTTTCATAGAAATAATCTGGCACCAAACATTTTTTTTAAATGCTTATTACGTTTTTTTTTCTTGTAACATAGAGATCTAAAATTTGATATGTGGTTTACTATTTATAACGTAAACCTAGGCACCAAATTTGGTTACCATGGTTTTGTTATTTTCGGAGATAATATTTTCCGAAAGAAAACCCAAAATTTTTCCGTAAGTGGTCCGATTATCCTGGTTAACGAACTTATTCAAGCCGTTTACAAAAGGAAGGTACCCGCCATTATTTTTTCAGTTATTGATGTGATATATCTACCTATACAGGTTTAGTAAGAAGTCCCGGAACGGTCGAATATCAATGTTATTAATGACGCACTATTTTTGGATTTTTGTAATGACGAATGGTCACAAATAAGCCTTTTTTTTTATAAGACATTTACCCTTTTCTCACTTCCGGTTTAACAAGAAATGACTCCAACTTAATTTTTTTAATGGGGGCGCCTTATGTTATTTACCATTTTCGGATGCAGAATAAAAAACTACGTTCTGAAACATCAACATTTTTTTTTGTAATTATATAAAGATAACACCACAAAAAAAATATATGATAACGTAAAATCAAGATCTGCATAACTATTTAAACGTACTGGTGTAAATAAAGCAGACAATTCGGGTGCTGCATTGACATTGTCACCTGTCAATTGTGGTCGTTGTTTTGCTTTTTCTTGTATAATTAAAAATTTTGAAAATGGCAGTGAAACTCACAGAATCTGAGCACATTTACATCTTGATGATGCACGGATATGGTGATCGTCAACTACTTGAATTTATTGAGAAACCAAATTGTACCAGCACTTAGAGCACTCTTTCCAAGTCAAGTGAGACATAATCATCCAAGCGATAATAGTTGCTTCCAACAAGATGGAGCTCCGCCACGCTTTACGAGTAATGTCCGTGATTATTTGCACCAAATATTTCCTGGCCGCTGGATCGGACGCAGAGGAGCAATTGAGTGGCCAGCTCGTTCTCCAGACCTGTCTCCACTGGACTTCTTTTTTGGGGTGACTTGAAATGTTAGGTGTATAAAAAACGACCTAATCTGGAACAATTACAGGAGCGGATAACTGAAGAAATCAACCATATTACGCCAGAGATGGTACAAAATTCAGTGAGACATTTTGTTGATAGATTATATGACTGTCAAGTTGTAGACGGAGCACAATTTGAACAATTACTTTAGTTTAAATGATATTACGAAATTTTATAACAGATATATTGATTTTGCATTATGAATATTTTATTAATTTTTTTGTGGTGTTATCAACTACAAAAAACATGTTGATGGTTCAGAACGTAGTTTTTTAACCTGCATCCGAAAATGGTAAATAATACAAGGTGTCCCATTTAAAAAATATTAGTTGGAGTCATTTCCTGTTAAACCGAAAGTGAGAAAAAAGTTTATGTCTTTTTAAAAAAGGCTTATTTGTGACCATGCGTCATTACAAAAGTCCAAAAAAATTGCCTCATTAATAACAGAGATATTCGACCGTTCCGGGGCTTTTTACTAACCATGTATATATATATATATATATATATATATATATATATATATATATATATATATATATATATATATATATATATATATATGTATAAAAGTTGAAACTGGTCCTGTCTATGGGTCGTAGTTCATCATTTCAAGATATTTTTTCAAAATGTAAAAGTCGGGATCTCCCTATTAGTGCATTTCTTTTACAAAAGTTGACTAAAATGTGCTCTTTCGCATTGCGTAATAAAATAAGGGGGTGGTAAGCAATAAAAAATATGGATGAACCTCATACCTCTTACACGAATCGCCTGTATATATGAGAGTTTTAAAAAATTCCGAACTGAAAATAGAATATGAGGGGACTCAAGGGTTTTTCCCCGTAGTTGTTTCTTGAATTTTTAACGAATTTATTCGGTACGTTGCGAAACTGCTCTATTTATAATATAGTACATACAGGTACTTAACTGACATACTTATATTCTTTTTTGTTGCAGGTAAGCATCAGATTTATTTTACTACAATAAAATCAGAGATCATTTGGTAAGTTGCTTTGTACCAGCCAGTAAAAAGCTCAAAAGGCTTATAGGGGTTGGAACTATGTATTGTATTTAAAAAGCAGACATTTTAAAGCGAATTGATAACAATGAACACTAAAGTATTATAAGCTAAAAATTTAAACGCTTGGGTGGATATTACATATAGAGTACGTAATATCACAAGGGTATCTTAGTAAATCTAAAACTAGGGTTGCATAAGGGAGACCAGAATAATTAAAATGATACCTTATAAATAAGTTGTTGGGGATCCGTATAAAAATTGGATTAAATTGGTTGAAAATTGAACCAGTAATAATTTAAATTGGTCCTTTTAGATAGGTACAGATGTTTAAGTACCCCAGCAATTATTACTTGTAATGCAGACGAAATTTTATGGTTTTGTGCTTAGTAGCATTTAATGATTATTAAATTATTTTTTAAACTATCAACAGATATACAGGCGGTGCCAAATTAAGCGTGCACTATTACTCACTTTGTTATTATTGGAGCTACACATTGATTTAACTTAACAAAGTTGTGTAATTTATACCGCTGATAACGATGATCTAAACATAAAAGCCAGATATTTACAAAAATATGACGTAAGCTTTGTTGATAAAATATAAAACCAGGAAGATATAACGAATTTTTCTCAATTCATCAGTGTCCATTTAGTTGACAAACAGTAGGTTGTGAATAAATCTACACCTAAAAAATCAGTAGTGTGATTTTAACCTGCGAAAAGTATATCTGAAAATGTCTTTCTCTCATAATGAAAAGTGTGACATGATGGAGTGTTATATTAATATACAAACAGAATTCTGAAAAGCAGCCCGGGAGTATAAACCCTATTTCTAAAAAACTATGGACGCAGCAAGTGCGTTATGGCAGTGAATTTTTATAAAAATGCTTTGAATATCAAATATGTCTTTTTAATGCAAGCAGTCATCAATTTGGTTACCGGTATAACCTATATAGTAGAAACAATGTGCCATATTTTATCAAAATAACTTATTGTTTGAAAATGTACTCAAATTTTCCGACAATATACCTTAAACGTTGGTTTTCTAACCAACAAATCTTAGGTTAATAGCAAATTGAGTTATTGAAATTTGAAGCATTTAATGAAAATTTGCTACCAAAACACACTTACTGCGTCTTGATTTTTTTCTTACAAACATATTTCGATAAAAAATGCAATAAAATAAGGCTGTTCGAAAAAAAATTGTAGGGATCATCAACGATCGACTTGTGGGCCAGCCGGTGATTGTCAAAATAATTTTATAAGATGCAGCTCAAGACACCCTATAATTAACTTATGCAATTTTTTTCTCGTCTCTTGTATAATAATAATTATATTCAGCTTTACCGTAGAAACGCGTCACCCTGTATAATATCAACCCTTTTGTAAAACTTCGATCCTTTATATATGTTGATAAAACATAACAAACACTGTTTAATCCACCCACTAACATTAATAAAGGAATAATTTGCACTTGTATATAAAAATTTCCCAAATGACACAAATAATTCGTCGACTTAAACAAATAAACATATAAACGATCTCATGTCATACGGTAAATGTCAGTTACAGCGTCTAACAGACCTGCGCAATAATATCAAATGTTCCGTTACCACGGCAACAAGATACTAGATCTCGTATAAGTTGTTGACAATGAAAGGCGGTGAAATTAAACATAAATGTTTCAAATTTGAATAGCTCAATTTTCTGTGACCCTAAAAAGCTGAATTTTCGCACATAGTTAGGTCTTTCCCAAAGCAATACGTACACCAAATTTTATCGAAATATCTTTCGAAAGAAAACTCAAAATTGTCCCGGAAAACCATGTCCGCTTTTTCTGGCTAACGAACTCATCCAAGCTATTAATAAAAGGAAGGCACTTGCCGAGCTTTATCAAAATCGGTTAATTATTTTTTGAGTTATCGGTTGGATACATATATATATATATATATATATATATATATATATATATATATATATATATATATATATATATATGTATATATATATATATATATATATATATATATATATATATATATATATATATATATATATATATATATATAAACATAGAAAAATCGAAACTGACCCCGGATATGGGTTCTAGGGGCCCAAATTTGCGCTTATTTGCAAAATTTTTTTCAAAGTCTCACCATCGATACCTCTCTATTGGTGAATTTTTTTAAATAAAAATTCACTAATAAGAAGTTCCAGACCGCAGATATTTCTTTTAATTAATCCAAGATTCAGGTAAGCTGAGGCGATTTTTTTGAAGCGACGGTAGAAGAAGCTTGCTCTGATTATTCTACAAGAGATTTACGCAAAGAAAGTGGCTGTACACTGTTTTTAGTATTTTTTTTAAACACAATTTGTCTCGTATAATATCGACCAGTTCAAGAACTCCATGTTGGACATGAGGAGGGAGGGTTACGCTTTTGCTAGTGTGCTAGTAAATCATACCAACCTTGAGCGACAAATTTTGTAGACGGACGGGTCTAATTTCTCAAACAAAGGGACAGGCAGCAGAAACCACCATTATTGGAGCAAAGGAAATTTATTTCTAACCGAACCTTCAAATCCCCAACGGCAATTCAGTATTAATGTTTGGTGCGGCATGATTTGCTCGAAAGATGGGTTAAGGAAAATTTCGGAGAAGTTCTTAGATGATTTAAATTTGACTGATGGAGAGCAGTTTTCTTTTAACAAGATGGAGCACCGCCTCATAATTATAAAGAATTGTCGAAGGAATATTTTGGAAATATAATTACTGCAGCTTATGGTCCCATTCAATAACCTGCACGGTCTTTGGACATCACCCCTTTCGACTTTTCTTGTTGGGTATTCACTAAGTGAAGGTTGGAACCTGTGATGAGCACTGACAAGCATATTTGGAGAACCCAAATCACTACAGCACATTTAAAAAACCTGACCATCGTTTCACTAACCAAGTTAGCGTCATCAGAGGATGAATAATTCTAGAAGAATCTCAACCTCATTTTCTTCAAATGGAACGAGCTGGCCCGTTAGCATGTTCGGCAAAAGCATTTTTTTACAAATAATTTGGACCACACACATGTTATTTCGAGTTAAATTGTCGTTATAAAAGTCTATTATAATTTCATATGATTGTTAAGCGTAATGACATTTGCAATAAGTAGGCCTAGAAATAACAATTTTTTGATATTTGGCAATGGAGTTAAATTGTTATTTCCAACCCTACTTATAACAAATGCCATTACGCTTATGGCAAATTTCAATGTTGTAATTATATTAAATTATAATAGGCGGTTTATAATGACAATTTAACTTAAAGTATCATGTGTGTGGTCCAAATTATTTGTAAAAGAAAATGCTTTTGCCGAATATGCTAATGGGCCACCTTTGTTCCATTTGAAGAAAATGAGTTATGATTAAAAATACGATTTAGGGATCTTTCAACCCGCCAGGAAAAGAGACAAAAAACATTAGATAATCAAATATATTTTCCATGGCTCCTTGATTAAAAAATAATAGTTTAGCATAGTCATGGCACTCTAGATTGATTTTTTTTTGTTCAAGCGAAAATCTCAAAAGTTGACATATGAGGTGTTATTGTATTCAGAATGTCATTTTTTTATATATCAAAGCAAAAAAAAAATACCCGAGGTCCAATTTAAAAATCAAAAGTTGCAAACATTTCCGATGAAACCGGACGCGACCGAAAACAACTGAATACTTCAATCAATCTGGATTTATGTCATATACTAACATACCAAATTTATTTATTTTTATCTCAAAAAGTAAAAAAGTTATTAAAGACGAGACACATTTGAAAAACACCCAGTATATATATATATATATATATATATATATATATATATATATATATATATATATATATATATATATAACCTCCCCGCCGAGAAAATTTTGTTATCTACGTCCGTGTCACTATATCTTTCATAAAATACCTATTAAATCTTTGAAGATAAACAATTGGCTGATTTTAGACACAAACTCATTGTTGCATAACTTGACAGTTGGATAGAAATCGTCAATAGTTTGTTAGCAATATTTCAGGCTAACTGTTTTCAACAATATGTCATCAGCTATGATAAAAGCTCCATATGTCCAGATCGATTGATAGGGCACTGACATGTGTAACGGCATTGATATATTATATCCAATCATGTTCATGTATGAATTCCAGCTTTTGTTAGGGAGAATTAGCTTTTAGTGTGTTTTTATATGTACTTATGTTTTGTATATCTAACTGAAATAGTGTCCAATATATCTCGCAAGAGTTACCTTTTGTCTGAAAAACGTTAAATTTTTGGTTGAGGAACCAGAGCATTAATGCACGCGTTCTGCAAAAAATGTATTATTATTAAGCGAGGTGGTGACATTGTGTTTGAGTAAGTTGAATGTTTACACGTTCCGCCCTTCGGAGGGGGCATTAGGCCGTCGGGCCCCTGTACCATGTGAGGTTGGTACCCTTCTTATAGAACTAAAGGGGTTTGGCAAAATATCCAGGATAGTGAGGTGAGACTGCTTCCTAACGTCGGTGATTAACCATAGTCTCAGAAATGAACGGTTAAGAAACAAAAGGCAATACATTCGTTTACAAGTAAAGATGTCCACGTATTTTGGGGGTGATATTATCGATTATGGTAAATGCAGCAAATAAATAAGAGGGAGGACATACAAGGTACTCGACTCACAATAAACATTTGAACTTGGACCTGAAGAAGAGGTATATCAAGTCATACGTATGTAGTGTTATAATGTATAAGGCGAAAAGCTAGCCACTCTGACAACATTATTCAAAGGACACGTACTTAAAAAAGAGGAGGAGGTAGACCAAGAGGAGAACTTCTGGAAAATCTGGCCTAATTGACGAAGTGTCGGAAGCTACAATTTTAGATGTGCTGGAGACAGAGCATATAAGTCGTGACGGCAAGGCGACTTTGCCTTTAGACTGTGGTGATATTGACCTATAACGGTAAAGACAGAATGTGTTTCTCGCGCATCAAAATGCGTTTTTATAAAACACACGCGGAGGTGTTCACACAAATTTTAAGAACCATCACGTAATTTTCAGTGTACTTTTGAAAAAGTTGTGTGTATAACAAAGAATAATTGACTTTCATCAAGTATCGGTTAAGTCACATCGATTTTTTTTTTTAAGTATAAACACGGTGTTTGCACAATAAGCCTTCATAGCTTTATGTGATACAGACGTTAAATTAGTATCTTCAGCAGCAGTTTATAGTATAGGAACCATATGTGTCTGTACAATAAAACGTTCATGAAATGTGGTAATAAATTAAATTTTAAGTGAGAAAGCTTGCAGATAACAGTTTTTTCAAAGCCATTATACTATCTAGAAACACCCTGTATATCTAACGAAAGGTAAGACAGCATCATAAAACGTACCATATGATACCAGACGTCTACGAGATTAACCCACTTGAACGAAACCGACAAGATATATGCATCCCTTCCTTTACATTTCGACTTTATTTAACCACTTAAATTTCCTCTTCATGTTTCAAGACAAGACTTTTTTTGGTATTTTAAGGAACGTGTCTGTTGTATCCCAGCTTTGGTGCATTTTTTCGTTTTCTTTTTTTTTATCTAACGACTTCGTAATGAATTATCTTCATTGTGTTAGTGAATAGAACCGATATTTTTGACATGCACTTCTGCGTAATAATGAAACTCTGTCAACCGATTTACTTGCAAACTGTTGCTTAGTAGATATACACTGTGGCGGAAAAGACTTAGCTTGAACTAAATATCCCTAATTGTAGCTTGTAGCGTTAAAAAAATAAATTTGTCATTATAGCTTAATTAAGAAAAAAATTATTTTTATAGTGGCACAGATTTTTGCTATGATTTTTTCAAGTTACCAGGGGGTGAAATGCAACTCCTATATTGCATGACAACTTGTTTTAAGCGCCTTAAAGAAAGCAACATTGTTTTGCAAATTGGAAGTTACTGTGTTCAATGATGTTAGGTTATTATTATTAATTCAAATTACTAAAAAAATTACAATTTTTTTATGAAATTGTTGGGAATAAAAAGAGATCTGACGGGTCATGAATTATCTCAATAGGAAGTTTATTATTCGGCTGTTATTGAACGAAGACAAAAAAAGTGTTAAATGCATTTTTAAATCCATACCTTATCTTCAATAATTTTAAATTGCTGTAAAATAACTTCAGGTTCGCTCTGATTTCATTTTATTCAGTAATATAACAGCGATTTTGTGGCGTCAGTCAAATTGACTATCAAATTTAAACGAATTGCACCTTATAAATAATAATAAGTTTAGGCCAATATTATCAATTAATATGTACAAGAAAAGTTTATTTGTACTAGTTTTCTAGGGAAAAATCCTTAACCTGGTTTGTTCAAATAATAAAGTCGTAATCGTTTTTTGTGATAGTTTGTGCCAAATTAATTTAACTGCCATAGCGGGTGTGTTTAGTCAGCCTCTCGCAAGTAGACCAGTACCCACGAGTTATGTAAAATCTCCTGTTAAATGCACCGGAACATTTTGTGTAAAAGATGCACCTCGTACCGGAGGTCCATCAATTGAAAGTGAGAAGCTTCAAGTACAAGTTCTAGCCACGATGAATGCTCAGCCAAACCAAAAGCTGATGCAAAGCTAGGTAGCAGTAAATCGACGGTCTATAATATATTTTAAAAAAACACACAAATTTCATCCCTTCAAATCCAGCTTCTGCAAGAGCTCAATGAAAATGACCCGGATCCCAGGTTAGATTTCTTTAAATAAATATTGCATTTGACCAACACTATACCAAATTATTCAAATATAATTTATTTTAGAGACGAGCCAAGTTTATATCTAAATGGTTGTGTCAACAGACATCATTGTCGGTACTGCACAAAGGAGAATCCTTATTAGACCTAGTGTTTGGGCGGATGATTTGTGCGTGTGTGTGTGCGAGCGTGTGGGTGTGCATTATTATCTTATTTTGTAGCTTATTATTGTCTAATTTTCTGGTTTTGACAAAAATTGTGTAATATTTTGTGTTTTATATAAACAAAATTCCCTCAGGCCTCGTCCGCGGCCTTGCCGCCCCGATAGCACTGCAACCTTTGGTTGATTGTGCATACCCTTAGTCTTACTCCACCTACTCCAAAATCACTGTGCCTTGAACTAGTCTGCACAGCGATTGGTAGGGTGAAGTTTTATATTGCTCTCTCTCCAGTCTAGACTGACCGTAGATCAGTTGCCTTTTGCTTTCCAGAGCTTTACACTCGCACACGATGTGCTGGGCTGATTCCTCCCCCTCGCCGCAGAGTCTGCATGTGAGGTCCCCTTCGAACCGCCCTATTTTATGCAGGTGTTTCTTGACGGCCACGTGTCCCGTAAAGATACCTGTTGTATTTCTGAGCTGTCCTCTGCTAAGATTTAACAGCTCCACAGCTCTCTTTGAACTGGGTTCGTCAATTATTGACTTCCCATGTCTAAGCCCTAGACAGTCTGCCCAGTACACCTTGTGTTGGTTTCTGACCCAGGACTTAGTGGCTCCCCTGGCAGTGCTCTTTGTCACGCCCAGAGCCGGATCTGGTCCCATAAATGGTTCTGCTGACCCTATCTTCGCGAGACTTGTCAACTTCTTCATTGGAGTTGATATTATTATGTGATTATGTTGATACTGTGCTTATTTTGTATTTTTTGGTAATTTTTCGTTGGTTTGGCACATGCCATGTAATTGGGGAGACCTGTTTGGCAGTGTATTGATAAATAAATAAATTAATTAATTAATTAATAATAATAATAAAGAAATAAATTAATTAATTAAAAATAAATAAATAAGTAAGTAACGCCTTTCCATTGCTCTAATGTCTTGATGGAAACATTTTATATGTTCATCGCGCATGTCTCCAAGGTTTTCTTGAAAAAAAATTAGATGGGAATGCAAGAAATGCATTTTGACCGACATGCGACAGCCCGTATTTTTGAAAGCTGTCAATACATCAACAACTTCCGCGTAGTTGTCGTTTTTGTTATTGCCCAGAAAAAAACTGCGATGGCGCGAAATGCTCTCCAAGCCTTTTTTTTTTTCATTTTCAGCCAGTTTGTTTTCAAAGTCTTCGGACAATAGCATTTTTTTTTACTCGTAGCCCAGTAAAAATTCCTGCCTTTCGTTTTGCTATAGTCAGACTGGGGAACAGCGATCTAATATGTTCAAAGGCAAGTGTGTGTGTTTTGTTTCTTTAACGTCCGCCTATTTCCGCGACTATGGCCAATCACCGACGCCAGGGAGCAGTTTCACCTTACTATCCCGGAAATTTTGCCGAACCCCTGCCTTTCTGTAAGGAGGGTAGGAATCTTTAACGTGCCCAACATCTCATGGACCCGGGACCGACAGCTTTACGCCCCCTACGAAGGGAGGAACGTGCAGACATTAAACTTGCTCAAATACAATGCCAGAACCTCGGTTGATCTTAATGTTACAATTTGTGCTAAAAAAGTGAAAGGTACCCTGGGATCGAACCCAGTACCCTTCGGTTCAGAGGCACACGTTCTTACCCCTGAACCACCGAGGTTCTTCAAAGGCAAGTGAGTTTGTGTCAAGAGCCTTCACCAATTGTTTGGCTAGCCCTAATTTAATATGTAAAGGTGAAAGTAAAATCTTCTCATTGGCAACCAGAGGATCGTGAAAAACATTATATTTTCCCGTGTAAGATTTGCTCTCATGGGCCATATACATCTAACATAGTGTTCACTATCTGCACGACTATCCCACATGTACAAGAAACACAAAAATTTTGTATACCCGCCTTTTAGTCCAAAGAAAAACATCCAGAATAATTTTGATGACGTTTACGATCGGAATATGTACAGTCCTTGTTGAAAAGGCTGCATTGTTTACGACGCGATCCAAGAATTTCAGATTTTTCTTTCGTAAGTTCTAGATCTCTTACCAAATCGTTTGACTTAGAAAATGTGGCTCACATTTGGGTATGTGTTCTTGCTCCTGGCCACATCATTCGTCAATTTCCGATTCAATTACATACAGGTCTTGTTCTTTGGAACTTGAAGTGCCTGGTGGGCAAGGGATGGGAAGCGTATCGCTATGTGCAATTGGTAATAAATATTGTTTCGATCAGATGACTTATAAGTTTTTAAGTCGACTAGACAAAAATAACAATCTGTGGCATGATTGGTAAGCTCCCTCCAAATTCTGGGAATGCCAAAAGGTATTTTTCTGTTCTCTCCTCTATATCATGCCCAAGAGTTGATCGACAGCTGCCACAAATTACATTTGGTTTCCAAAATAACACCTTCGGCGTCCCAAACCTTTGTATTCTGTACTATTCCACCTTTTTTGTATGTAGTGGCCATAAACATAAAACTATCTGGAGGATGCTTGCAAATTCGTCTGGATGACATTTTAAACCAAAAATAAATATTAAACACTCGTTATGAACACCAAAACAACATAAAATAGCTGTCAGGTTTAGGTTTGACAGCTTGGCAAAAACAAAGCATGAAATGTCATCAAGGTCATGGCCTAATACGTTTGGCATAACAAAATCCAGATAAACAAATATCATGTCACAGAGTGTTATGTACCGGAGCCAAGATATGGACTGTCTAACCAGAGTTGGGACACAACATGTTTTTTGGTTACGACGTAAATACAGTGGTTAAAATTTTCAATTCTCACTATACAGGCTGTTTCAAAAAACATGCACCATCGCTCGTGGGGCAATTCCTTACTAAAAAATAAGAAAAAAAGTTCCTGTGCACATGGGCCCGGAAACGTATAGTTTCCAATATTCAGGGAGTTGAATTTTAATTTTTTTTTTTAATTTTTTATAAATAATTTCAAAACCACTGGATTGATTTTAATGAAACTTGGAACTTGAAAGTGTATTATGAAAGTGCATATTTTCAAGTGAAAATCTACTTACAACTGCGTCAGTGGCGTGCGTACGGGGTAACTGTAAAAATTCATTTGGGGAAAAATATGTGCGCCACTGTCTTTTTCCAATTTTGATACATCAGTTATGAAGCTTATTACATAAGCCACAAAAGCTACCTCTTGGGATTTTTTCGTTCAGGGTATCCCTTAGGAGATATGATTAATTTTATAAGAAGGTACCGATTCGTTGGAGTAATGAAAACAGTAATCGTAAAGTGCCATGAAACTATAATTTTTGACAGTTCTCTAAATTCTACAATTTTGAAGTGCTTTGTAGGCGTCAAAAGAGTTTTCGTGCTATTCTTTAAATTTTGATACGGTGCAGTATTTTCGTTTTTAGTTATTTGTTGATACTGAGCTGCTCATTAATATTATTTCCTCCTCTCAAGATGGTTTTCATTAAGTACACTTCAGCGGATTTGACTGATATGTTGTTAATTTATGGACAAACAAATAAATCAAAATGCTAGACAAGCTGTGCGAGTTTATCGGGAAACTTATCCGGAAAGAAGAATTCCTGACAAAAATATTTTCTCACGTATTGTAAGACATTTGAGAGAAACTGGTTCTTTAAAACCTTTAAAAGCTGACTCTGGACGCAGAAGATGCCGCCGAACTGTACGAGTTGAAGAGGCAATATTAAATAGAGTTGAACGTGATCCTAGTACAAGTACGAGAATTATTGCCACCGAACTGGGTAATATTTCGGCATCATCAGTTCACAGAACTCTGAAGGATCAAAGTTTATATCCCTATCATTTTACACGTGTCCAGGAACTTCTACCTAGAGACTTTCAACCAAGGGTAATGTTTTGTCAGTGGTTCTTAAACAAACTTAGGCACGACCAACATTTTTCTAAACGTGTACTATTTACTGATGAGGCGTCATTTACGCGAAAATGTATCGTAAATTTTCACAATTTACATACATGGGCCGATGAAAACCCACACTCTCTAAGAGTTGCAAATTCGCAGTATCAATTTTCCATCAATATTTGGGCTGCTATTATTGAAAATCACATAATTGGTCCTGTTGTTCTACCGAATCGTCTTGACCATGAATCATATTTAAACTTTTTACAAAATGATTTGCCGTTGTTACTACCGCTTTTTATGAGAAATGGTACAATGTGGTTCCAGCATGATGGTGCGCCCGCACATTTTGCAGCAGTTGTAAGAACATATTTAGCCAACACATACGGTCACCGATGGATTGGTCGTGGAGGTCCGGTGTCATGGCCACCTCGATCTCCGGACCCAAATCCTCTCGATTTTTATTTGTGGGGTCATTTAAAAGAAATAGTGTATAAAACACCAGTAAATACACGAGAAGAATTGTTGGGAAGAATAGAATGTGCATTTGACAGCATTAGAGAAGATCAAAATATTTGCAGAAGAGTAAGAAGATCTTTGCGCAGAAGGTTAAATAATTGTAACGACGCTAATGGTGGTCACTTTCAACATTTTCTTTAGCTTTGTTATTAAAGTCAATTGAGTAATATACACAAAACAAGAGTTTGCAAAAATCATGGTGTCTTTACGATTACTTTTTTCATTTTTTATTTTTATTTTTTATTTTTCATTTTTTATCAATGTTTGTAATATTCATTTCAATGTTTATCACCAATAAGTTTTAGGTAGGTTAGTTATTTGCACGTTTATTGCTGTAATGTTTACTGTATGTTTTATTTTTCATATTCTTATGGTTGCAGTAAACATATATTATTATTATTATTACGCCGACTAATCGGTACTTTGCCCCTTTTTATAAAATTAATCATATCTCCTAGGGGATACCCTGAACGAAAAAATACCAAGAGGTAGCTTTTGTGGCTTATGTAATAAGCTTCATAACTGATGTATCAAAATTGGAAAAAGACAGTGGCGCACATATTTTTTCCCCAAATGAATTTTTACAGTTACCCCGTACGCACACCACTGACGCAGTTGTAAGCAGATTCTCACTTGAAAATATGCACTTTCATAATACACTTTCAAGTTCCAAGTTTCATTAAAATCAATCCAGTGGTTTTGAAATTATTTATAAAAAATTAAAAAAAATTATTAAAATTCAACTCCCTGTATAATGGAAACTATGCGTTTCCGGGCCCATGTGCACAGGAACTTTTTTTCTTATTTTTTAGTAAGGAATTGCCCCACGAGCGATGGTGCATGTTTTTTGAAACAGCCTGTATAATGTTATTATTGTACTTGCAAAATGTGTAAAATTTAGCAAGTATTGCTATTAAGACCGTTGTAAGAAGTAATTTTTTCAATAACTTTTCGGATGGTTAAAGTGAATAATCTAAAATGTTTGGAAGGCACTCATTGACAAACGTTGTTTATTATGTATGTAATGGTCACGTGACTTTGGATAAATTATTTTAGTCGTTTACAATATATTAAAAAATTGCATAAAATAAATCAGAAGCTCAAAGCTTTTTTGTAAAAGGTACTTTGTAAAAATAATATCATTTAAACACTATTAGTATTACTATTTATTTGATAATAATTTAATAGTGTCAATCTTTCAGCAAATATTTTTAGTAGCCTTGCAGCCAAAATAGTTATCTCGTTGTAAGGAGCCAGTAAGACAAGTAAAATATCTTTAAATTATATTTTACTGGTAAAAACAATATATACACGAAATAACAACATGATTGTTTTATGTTGTTTAGTGAACGGCGATTTCTGTGGATTTAAAAAGACAGAACGGAATTGCGAAAACTGTGATCGATGATTCTGCTATCGTCCTCTATTTATTTCCTGTCTTTGAGTATACAACGTTTTTATATTGACCGCTTCCTTTTCTGCGAATATCGCACATCTTTTTTGTTTTTTTCTTTTTTGTTTGGTACAACTATATTTATTTGTCCAAAATTATAACTGGCCATAGTCTGCTTTAACAAAGTAAATCGTTCGATATATTATACAGTGTGGACCATATGTAATGAATAAAATCATTTTCTCAGTTAATATTTGTATATTTAATAACCTTGAAACATGTCGACTTTTGATTTTTAAATTACACTTAGTAGCCTTAAAATTTTACCTCTCGCTTTAACCCCCATATTGTGACACTTACATTCGCTAAATTTTCAAATTGGAAGGGTAGGCTTGTGACACCTCATTTTTTTTAAGTCTAGGGTCAGGTTTCCATATTCTTCCATTCGCTCACGTTACCATATTTTTATATGTACCATCACCATTATCATTATTTTTTACGTGGAACTCCATGTCAGAAATCAGTTTCCACTATGCTTAATTTTTGTTGACACCTCATTTGAAAGGCATTTTAATTCTCCATTCGATAGTGTCTCTTTTTAAATTCTGTTGTCTAATTACGGAGATAATGACATTTGAAATCTTACATGATTTTTTTTTACTGAAATATATATATATATATATATATATATATATATATATATATATATATATTTATATATTTATATATATATATATATATATATATATATATATATATATATATATATATATATATATACATATATATATATATATATATATATATATATATATATATATATATATATATATATATATATATATATATATATATATATATATATACAGACCCATTGAAAACGAGGTGGCAGCCATGATTGCCAGGAAAAGATTTTGTCGAAAAAACCTGAAAGACGTCATGTTTTCTTGTGAGGCGGACAAATTGTGACGCAAAAAGCCCACACTTTACCCTCTTAAGCAGGTGTGTCATCCCTCAATTTTTTTCAAATGGTAATATGTGTCATGTGATATCTCGTTGAAAAGAGCTTTTGATTGCGTACACATTGATTTTTTATTTTTGAACTTCGGTCTATTCGTTTAGAAGATATGGAGTTATGAAATGTCAGTAATTAAAAAGTGTGGACGCAGCAAGTGTGTTATGGTAGTGAATTTTCATTAAAATATTTTTAATAGCAAATATGCCTTTTCTTTTAACGAAAACAGGCATGAAATTTGGTTGCCAGTATAACCTTTATAGTAGAAACAAGGTACCATATTTCATCAAAATAACTTTATTGTTTGAAAATGTAAAACATTTTTCGAAAATAAACTCAATATGTTCTCGAAAAAACTGTTTCCTAGGCAACAAACATTAACCTAATAGCAAATTGAGCTATTGAAATTTGAAACATATAATAAAAATTCGCTATCATAATGCACTTGCTGCGTCCTGAGTTTTTTCTTCTTACAAACATCCATTATATTTCGATGGAAAATGCAAAAATGTAATAATATAAGGTGTGTTCGATTAAAAAAAAGTTTTTAATAGCAAATGAGTCTCTTTAATGAAAGCACCCGTAAATTTGGTTACCAATATAGTAGAAACAATGTACTATATTTCATCAAAATAACTTTATTGTTTGAAAAAGTGCAAAATTTTTCCGAAAATGAACTTAAAACGTTTTCGAAAAAACTGGTCCGATTTTTCTCGCCAACTAACATCTTCCAAGTTATTTACCTACCTACCAAAATATAATTATTAACAAAAACATTTTCGACGAAACTAAAAAAAATTCAAGAAAATTCGCAAATAATTTTTTAAAGAAAATCCGATTTTTTTTTATAATAGCTTATTAAACATTTATCATTAATTACCAAAATTTCACAAAAAAATCTTACAAAAAATGATTACTACGGAAGCACAAATAAATTTCTGCAAAAACTGGCTAAATATTTTTTACAGTAAATCTTGCTAAAAGAACACAAAAAAATTGAAATTACATACCTAATCTGTAATTAAAATTGGAAATAAAATAATTTGTTTGCACGAAAAGCCATTACAACAGTATTTTCGACCATTTTCCTTTAAAAGATGTTTCATTCTCAACAACTGTTTCTTCAAAGAAAATTCATTTAAGTTATTTGTAAGAAAATTCGCTATTAAAACAACATTTTGTACAAGAAAATTCGCTAATAAAAAATAAATAAATAAATAAAAACAACTGGTTCGATTTTCCTGGCCAACTAACCATTTGAAATTATCTACCCACCTGCCAAAATATAATTTTTCCCAAAAACTTTTTCCACGAGACAACAAAAATCCCATGAAAATTTGCAACCAATTGTTTCAAGAAAATCCGTAGCCTTTCGTTTATAATAACTTATTAAACATTTATCATTAATTACCAAAATTTCACAAAAATATCTTACAAAAAATGATTTCTACATAAGCACAAAAAAAAATTCTGCGAAAACTGGCTAAATATTTTTTATACAAAATTTTGCTAAAAGCATACATAAAACTCAAATTATATACCTAATATGTAATTAAAATTGTAAATAAAATAATTTGTTTCCACGAAAATCCATTAAAACCTTATTTTCAACGAATTGCTTTTAAAAAATGTTCCATCAATTGTATAATTTTTCACACAAAAATTCTCAACAAATGTTTCTTTAAAGAAAATTCATAAGAAAATTCGCTATTAAAAGAACATTTTGTGCAAGAAAATTAGCTAATAGAAATAAATAAAAAAATACTCAAAGTCTGATCTACATACAAAACCACCAACTTCCATACAATTGTATAAATTTTGTGGGGTCATTCGACATCAAAAGTTTATGCTACCGAGTGCGATTCATGCGAAGAGTTACGTCAGAGCATTATTGATGAACTTCTGATAATTACTTCTGAAATGCTTGCAAATGTTAGGCAAAAATTTGAACAAAATTTATAGAATTGTATGGAAGGTGGTGGTGCGCAATTTTAACATTTATTGTATTAAAGTTTAATTCGTTGGTATGTTGGTTTTTTGGTTTAATAGTATGATTGGTCCTAATTATTTTCAACATTTACTTCAACGCTGTTTTTTTCTCAGAATAGGATCAACTAAAATTTTTTCCGCTACTGTTTTAGCCTCTTCTGTTCAACATTCCACAGGATTTTGTCTCAATTTTGGAAAATTTTTGGTAAGACCTTCAGTTAAAACGACGAAACGCGCCAGAATTGTAAATCTTCCTTTTTAATTGCAGCCCAGATTTTTAAGTTGATAATGAATTCAACATTCTTCACAGCATGTAGCAGATGACCAGCCCCGTACTTTGATTCTTGAGAGAAATTTGTTAAATTTCTTCCAATGATGACTACTTCCGGTAAATTATTTAGAAGGGCTTTCATAGGTTTCATGTTTTGACCACCATCTTGTCTAGCCGCTTTCATGTAGGTCTTTTCGTCCAATTTCTGTCTCCCACTGGTAATCAATCTTTTTATGGACTCTGTCGGTGTGCCACACTGGAATTTGCCGCCAAATGATAAGTTTTACTAATGAGGAGATCACAACTTTTGGGTGTGCGTGGGTGCGTGCGCGCGCGCGGTGTGTGTCACACCGATAACTCAAAAAATAATAAACCGATTTGGATTAAATTTGATGAGTACCTTCCCGTTGCAAATGGCTTGGATACGTTCGTTAGCCAGGAAAATCGGCCCAGTTTTTCCCAGAAAATTTTGTGTTTTCTTTCCGAAAATTTTGCTATATCTGGAAATAACAGAGCTATGGCAACCAAATTTTATACGTGGATTCATGTCATTAAAAACTAAACTAGTTGCCTAAATCTAGATCTCTACGTTGAAAGAAAAAAAGTTATAGTCATTTAAAGAAAGTAAATTTGGGTGCCACTGATGACCAGAGAAATGCACAAAAACAAAATATTTTGTGTGGATAACAAGATCTATTGTATATTACAGACGAAGATTGAAAATTGTATGGTGGTTCCTCTTAAAACGATTCAAAATTGGCAACTTTTAGGCAAAAAACTTGAAACGAATACGAGTTATGTAGAAAAAATGTCTCAAGTGTGTTTTACAAACCCTTAGGTTTCAGCTTCAACCGTTATTGTCCTTCATTTTACTAAAATAGTTCCAGAAAATTCATTTCAAATAGAGCGTCTCTCTGATGCTTTGGCAGTAGTTTTCGTTATAGGGGTAGAAAAAATTTTGTACCCCTTTTTAAGCTGATTGCGCTCACGGAGGAGTGTGAGATTTTGGCAAAGTTAAGGTTCATATGGAGAAGGTGTGCAGAAGGAGAAAATGTATGTACAACATGTGTTACAAATAGAGTAAACAATACTTTGTTGAGCCGGGTTCCCCCATCCTGAGCTGACCGTTAATTAATACGTGAAATGTCAAACACATAAAACTCTGTAGTCAAACAGTGTATGACAAAAGAACATAAATAGCGTTCAAACTTCAAGATTTAATGAACTACGATCGAATTTCGACCATTGCACAGGTCCAGTCGTATGGTTTAATACTCTATAATTTTCAGCGAATTTTTGGTATTTCGAAAAGATTGCTTCAAATGAACGTGAACTAGGAACCCTAGAACCCACATACAGTGTTAGTTTCGATTTTTATCCGTTCAATATTGCCGCTACTTGCTTACATGTTATAGGGTATCTTGAGCTGCATTTTACAGAATTATTTCGACAATCACAGATTGGCCCATAAGACGTTGATGGCGATACAAATTTTCTTTTTTTAAATCGAACACCTCTTATATTATTGCAAACAATAACACTATTTTGAGGAAATATTGTACGTTACCACTATATAGGTTACACTGGTAACCAAATTTGGTGTCTGCTTTCATTTAAAAAATACATTTTCTATTAAAAACAATGAAAAATCACTACCATAACGCACTTGCTGCGTCCAGACCTTTTATATTTACAGATAGGTGCACACTATCACTAATTTTATTGTAACGTAATAGAGATAATTAAAAACAAAATCTTAGCTTCGCATCATTACCCGTGTATACATATTTTGTATCTTGTGCAAGCAGGAGAATCGAAGCTGTAGCTAAAAGTGCAACATTATCTGAAGGGCATCGACCGCTACTAGTGGCGAAGCAATATAGCAGTACAGCACCACGCCAATACAGAGCCTCTGAAGAGTCTGCGAGTTGCGGCTAGTCCAGAAGGAATTCTTCATTCTTGAGCGGCTGAGCTCGTCGAGAATTTGGAGCCCGATGCCACTTGCCAGTCAACCAGGTCAGGACTATGTGACGCAGCCGACAAATCGCATTAATTAATTTTCAATAAATGCCGCTGGCTCGGTTTTTCAAGGAATGAAATTCAATTGCGATTTCAAGTCGCACTTTGATTTCCTTTATAAAAAATTGAATCAGTTGCCCTGTGCTCTTTCTCATTAGCATTCAATGCAACTTGCCGATTATAAGCTTTTATCAGTATCTTTTCATTAATTTATTTTAATGAAAGACCATTGTTTAATTATCACGATCAAAGTTTATAAGACTTTAGCTCCACTTTGCAGTAGTAGTGTTATAAATTAATTGAAACATTTTTTCGCTTTGTTACATGCTGGAAGTGTAGTAGAAAACTTCACTAATGAGAAGATCTCTTGTATCTCCGTAAATAACAAAGTTATGGCAACCAAACTGTTACGCAGCTTTATATTATTAAAGGTAAACTATATACTAAAATTTAGATCCCTAAGTTAAAAGAAAAAAAGGTTGTAAGCATTTTAAGAAAAAATCAAATTGGGTGCCACTGGCGATCAGGGAAACGTACAAGACCATAATATTGTGTGTTAAACAAAATCTATTGAATATTACAGACAAAGACTTATTTTTTTCTTTATCTCAAAAAGGTCAAGAAGTACGAGAAAAATTACTTTGAAATTTTTTTAGTTTTTCTTTTGAAAATGTCAGTCGCGATTTGAAACGTCAAAACTGGTAGGTTTTAACAAAGGTTCTGGGCATGGCACATGGAAAATATTAAAGAGAACGTTTTTAGCAATATCCTAGATTTATGTTTAGGGTATCCAATACCGGGATTCCGAAATTTCGGGATCCCGGGATACCGAAATTTCCAGACCCGGGATCCTGGACTTTTTCTGAGGTATTTGGCCCCGGTATTTATTGTCCAATACCGAAAACGTACGGTATTTTCGGGACTGATGATAACTTACTTGTAATACCGAAAAGTTCAGCATATTCGGTACTTCCTGTATTTTCGAGATTCATTGATCTACGTCGCATCGGTGCCCAATGACGTATCCACATCGCGGGATGTGGTGGTACGTCGTACGAGTTACAGCACGTTGTATACGGGAGGGGTATGCGCTTGGGTTGGCGTTTGATTGATTGTTAAGACGTTAACTTGTAACAGTAAACTGTGTTCGGTTATCACTCTGGCGTTTTTGTGTAATTTGAAAGTCGGAAGTGCCCAATCTGAAGTATATATTTTTATATTTATTAACGGTACCTTATTAGCGGGCAAATGTGCATTTCGTGTAAACGAAAAAAGGGCCCACTGTTTAAAATCAGTGTCAAATTATTTTGTAAAACAAACCAACGGCGAAGCAGCTCATTGCAAGCAATGTAAAGCAATTTTAAAAACAAAAGGCGGGTCTGCAAGGGGTCTTCATGTTCACTTGGCTGGTAAACATCAGATTAACCTTTGGGGCAATGATATTAATAAACCCTCAACTTCAAGAACTTAATAGCAGAATTTAGAGAAAATTACGAATCAACCCCTAGCAAAAAAAAAACAATAACTTACGATTTTCTTTTCTTTCGAAGGAAAATAAATATCTGAAAGCTGTGCTTGCCCTCATGAAAACAAAATTATTCCATCTATCTATTACTATTTTTAATAGAGAATGAATAAAAATTTTAGAATCCCCATATTTTGGGTATTGAATACCGGGGTACCGAAATGTGTTATTTGAATACCGAAATCCGAAATTGGTAGGTGATAGTGGAATTTTCCTTTACGTGATAGTAAAGGATTTTTTCACGTCCGAGGAGGTACCACCCCTTACATCAAGGGGCCGGTGAAGTCCCAACGGACGTTTCCGGTTCTGGTGTATGAGTCGGTTTCCCTTATAAGCAAAAATGATGATGGCTCCTCCTTGTACAAAAGATTCCGGAGGTAAAATACCCCTCCATTCGGATCTCCGGGAGAGGGGTGTATAGGGAGCGCCAGCATCGAGATTTACAATATCCTTTTCAAATATATGTGGCCTTAATTCTAACCTGAACTCCGTCCACCATTTCCTCCAGGCTAATAGACCCCAACTCCTCTTCCTCACTGAAACTCAAATCACTGCCAAAACAGCCACTAATCACCTTAATTTCCCGGGGTATGAGCTCCTTACTTCTTTTAGATTGCATAGAGGCGTGTGCGCGTACGTCCGTAGCAATCTACCCTGCACCAGACTCCCCAATTTAGAAGCTGGAAGAAAAGACATACTATGGATAAAACTCTCTCTCAGGGCTGCAACTAAATTCATTTGTTGCATTTACCGGTCACCTTCTGACAACAACTTTGTCCAGCTCTTTGACTACCTTTCTGAAAAGACCGACCATCTGATTTCTGAATATCCTTCCTCCGAGGTCACTATTCTTGGTGACTTCAATGTCCATAATAAGGAACGGCTAGGATCTTCAAAAACCGATCCACAAGGAAGGGCAGCGGAGGCCTTTGCAGTCAGCAATTCATTACCCAATATGGTTCAGCAACCTACTTACTTTCCTCGCATCCCAACACACAGCTCAAATCCCTTGGATCTCCTTCTTACTACAAATCCTGACTGCTATAAGATATCAGTCGCCGCCCCCCTGGGTCGCTCAGACCACGGCATGGTCACTGCTTCCTGCGCAATGCATCCCAAGGTCACACAGTCATCACACCCACCTATCGTTTGGCACTACGACTTCGCGACCTGGGACGAAATACGGGATTACTTTTCCTCATTTCCATGCGCGTCTGTTTGCTTCTCTCATCCTGACCCCTCTGATATCTTACAAAACGTCACCGAAATTATCCAAGCTTCTTCCACATACACAGAAAACCTCTTCAGCTACTCAAAAGCCCTGGTTCTCTAAATCCCGTGACAAGGCCAGACTTGAAAAGGTCAAAGCTCACAAAACGCTTCTACAAAATCCCAGTCAAGAAAACCGTCAAGCATTTAACGACGCAAGAAACCGCATTCTTTCCAAGGCAGAGAACTCGTTTAATAACCACATGAAAAACAAAGTTCTCTCAAGCTCCAACGGCAGAAAACCCTTCTGGACTCTTGCTAAATCTATTGGGAATAATTTCTGCAAGAGCACGTTCCCACCTCCTATTTCAGGGGATGAAATTGTTTCTACCGCCCTGAGCAAGGCTGAACTTTTTGCCTCGTTGTTCGCCGGAAATTCTATTCTCAACCCACCTCCAAATGTTCAACCACCAACAGTCCCCAATGTCGCGCATAAAATGACGGATATCATTTTCAAAACTAAGATGGTACGAAAGATGCTCTCTTCTCCTAATACCAGAAAAGCCTCTGGCCTTGACGAGATCCCAGCAATTGTTCTCAAAAAATGCGCATCAGAACTTGCTCCTGTCCTGACTCGTCTATTTCAGACATCTTACAATAGAGGCATATTCCCTAGTAACTGGAAAACTGGTCGATTACAACCCGTCCCCAAGAAAGGATCCAAAGCGCTTCCTAGCAACAACACGCCTATTTCTCTCCTTTCAGTCGTGTGATGAAAAAGTATATAAACACCGAATTACTAAAATTTCTTGAAAAACACAGTCTAATCCACGACAGGCAGTATGGGTTCCGTCAGCGCAGTTCAACTGCCGACCTCCTTTCCTTTGTCACCCATTCTTGGAACAAGTCTATGGAACTACACGGTGAATCCCAGATTGTCGCTCTAGACATATCCAAAGCATTCGACCAGGTCTGGCACGCAGCGCTGCCTAATAAACGTCTGGCTATGGCCTACCACCAAAACACTGTACCTGGACAGCAAATTTCCTCTCTAACCGGAGCATTTCTGTTGTCCTGGATGGACATTCCTCTAAACTGTATCCAATTAATGTAGGAGTCCCTCAAGGTTCAGTTTTAGCCCCTACTTTGTTTCTTCTCCACATCAATGACCTTCTCTCTAGCACATCTAATCCAGTTCACAGTTACGCGGACGACAGCTCCCTCTACTCAACTATACAATATTCTAAGCCTGCCTCTTTAGCCCAATTAGATGAGGATCGCAGACTCATGGAGGGTTCTGTCTCTGTGGATCTCCAAAAAATATTAGACTAGGAAAGTAGAAATCTTGTACAATTCAATTCCACCAAATCTCAGTCTTGCTTTCTATCTCAAAAGAGATACACCAGGTGTAGACCCATCACAATGAACAACCAAGTTATTCAAAGTAATGAATCCTTTTCACTTGTTGGCATTTCTGTGGATCGAAATCTCAATCGGCACCAACATGTCACATCAATTGCAGAAGCGGCTGCTAAGAAATTAGGTTTCCTCTTCCGGGATCGCAAATACTTTTCACCAGCTAATCTCTTTACCTTATATACTTCACAAATAAGGCTTCTACGTGCCGCTGGTGACATAGAACATCCTGTTATGCCCGCTCGTTTGTCCCGAGGACTTCCAAGTTGTGGAATTCCTTGCCGGTACATGTTTTTCCTTCTCCTCCGAACCTCGCATGGACACAGGACCGACGTCATTACGCCCCCCTACGAAGGGCAGAACGTGGTGCAGACATTTAACTTGCTCAAATGCAATGCAAGAACCTCGGTTGATGTTAATTTAAACTGATAAAGTGAAAGGGAAACACTGGCAATCGAACCTAGTACCCTTCGTTTCAGATGCACACGTTGTTACCCCTCGACCACCGAGGCTCTATGTTACTAATTAGAAACCATAAACCTACAGCCTCTAACATCATGGATAAAAACTTTTTGGCATCTTATTATGTAACAACCAATTTTAATATTTTTTCTGTACAGTAGATACCTACTTATGCTTTAGTTTTTAAAGTTATTCTGATGGCCTCAAACTTTGGTGTTCTGCTTTTACAACAAAATTGCTTTTTTATATAAAGCACACTTTATTTGCTCAAAATTTTCCTCTGGTGTGTCAACGGTAAAATTCCAGAATATGTAGGTAAATGTAGCATTTTTCAAGATCTAGGATAATAACATGTATAATAAATAAATCTGGCATCGCTAAATTGAAATTTATTCTTGATCACAATTTGTAAACCCACTTTAGACCAGTCCCACTCTACCCAAACAAACTCCCGGAGTCGTGAATGATTTTCTATTATTATAAAACATTTTGTTCGTTAAGATGATTTAATAAGCTAAAATTAAAACGTTGTGGGTAAAGGGAAGTTCTTGTCTTGTCAGCACTACTTTAAGAATTATGTTTTGCTTATAAAAAATTCTGGAGTATCAGTAATTTATCATAGACAGCTCATGTTATCGCGTACATAATTTTATTAGATGGGCATCGTGGCCTATTGTTTTTTAATATATTTAAAATATTATGTAAACTGAAAATATTTAGGAGCATCCCTTTAGTTTGACCTGTGTACAAACTTGGGGTAGGTTTAATTCATTCGGTATTCTTTTTACATGACTGAAGAATGAAATTTTGTAGTGTACATAGAGAGAACAGTTAACCTGCCATTGGAAGTCGAACATTAATTAACGTATAAGTTTATATGTATGAGACAAACCGTTAAAATAAAAAGGTCATCTTGAAACTCGAAATGTAAGAAATACCACAGATAAATAAATCACTGCAAACATTCCCAAGAACAAAGTGAAAACTGATATTAAATCTTGATTCCATCTATCACGTGAGAAATCCAAGTAAGTTACAGGTAACAAACTCGTTTATATAAAGCATTCCTTTAAAGTTCTGAACATTAGGTTATTTATATATTATCTATATTTTGTTAGCAAAGTAATGCATATTGTGGATTGTGGTGTATGTCTGATATACTTTTATATAGATATATTGGTTCCACATGATTTCATCATATTCTGTCACCTCATGTAACAATCTATATTACGTATGTAATACTTTCTCTGTAGAAATCAATTTGTTGATTTGATAGGCTATTGTAATAAAATTATTACAATTATTTATCACTTGCGTATTACGTAGAATACATATAAAATGAAATCTTATCAGTGGCGTGTCATAACGAGTTTGCTTGCTGAGACCCAAACAAAATATAAAATGTGTCATCATCCATATACAATTGTCCCCGGATCGACGGATGAATAGCTGAAAAAGTCTGTAGTTTTTTTTTTTTTTTTTAGTTAAAACTTTACTTTCTGGGAATAAGCCCTGCTTGAATAAAAAATAATTTTTGTCAATTTTAATTTCCAAAAATCAAGTATGTCTTGGAACATTACAAATAACAAATTTTTTACACTAGTAAATGCCTTTTCTCTAGGATATACGAAAAAAATGTTATTTAGAAAACACTTGCTAACGAAAAACACTTTAATAAAAGCAGTATCTCCATTTTGTATTAATTCCTATACCTGACCTGACACGCTGAGTTTAAAGAAAGTAAAGTTAAGCGTGAATAATCAAGACTCCAGACCTCCTAGTAATTTTGTGAATCCGATAATCGGCATGGTTGGTTCGGTATCACTGATTAATTTGTTTATCTGTCACTAAGTGTTAAGACCAGAACACATTTGACCGTATTTGTTTACCTTCTCGTCGTCTCGTTCATTCTGCTTTGCTTCTTGTGGTTTCTCAATATGGCCCAGCGGAAATATGTCATTTAATTTAGTCAACGAAGTGCAAATACTGGAACTTACCGACAATAATAATATTGAAAATTAGTTTCTGACAGGGTGATCCATAAGAATTGTGTGAGGGTCAGTATACATAATAGTGTACTATTTGTAAGTAGCGTTTTACATTATCCAGGTGTACAAAATCTTAAGCAACCAAAACAGTCGTCATTAAAAGATGCTTTCGTGGTACGTACATGGATAATTTTGGGCACACTATTGCAGAGGCTAAAAAAAATTCTGGACGCAGCAAGTGCGTTATGATAGTAAATTTTCATAAAAATGTTTTTAATAACAAATATGTGTGTTTTTTAAGAAAGCAGGCATCAAATTTGGTTATCAGTATAATCTATATAGTAAAAACAATGTGCCATGTTTCATCAAAATAACTTTATTGTGTGTTTCTTGGTCAACCTTATAAGTTAATAGCAAATTGAGCTGTTCAAATATGAAACATTTGATCAAAATTCGCTGCCATAACGCACTTGCTGCGTCCAGAATTTCTTTTCTTACAAATATGCATTATATTTCGATGGAAAATGCAAAAATGCAATAACATAAGGCGTGTTTGATTAAAAAAAAGGAAATTTGTATCATCAACGCCTTATGGGCCAGCCTGTGATTGTAGAAATAATATTTTAAGATGTAGCTCAAGACACCCTATAATTAATATATACATTTTTTTTTTCATATCTTATATAATAACGGATATATTGAGCTTTATTGATTTTTTACGAAAATTCGACAAAAATTATATATCATTAAACGATAAACTCTATAGCTAAGGCTACTGCCAAGCATCAGAGAAAGGGTCTATTTGAAATAAATTTTCTGCAAACATTTTAGTAAAATGAAGGACAATGACGGTTGAAACTAAGACTTTAGTGTTTGTAAAACATCCTTCTTGAGACATTTTATTTCTATAGCCCGTATTAGATTCAAGTTACTTGCCTAAATGTTGCCAATTTTGACATTTTAAATCGCCACTTTGACGTTTTGAAGAAAACCCCAATTTATTTTTCTTTAAATGCTTATAACTTTTTTGTCTTTTGAGCTACATAGCTAAGTTTTGGCAGGTAACTTACTCATAAGGATATAAACCTGCGTACCAAATTTGGTTGCCCTTACTTTGTTAATTCCGGAGATATAATTTTTTTTCCAAAGAAAATACAAAATTTTCCGGGAAACCTGGGCAGATTTTCCTGGGTAACGAACTTATCCAAGCCATTTGCAAAAGGAATTTTTTCACCAAATTTAATCAAAATCGGCCTATCATTTTTTGAGTTATCGGTGTGATACATATATATATATATATATATATATATATATATATATATATATATATATATATATATATATATATATATATATATATATATATATATATATATAAACATATAAAAATTGAAACTGACCCCGGATATGTTTTCTGGGGGGCCTAATTAGCGCTCATTTGAAGAAATGTTTTTCAAAATTCAAAAGTCGGGATCTCCTCATTAGTTAATTTTTTTTAAGAAAATTCACTAATTAGTAGCGGGCCTGAAAACAGGTTTGACTCGTTTTTATTGTTTAATTTAAAAATTTAAATTAGGCTTCACTGTCAGAATATAAAGTTTAAAACCCATTGAAAGCACTTATAAAGATAGTCTGATAAAACACAGTTACTGTTTAATTTATTATTTGACTACGGCAACTTTGTTACGTATAAATTTCTATTGTGGTTAATTGGAATTGAAGTGCTCTAATTTAAGATTTCAGCAAAATCTTGGGACACGTAGTATGATCAGAATACTTTGTAAGAGGTAAAAAAGCTTTAAAAACGAAGTTTAGTTGAACCAGTTTAGTACGATTTCTAACATTCGTAAAACAGTAATAAAAACCACGTAGATTGATAATGAAAAAAAGTGTGACCATAAATAATGTTGGGTATTTTGTCTCAATAATATTTATTTTTGCTTGGAGAATGGTAGGTAAAAAAATTACCACCAATGGTCAAAAATTAAAGGAAGAATTTGTATTTTTCGCACTACTAAATACGTAATTTGTAGATATTGAGTTTCAAGGCGTGAATTTTTAAACCTCTGGCGTGCACTTGTAGTTGTATTTTAGAAAACCTAGTTCAGTACATTACTGTAGACATGATAATAGTATCGCCAGAAAGTAATCTTGTCAATCAGAAGGAATTAAACGATTTGCTCGATCCTCCGATGAAGTATTAAATTTAAAATTATGTTGAATTTCGTCAAAGTTCTTTTATCGGGCTCCAAAGTCGCCAAGTCGCTACTATAAAAATATTTGAATAGTTCAAGAGCTAACGAAAATTGGATAAGCATACACTGTAAAAGGCTTCCGGTTTTATGAGAAAAAAGCTCCAAAGTAAATCATTGTAACCAACACAAAATACTTGTGGTCTATAACAACTGACGAGATACATGAAAATATCAATATTTGTTTACGTGAGAAAGAAATGCATATTTAAACCAACTTTAATTTTAGCATTAGAAACTACTCACTTTAGGTTTAGTGTAATCAATCATGCCCTACAAAATTTGATTTTAATTATTTTTGTGCTAACATGTTGTAACAAGCTTACTAAAAATGATGTTTGAAACGTTTAAAACCTGATATTGATGTTACAATTTTATAAGCTAAGGTATTATATAATCTCACGTTGGTTAAGTGCAAGTTCAGGTGTTTAACAGTTCACTTGTTTTATGCTTTAAAAACAGCTGTTACTGGACTTGATTTTATGCCGCTAGGCTTCATTTTGACCTACATCTGCGCATAATAATGAAATTTTTTGTTGAAGGGATATATATCGTGCTATATTTGATGTTTGTTTTACATGGTGACCAACTTCAAATCACACGTCATCTTGGTAAACCTCTTGGAAATGACATAAAATTAAAAGTGGAACGTATATAGATGCAGTTGAATGGACTAATGCCATGCTGTCTGTGATTTTATACTGACGCTTTATTATTTTCACTATGTAGTATCGGTAATAATAGTTGAAAGCATTCTATAAATAGGTGTGTTTGTAGCAAGTCGTTAAGCATAACCTTTTAAATACTTTAACTTATCCTATTATAAAATATTTGACGTCTCACTCAGAGTATTTCAAACCTCAAGTGTTCGCAATTATTTTCCGCCTTCGAAACTCACATTGTTTCGTTTAAAGTCTTTATTATTTAACATGTTTCTCGTGGGCTCTGGCTTACCACTTTTCATACGTGTAATTAATCAGCTAAGTACAATGCATTTGCTAGTGTATGGTCTGTTTACTTCGCCGCAGATGATTTGTAACCAGATTGCTATACTTACACTGCTCGTATTGTAGTGAGAGTAAGCTGCTTGTTCTTGTAGCGGCGCTTAAACAAATGAAATACACATTTTTTGAGACAACATTTATAAACCATTACTCAAACCTTTATTTTTTAAGTGTTATATTTTATTGAGTACGTGTTTACAACACTACGAACTATGATGCTGGACAGATTATGATGCAGTTTTTACTGCTTTTAATTTTAATTTTGTTTGTAAATGTGACGATATCTTGTTGCAAGTTTACGAGGAAGCATCTAATAAGTCTCCTTTGGTTGGAGCTCCCGAGCTTGTAAATATCTGTATATACTAACTGATTACCGTGCGTTGTTTGAGTATTATTTATCCCAATCCACTATCGGACAGGAAATCTGTGTGTGTGTATATATATATATATATATATATATATATATATATATATATATATATATATATATATATATATATATATATATATATATATATATATATATATATATATATATATGTTACTAAAATGTTAATATTAATGTAATGTCAAATTTTTGTCCTAGAAGAATTTAAATTTTTGGAGAGATATAGTTGTAGAAAAGTAATTATTTTTATACCAAAGTAAATTTAAATATAAAATGATACAGTGGATATATTGGTGAGATTTGGGATTGCAGGGGAGAGAAGTTCAGAGGAAATTTGGAAAGTGATAGAAGAAAACCGTTTGACAGTTTGATTTTTTTGGAAGAATATTATATATATATATATATATATATATATATATATATATATATATATATATATATATATATATATATATATATATATATATATATATATATATATATATATATATATATATATATATATATATATATACGGTTTTTCACGCTAGCCGTGCATTAGGAGTTTATGAAGTGTCCTGATATCATAAATTTTGGCAGCGGTCACAATTCGTAATTGCCTTTTATTCTAAAAAATACTTTCAAGGTCACATCACTTCCGGTTAGACCGGAAGTAGTCATCAACTTTGCTAATTTAAATAGAATGCCCTATTTTTTATTGCATATTCGAATTTTCCATTATATTTTGTAAAGATTTATATTAGGCTTTCCTATCCCTATCTTCAACTATTTCATAGATATTGTGATTTTTTTACATTTTGCGGAACTTCTATCCTCATTTATAACACTTTGTATTTCACATGTTTTTAAAGATAAAAGGCTGAAATTTAGAATACTATAACTTCTAGGATGAAGCCTTCATATTATCTACCCAAAGTTTACCTTTATCATACAGAGTGTTTTTAAAGACCAACTTACACATATTCAATGTTGTAAAAGTCATTTTTTTCAGATGGTGCACCCTGTATATTATTAAAAATTCGAGTTCTAAATTTACACAATTCTACACCGGTTTCATATAAGTTTTCCTATACCTATCTCTTACGATTAACTTGCTACTAGAGTTTTTAGGTAACAAACTCCTTTTCTAGAGAATATACATTACGCTGCACAATAAAGGCAGCTGTGGCTGTCAGAAAACAGAATTTTGACAACACATGAATTATAAAGCGTCATTTATATTTTAAAGTTAATCTGAGTGTGTTTCTATTACTCACGTTATAGAAATAATAAGCCAATAAAAATGCAGAATAGTGAAGAGTACTCTAATATGGATATTTTAAATTTATTTTATATTCATGGGGAATGCAATCGGATTGTAAGCAGAACATGCAGAATGTTTAACGAGAGGTATCCGACTCTATCGGCAATGACTAGAGGAAAATTCGCAAGCATAGAGGAACGATTTAAATTGACTGGAAGTGTCAAAAGTACACGACATGATCCAAAGCCATATACGTATGTATCGGAGCGATAACTCAAAAAATACTACTGAATCGAACGAAACTTGGCACATATCTTCCTTGCATTAAGACCGCGAACTAGTTTGTATATCGGCTATAACGGACATTTTTCCCCCAAAAATATACAAAAATATTTTTGAAAGCGCTATATTTTTGTAAGTATCACAGTAACTGGAATGATACTTTCAATGTGGCTAGAAATTGTGTAAATACACATATGTTGTGGATTTTAAGTAATTTGGTACACAATATTTAGAGTTTTTTCCAAATAAAATCTGAAACACACTTTAAAACGACTTAGTGGTTAAAGTCCAATGCCTGACAGACAGAATAGTTAACTGTCACGCGTATATTGATTCATACAACAGGTATAACCCATACATCAACGCTAACCAAACTATATAAATAACAGGCATAAAACATACTACCCGAACCAATCGTAAAATCTCGTCCACAAATATGCAAAATGACAGACGACATGCAATTAAGAATTTGCCAAGTGATTGTTATTTAACTGGGGGATTCAATCAATTTTTAAAATACACTATATATATGTACAGTTTTAGCACAGCATACATATATTATGCTGTGGTTTAAAACTGAAAGTGTGGCATAATATAGTAGAAATTTAAACAAAAAGTCTCTATAAAAATGAATATAAAATAGTTACTTTTATTTTTAAACTTAAACACAAGACGTCATATAAGACCGAAACAATCGTGGAATGTGCTTCAATGGCAATTCTATTATTAATTATGTAATGAATTGTTACGTTACTTTTAATATAATATCCTGGGCACTGGGCATGAAGCCGGTGTCAATTATAATGTATACAAAACGTTGGTTAACGTATCCTTAGATAGCTCAGTGGCACCTTGCCTGTTTTCAACGCAGAAGCTTACGTGGTCGATTCCAGTTCGATGAATGTATGGCTTTTTGTTTGTTTTATTTTGACATTTGGAGAAACAATAGTGCACAGATTTCATAAGTTTTGAACAAAATCTCATTTTGTTTAAAACGCCTGTATAACTTTGTCACCTTTGAGTCTAAAATTATAATTTTAAGCAGACATTTTAGCGAATTTTTATTATTATTATTATATATATATATATATATATATATATATATATATATATATATATATATATATATATATATATATATATATATATATATATATATATATATATATATGTATGTATATCCAACCTATAACTCAAAAAGCTATTAACCGATTTTGATGAAATTCGGCAAGAATCTTTCTTTTATTAATAGCTTGGATGAGTTGGTTAGCCAGCCCTATCGGGCTAGTTTTTCTAGAAAAAAATTGATTTATCTGAAAAAAAATTGTATCTCAAAAAAATAGGGCTATTTTGATGAAATTTGATTGATATGTTGCCCCTATAAATTACTACATATTAAAATTCAACATTCTAGGTTTATAGATAATTGAGTTATACAAATTTGAAGCATTTAATCAAACCTTCGCTACCATGGCGCACTTGCTGCGTCCCGAATATGTTACCTCGCCATTTTGCCGGGTTTTATGTAACAAGCAGTAAAGGTATTTTTTTTAATAAGATATAATTTTCTTTGCTCGTTACTGTACTTACCGACATCTGCTCATATATGTTATTTATAAAACAACGTTTTTGGTCCAATGACATTGTTTCACAATACAAACAATATCTCCTAAATTAAATATTATCGATAATAGCTCCCTATCGAAAACACTAAACGGTGGGGAAACATTTCAGAGTCCGCCAACTGGAAATTGGTATTTTTAGGTATTAGTATGCAGAAGTGGAATGTCTAGACAATTTCAATACAAATAAATCAGGTCAGCACAAATGGGAATTAGATTACTTTGCAAAAAAATGTTTTCAATTCATATCTAATTGCATTTCTGTTAAATGACAATTTAATATTAGAAAAATATATAATGACATTGCTTGTTTTTCTCTGCGACATCCTTGGCGCATTAAGTTTTAACTTTAACATATAGGCCTGATCATTGTGACTAATTGTAGAACATAGAAAAGTTGATTAATTTCGTAAAGCGTCGTACAGGGGCTTTCAGAATGTTTTACAAAAGTTTTCCAAGGTTACCAGATGTAAGCGAAAAACTAAAACGTGTTACAACCATCGATGGTTCAGTGGTAAGATCGTGTGCTTGTGAACCGAGAGGTACTGGGTTCGATTCCAGGGTCCTCCTTTCACTTTTTCATTACATAATGTAACATTAACATCAATCGAGGTTGTGGAATTGTATTTGAGCAAGTTGAATGTCTGCACGTTCCGCCCTTCGGAGGCAGCGTAAAGCCGTCAGTCTCGTGCCCATGCGATGTTGGACACGTTGAAGATCCCTACCCTCATTACAGAAAGGCAGGAGTTTGGTAAATTTTCCAGGATTGTGACGTGAAACTGCTCCCTGGCGTCGGTGATTGGCCATAGTCGCGGAAATAGACCGGCAATAAAGAAACACAAACACACACACACACAAATATATAAGTAGGTAGTGCGTCGGTAGAGCCAGACATATATACATGGTGACCATTATAGAAGGTTACACCAGGTTTTTCCGGGGAACTGCTAAGAATTTCGAGAGAACCATTCAACAAGTCAATTTTGTTTGCGAGGGGGGCACTTCCTTGAACCCTAAGAGAATTTGTAGCATTAACCCATAGCGGGGGTGACTTTCACCCCCTTAATTTAAATGGGGAAACTATGTCGCGTGGCACCTTTTTAGAAAGCTCTTTTGATTCTATATTCAAAGCTACAATTTTAAAATCTACCGATTAAACCTTTCGACGCTGGCTTTCAAAAGTTAAGCAGCAATTTTAAAATCTACCTGTTAGTTTTTTAAATATTTGCTTTCAAAACTTCAAAATAAAACGGCTAAAATAATAGCAACGTTAAGCATGCAATTGATTCTAATATTTTTGACGTTTTATTTTGGTTTGAAAGCAAATATCTAAAAAACTAATAGGTAGATTTTAAAATTGCAGCTTAGATTTGTTAAAATTTTGTTTCCTAGGTTTTTTGTAAATATGTTGGCTAATAATAATTTTTTGATTTGTGTGAGGCATTTGATTCGCTTAACATAAATTTTGTCTGTATCAAACTTGAACATCTGCGTATTTATGAGTGCGTAAATCGATGGATAAGATCGATTTTGACTAACAGAAGACTTTATGTTGAACTAAATGGTGCGAAATCGGAGGTGTCATCCACAACCATGGGTACTCCTAAGAGCAGTGCCCACTTATTTTTCTTTTGTTTATCAATGATCTCACTGACTTTATTGACAAGGGAAAAGTACTTATGTATGCAAACGACACTACGATAATTGCTAGTAATGAGTCTTATAAAGGTCTACTTTCTGATATTTATGTCATGCTGTAGAGATTTGACTGGAGTAGGTCGATACAAATAGACTTATAAGCATCTCAGATAAGATGGTCTGCATAGAGTTCCATCACAAATCATGGCCAGTGCAGAATCCACCGATATCATTTGTTAGGGTACCCTTAAATTATAGTGAGCGTAGCAGTTTCCTTGGTATCACTTTTATGAACATTTATCTTGGTCAAACCACGTTTATCTTTGCGGTAAGCTCAATAGCGCATGATTTGGTCTGTCGAAGCTAAAAGCCTCATTGGGAAGGGAAAACTTGATTGCGTACTATTAGGCACATATGCACTCACGTCTTCGATACTGAATATGCGTTTGGGGTCAGTCACTTGACCGACAGCGGGTATATATTTGTCAAAAGAGAATTATTAGATTAGTTTTTAACGTACCGTTTGGAGTTTCGCGGAAAACTTTTTTTTTTGAGAGCGAGGTGCCAATGTAATCCATTTGGAAAAGTGTAGTCATGCCTTCCATTTCAAAGCTCCGAAAATCGCTGGTTGTAAAATGCTACTGCCAGTTTCTATGACAGATGAAAGTTCTGTGGCATTTAGCCGTCATTTCAAGAATATTATGCTTGGTAACACCCTTTACAGCTTTACTGAATTCGAGGTCTCAGATTGGCTTCATAGTGGCTTCTCTCATGATCTGTGCTTGTAGCTTTTAGGTTCTAACTTTAAGTTGTTGATTGTTTGTCGCGGTATGCGTGATACCTGTTTTTTTTTTTTAGTGTGTTAGTTTTGTTACAGTTTGATATCGTTTATATGCGTGTGTGCGTTGCATACTGGGATGTTTTTAATTTTAAAATTGTCAACCACAAACTTGGTATAGTTTATGAAAGTTTGTATACTTCTCTGACGTGTCATGTATATATTTGTACAATCGTGACTAAATAATAAATGAAAATAATAAAATAAACTAGACAAGGGATTACCCATATTAAGGCTTTCGTTTTCTATATAAATTTTATTATTAAATTTAAAATATATATTTTTTAACATTCACCCGACATCGCCCCCAAAAACCACAAAAATCATAACATAGAATTATGCGATAGATGCATATTTAGATTATATAGAGTTTGGCGACAGCTGCTGATGAGGACAACATCGTTGTCGAAATACGTATGTAGCGCATAACTCTCTGTTATTATTTTTGTGGTTTTTGGGGTAATTCTGTTTTTTGTTTCAATTTCCAGTGTCCAACCTCAGTCTTTTAAGCATTCGTTAAAAAGATTCATTATTTCTTGTCTTTGTATGACATTTACGTTTTTGTCTGGTAAAATGTTCTCTAATAAAGGTAAGCATTTTCTAAAAGGTATTTTCGAATACATGCTATAAATATCAAACGAAAAAATGTACTAAGTTGCTTAAATTGTGTTTGTGGGGAAGCCCTTTCTCGATTACGTTAAGTGTTGTGCCCTTTCTAAGTTTCTAATTTTGGTTGTGTTGAGCGTTTATTATAGAATTGAAAATGTTCAGCAAAGATTTGTCAAAACTTTGTGCTATAGAAATTCCACGTCCTTTTATAATATTATAGTTACAATTTATTGATTTCTTATTTTGGCCTATACATTCCCTTCATACTAGGCGTATTCTCTTCGACCTATGTTTGGTTTGCAAAGTTCTCAATGGACTGATAGATAGGTGCAATATCCTACCTCAATTCAAAATAAGAGTTTGTCCACGCACTGTCCGTAATCCAGGCTTGCTGGGTAGTCAATTTCACCGAACTAACTATGTCAAATACAGCCCTCTCAACAGAGTAGAAGCCAACAGTCGCTAATGGAACATCATTTTTTGGACTCTTCCTTCACCCAGATGAAGCTAGCTTTCCTGATAGCAATTTTTGATGGATTGGATGTTGCTGTAGTTGTCAGGATGACGTATTTCGGACTGACCTTCTTTCTTATGCATCTAGGTTAAACCATGCATTCTAGGAAGCATTCATCTGCTTGATCTTTAATTTTCTATACAAATAAGCAAGCTCTTTGGTAGAAGACCTCTTCAATTCATTAATTGTTGTTGCCGTTACTTGATAAAACCATTCCATGTAAATGCTGTCTAATGATGCTCTCAGGGAGCGAAACCGGTTACAGAGAGGAAAACAGACATTTGTGAAGCCAGCGAAATAGTCTCTATTTCTGTATTTAGTATGGAACGGTTTCACCAAGTAAGGGCAACAACAAGTATTGAAAGGAAAGAGAATACTCAAATTTTTACCAATCAAACAAAGATATCAGCAACTTGTAAATTGTAAAATTAATTATTTAAATACCTATCATCCTCATAAAGTACATTTATGGGAACAGATAATCCAGAACGTTCTTTATAAATAGGCAAAAGCAAAATCTCTACTTCGTAAAATTTGTTTTTTTCTTGTGATAAAGCAACTGTGTCTAAACGGAAGAATAAAACGTCATAATTTTCAATAATGGTTGCAATAGTCTCATTTGATTCAGGAATCACCTAACCCAGCGTCAACATATACTAATTATATAGAGACTGAAATGATCACGAACCGTACTTGTTGGAGAGATTTGAATTCCACTAAACGTTTAAGAGCCTCGGTGGTTCAGTGGTAAGAACGTGTGCCTCGGAACCGAAGGGTACTGGGTTCGATCCCAGGGCACTCCTTTCACTTTTTCAGTACATACTGTACAATTAACATCAACCGAGGTTGTGGCATTGTATTTGAGCAAGTTGAATGTCTGCACGTTCCGCCCTTCGGAGGGGGCGTAAAGCCATCGGTCCCGTGTCCATGCGATGTTGGGCACGTTAAAGACCCCTACCCTCCTTACAGAAAGGCAGGGGTTCGGCAAAATTTTCAGGATAGTGAGGTAAAACTGCTCCCTGGCGTCGGTGATTGGCCATAGTCGGGGAAATAGGCCAACGTTAAAGAAATAAAAACACACACACACTAAACGTTTATATCCGCCTGTTGATTTGGTGGTTCCTCTTTAATAAAATAATTGTTACAACAACAAAAAATGTTAGTCTTACCGAAGAGTCTTTATGACTAAAATTTTCTTAGGCTAGGTAGGGAGCGACTACGACCAGTTTAACGGTCACCACCTTTTCCCGTTTTAAGTTCACTAGATATTTGTGTGTGATATTTAATACCGCAGGCCAATTTTCATAGATAAAAAAATTGGATTCGCGTTATTAGACCGAAAATTGTAGAAAAGTAAATACAAGCTTTTAATCAAGCTGCCGACCAAGGTTAGATTGGTAAAGACAAACATGTTGACAATTTTTGTTAAATGTTTTCTATTTTGAATATTGCATCAGCACCTATTTAAACAGCACGTAAGAAGGGATTATCCTTTTTTCAAAAAAAAAATGTAATTGTTTTGTGAAGCTATATCTCTAGTTTGTATTTGTATCATATGCCTCGTTATAATACAATTTCCTTGCTGTATAAGAGAATTATTACTATTACTATTTTATCTCGTCCTTTGAAATATGAATAACAAGTTTATATCTCAGATAAGTATTGAGAATTCATTACGTAACAAACTCAGAAGTTCGAAGGAATGACTTTTTCATTTAGAAGTCGTTATTCGTAAGTAACACTCAATTATCGAGAGATTAAGTTTTTCTTAACTCACTTTGCGGTCTTTATCAATAATCTATGGTTACGTTTTCCCCAATTTAATTAACCTGTGTCACTGAGAAAAGACTGATCACCTCGTTAGCTTAAATTTGAGTGAACACGATTCGTTTTTTACTGTTATACATCCTTTATTCCATAGATAATCGCCTTAAAAATATTCTTCGGGGAGTAAGTAAGAGTTGAGCTTAATATATTTGGATTCTTTTCATTTTTACCCTCCGTTTCTATTTCCTTGCCTGTTTCTTTAGTAGGTATTTTATCATTATGTCTTATAACTCAAAATTTTTTGAAATATACCACAACGAGATTTAATATAATTAAATTTAAAATAACTTTAGTAGTGAATGGGTAGCGATACGTTTATAAATAATATCATGTAGTTACTCTAGTACGTTATTGAATGCTAAAAAAATTCGACACAGCAAGTGCGTTATTGTATCGAATTCTCATAAGTGTTTTCCGTTTGAAAGTTGTTAGTCAACCAGTTATCTATTTCCGCGACGTTGGCCAATAACCGACACCAGGTCGAATTCTGAAAGTCTTGACGCCTAAGACGAAACGACAAATTGTTTAAAAAAAGAAAATACGACCCATCAAGCCGTATTTCAGAAACCATGTAAGTCACTCCGTGCAACTGAAAACACAACAGATGTTACCAAGTCAATAGCAGTCCTAATTTTATTTCGATGAAATTTATCTGATATGTCGCCCTCGTAAATAAATACCTTACTACATACCAAAATTCAACTTTCTAGGTTTACAGAAAAGTGAGTTAAGCACATTTGAAGCGTTTAATGGAAATTCGCTACCATAAGGCACTTGCTGCGTCCCGACATTTTTTAAATTCTGAAAGTAGTTATGCAGTGTGTACAAAATTGAGCAGCTTTTATTTAAATTTTAATCAAATTCTTATCTCTTATCGTTTCGACGATTCCGTTGGATTGCATCTCAAAATGAACACATTGTATAAACTGACATTACATATTTGTGCTTAACGTGTTATTTGAGTAACTTTTTGTGCACGGATGCTTTTGGGAGGTCGTTGATAAATAAGGTTTTCTCTTTTTTGATGTGAAATCAAAAGCCCGTGTGTTAAAAAACATATTTTGAAGAAGATGAATTTCAAATTATATCTTACGGAAGAAGTCAAATGAATGCTTTCCATACAAAGGAAATGCAGTGTTTAAAATTTACAAAACACAAGATTTATTGGTCCAGATCCTCCCTTATATTCAACGGGTATAATGCTTTTCACTCTTAATTTGTAATCCAAATTAAGATATTTAAATAAATACCGATGCAATTTTCTCTGGAGATTGTTTTATTTTCGTGGCCACCGAATCTAATGTAGTTAATTAGAGGCAGCTTCTGATAGAGTCTTGCTGATAAAGTACATTGGTCTGGAAAGGGGGGTGGTGTTGGTTACGCTATGCAAGGGTGGACTTATCTTTAGATGTTGAGCAATTTGCTGCAGCGAATAAATGGCTTACCAGTCTTACCATACAGTCCCCTTTCCTCTCGGACTAATGGGAAACGGAACACTCTTTCATTACTAACAGTTAATCATTCTGGCCAGATTCCGGATGACTTTGCACTCTTATTGAAGTTTTTGATGTGTAATCTTGTCCAATTACATGACGTTTAATATTGCACTCGTTATAATACTATAGACGAAACTTTTAAATGTCTAATAGCTCCTATTCCAGTTGAATATGGATTGTGCTCTGAGAAAGGACTGAAAACGGTAACACCTGCTTTCTTGAAGGAAAAGTAAATTTAATCATTAATAGTTTGTATGTATATTTCTATAAACGATCAATATGTGCCAATTATTTTTCATATCAAACTTGGCAATCTTCGATTTATATTTACTGCGTCTCATGAGACTAACATGAGGGATTGTAAGAAGTTCAAGTAAGTTCAAGAGGAGTGGGTAAAATATAGCCAATCGGTTTATTGCAGCTGCTCCTGCTTTATGAAACCTCTTCATAGTAAATACACCTTTTTTCTTAGCTTACCTAGGAACCTGTTATATATATTTTTTCTTTTTACCTCTGCATATAATGTTCAGTTTAAAATGCGTCGATAGTTAATTAGGTTTTGTAAAAGTAGATGTTTAGTTAAATAGCATTTCTTAGTCCTTTCTTGGCCAATATGGCAGTTGGTTTTTAGTATAAAATTTATGGAAAAAAAAATATTTTGCAAGAAAAAGCAGATACGTATTTTGGACATGGACTATAAGTAAAAGTTTATTATTACTTCTTCAAGTTGTATATATATATATATATATATATATATATATATATATATATATATATATATATATATATATATATATATATATATATATCAGGGGCGGCTCCTCAATAAGTGCGCCAGTGCACGCGCAATGCCGCCTGCCGTGGAAAAATTAACATTTTTGCTATGCTATATTTTAATAAATTTGTATTTACTTTTTTACCTCCTGCATTCAACAAACAAAATTAGTATATCGAGGATCGCAGAGAGTCGGCAGCCATTAATACAGAATCAGAATAAGTAGTGTTAATCGTTGCAGATGTTATATACATCCATATCCATATAAAGCACTCGGACGGCGGTGTGTATTTGTCGGCGCTCTCATGGAATGCGATACTTCAGTGTGAAATGATCGCCGAATCTTGATGATCTTCGTCGAAAACGACCGGAGAAGCGCTAAAATAGGCCTTCTTTTTGTGTTATAGTATTTTCTATATTATTTGTTAATCATGATTATGTGACTCTGTAAACTTGTTTCATTTCTAAATCTGGTCCGCGGCTCTACTATTATATTTTCTTCCTTGACTTGATGCGAAAGATCTGTTGACAAATTTTCGTAACCATGCACCCTTTAGTGTTGTTCGTCGTATGATTCTCACATTCCTTATTGTTTCCTCTTATATAACGGCAATATGATACCAACTTTACAATCTTGTGGGATTATCACTTGCTTCCAAGCTTTTCTGCAAATTCTAACAACAGCTGCGTTTCATTTTTTCCCCTAGATTCTCAATTATTTCTGTACTCATTTTGTCATGACCTACTGAATTGTCGTTCTTCACTTTTCTCACTTCTATTGTAACTTCTACTACATAATTCCGCCTAATCCCCATCTTTTAATGACATTGGCACTCGGTTGGTTCTTTCATCTTCTTCGATGACTTTGTTGCTGTTCTGTCCTGCTTCATCCAGTAATTCTTTACAATGTTTTCTCCACCTCTCCATTGTCTCATCATCTTTCCTGGGTATTTTTCCTGACTATCTTCCGGTTGTTATTAAAGAATCTGTATTAGCCAATCTTAGTGCTTTCAGTGCCTTGTAAAAAAGTTTGTCATTACCTTTGCCATCTTTCGCTATTTTTGCTCCGAATTCTTTCCATGACCTCTTTTTATGCTCGTAGTAACTGCTTTAATATCGTTCTTTTCTCCCAATTAATCTTACAATTTTCCTTATTAATCGTACAGTTTGTACCTGTTTTCTTACAAAGATAATTTTACAGGCCTTTCCCTTAATTCTTATTTCTTGATTTATTTCGTCAGTCCACTGGCTAGTTTGTGCTTGCTGGTTGCAGTTCTTATTCACGCCACATATATTTCTAATTACTCTTATCTTTATAAGTGTCTTTCTAGATACTGTCTACAACTTGTTAACGTTCTTGTTTTCTGTATCTATCACTAGTTCTCCCATTACTTCATCAACTGCTTTTGTATATTTCTCTGTTGACTCTTTATTTTTTGGTTTTTAGAAATCCATTGTTTCAATTTAGATCCTTCTTTTGGCTCCTGATCGTTTTGTTCTTAAGCTTTCTCTATATAATTCTCACTACCACCAAATATTAGTCACTATTTATTTGCGGCGATTTTTTACTTTAACATCTATGATTTGCTAGCGTGTGTCCTTTTTCAGTCGAGCGTAGTCTTTTTTTTTGACTCTTCACGAATATAGTTGTGAATCTTTTTATGGTCATACATTGTATTTGTTACAATTTGGTGCTTCAACTGATAGTCACCAAGCATTAAATTAATACCAGAATATGAAAAGGTTATGTCACTTAAAATACATGTGTTGAAAACACTACAGAAATAATAAGGGTAGCGTACTACCCTTATTATTTCTGTAGTGTTTTCAACACATGGCTACCCTTATTATTTCTGTAGTGTTTTCAACACATGTATTTTAAGTGACATAACCTTTTCATATTCTGGTATTCAAATATTCGCTGCATATAACTCTTAGCCGCACTCATGGATAACCTTTACGAACTCTTTCCGAAATCGCTCATTTAAACACTTTTAGATAATTTGATGAATGAAATTAATGTTATTAGAATACTGGAAAATTGGGTTTGAAATTTTGCAGGATTTTATGAAAATTCGCTACCATAAGGCACTAGCTACGTCCGGACTTACGATGTTTATTCTTGATTTATTAATCCAAACACATTTGTGTGTGTGTGAATAACACATTTGGTATGGCAAGTCCAGTAGTCACAGATAAAAAGACGATTATTTGAAATTCAGAATCACATCTTAAAAAATAATAGTATGGGTTGATAACTACAAAAATTTAAGTGAAAGGATTTACCTATTAAATTAATTGGTGGCAAGAGCATACAACTGTATGCAAAAGCTTCTCAGTATAGCACACTATTATAGTCAAAAGTAAATAATAATACTATTACTTAAATATATTTTGTATTATATAAACTTTATATAAAATGATACGTTGTGTAAAAAAACCTATGTGTTTTTTACATTGGTTCGTGCAAGAAGAAAACGCTATGTAGTCAAGTAACGTTCATTCTAACATACTATTGTTAATATTTGGTAACAATTACACCAAAGAACTTTAGACATATTAATAAAAGAAAGTATTATGTTTCGGTTATCCACTTAAGAGTAAAGAATATGATTTTAAAAATGTTACAAATCTCATTTGCACAAAATATACACTTTCCTCGGGATCATATATTCTGTCAGCAGTTCCAGATCGAAACTTTGAATACGTGACTTAAACTTAGCACAAGGGAAAACTTTGTTCCCCATTCTTGTTTTAGAATTCAGCATCAGTTTCCTAGCAATTTTTCACATATACTCCATGGCGATAATAGATTACATTCAACAAGTAGTTGTGAGCATTCGTATCTGGATAAAGATTTCTCACTTAACTAACGCTTCTTGGATAAGTTTTCATTTTATTTACTAAATGTAACATTGGGAGTATACGTATAGTTTTATCTGTATAATCTTCTGAACATTATAATACTACGATTAAAATTTAGACCGTATATAGCGACAATAATTTTATAAATGGTACTTGTGCGAGGGTAGCTTACATACACATATAGACAAAGGACACCACCCGTAACTTATCCAAAGCCGGTCTTTCCATATTCCAGTGAAAAAAGCCGACTGTCTCAATATGGGTCTTGAACCCGCGACCTCCTAGTCTAATTCTAGAGGTTACTCGCCTCGCGAACTGAGCTATTCGACTTTTTTCGTGTAATTTCATGTAATAAACATCGAACTGTGTCCAAACTTACATTTTTTTGTCACCGACAAGAAATTTTTATGACACAATAAGGCTGTAAACTATGAAATATGCACCCAGAAGGAATTTTTATGACACAGTGAGGCTATACACTGTGAAATATGTGTCCACAATTTACTGCATTTTCTATTAATTACCTTTACATGCAAAATTGCTGAGACGCTTGATAGCATCCAACAAAAAAAAATTGTGGTTATGGAAATTAATTGTAAAATATTAAAATATATTTGCTCACTTAATGAGGTAAGCGGAGGCTTAGTGTTGTTTCTATTTACTTAACATTTTATAACATACAATAATTAGAAGGCTTAAAGTGTACATGATCGAAAGACTAGACCCGTAGTGACCGATGGCTTCAGGCACAATCCAATCATCATCCGACCCAGAAGCCGATAGTTACTCAGGCACTAGTTAACACAGCCAGAACAATTGCAGAGGAACCGTAACTTCCTAGTGAATTACAACATTTGGAGCACGCCCTGGGAGAAAATGGATACAAAAAAAGGGACATCATAAGATTCATATGTCAAACACAGACAAACAGACACGCCTGAAGACCATGCGAATGAAGACATTCCTACCATGTTTACAAGGAACCACCGTCTTTATGCCCACAACAAAGATCGGCGCCATGCTTGGATCAATAAAGACACCAATAGATCCTCTCCACACGTCAACAATATATCAGATACCATGCGAATGCAGAATGTTTACATAGGGCAAACAACAAGAACCATATAAACAAGGAGGCTGGAGGATTAACGACATCTATGGTTACTACAACCCGAAAAGCCGGCGTTAGCTGAGCATGCTATTTCAGAAAACCATGGAGAGCCCCATTTGTCAAAATCGAGACTCTTACCAGAGTAAAGGGATATCACCAGCAAAACAGAAGGAAAGCGTTTGGAATACAGAGATATTTTAACAATCCTGACCAAGATGACCGCTTCAAGTTGAGTTGCACCTGATTTCCCGCAATTAGCAAAATAAAGCATAAGGATGTCACTGCCTGCTACGCGTACTTGATCCACAGTCACTAGCCCTCGGCGTCGACTGTATCATCCACAGCTACAAAAAGGGTTATCAGAGCAATTCCTGCTCGGTTTGCGTCCAGCTACTGAAACAGCTATGGTTGACGAAACATCTAGCAACCCACTAATGGGTTCAACCACGGCAAAAGAGCATAGAAGCCATTTCGTATTTCAAGTTTTGTGTGTGTTAATATTGTTGTCAGTTTTTCCCGATACAACTTACTTACTTTTAAATAAAGTTTATTCACTCTGTACATTAAACGCCTAAAGATGTAGGGCTTCCACGTGTTGTCTCTATCTGGCGACATCTTTTAAACTACGTCATAATTAATTGAGGAGGACCCATAAGCTTTTTGGCTTGTTTAGATTCGACCTTTTCTTCGGTTGCTCTGCGGATTTTATTCGAGGACCAGAAGCGTTAATGTATCTAGAGAACGTCTAACAATATGTCTTAATCATTCCCACTTTCTTTCCAAGATATTGATTCTGACCATCTTCTGTTCAGTTATGCAGCATAAAACTTCGTTAAACATTTGTCCCAAAACATACTAAGGATTATACGTGAACATATATTCGCAAATACTGGTACTTGGTAATCTATCATCACACTGATATAAAATGACTTTTGTTATACTGTTATTGAATTTCTTATTCTGTATGACGTTGGATTAGACTGTGGATCTCCGTTCTTCGATAGCGTATCAAATGCTTTATTGACTTTTTATTATTTCTTATAACTTGTGGCTAGTCTCACATAGCTAGCCACCACCGTCAAGCTAGTGAATTCAGGCACTCTTTCAAAATGTAGATCACACCAATTAGTTGTTTATTATTCTGTCATCACAAGGCTCTACTTTGTTTTGGCGAGGTTTATCAGGCGAAAGCACAAGATCGGGTATAGAAATTTAATTTAAATAAAAATTGTCCCTTTACTTAATACAATGAAGTGTATCTTTGCTTTAACCATTGAATGTATGATAATATAATTTAGTCTTCTTTATAGCAAACAAAATCTAACAGTATTATATATATTTGCTTAGTCGATATATGTTATATAGTAATAGTGAACATTATTAAAAGTTGCGAAGAATAACAACTGCAAACATCACTTTTATATTGTAGATTATTGTGTACAGAGCGCTACATACAGAGTAATGGGCAATGAAAATCACGATACATTTTGTGTGTGAGGAATCTATCACTTATTTTTCTAACATATTGCATGTTCAAAGCGTTTTATGGCGACTACAACTAGTTGTAATGTAAGAAGTTTTACCCAAGTCTTTTCAAAGATAAGAATGTATAGCAGAACCGAAGAGAACTGGAAGCAGAGGTAGTAATGCATATGCAACAAACAACTCCATCCGTGGACTAAAGAGATAGAACATGAGACCTGAGACCAGTGGCATGATACTAGATACCGAAGATAATTCCAGGTTTCTCTGGGGTCTGCAACCATAAATCGTGTCAAATACGAGATAGATAGACATTTTAATAAATAGACGACCGTGCAGTCTTCTAAATCGCGAAGATTGTCCAACTAGACGTAACACGCTGTATTATTTAATCTCGCAATACATTTTGTATAAAATAAACCATTTACTATTCACATAAATGGTAATGATAAACTTATTAAAGATGTTGATTCAGTATCTTTTATCTCATTCCAAAAGCAACGATAGTATGTTGTTATGAGGAATAAGTGGGTTGATCATATAAACGTGATCCTGCTATGTGAAGAGACATACCCTATTTGTGTCGTAATAAAATTATGATGCGACTGTAGGTAGTCCCGTGTACTATTATTTAGAAGGTTATATTTAGCCTTTAAAGTATATAAAATACAATTGTGTAGAAATATTTTTGATTTACAATTACCAAAAATTAAATTTATTTTTACCACTGTATTTAATAGTTATAATTCGAAGAAAAACTAAAGGTTTATTATCCTAACGAATACACAAGGTAACAGAAAACTCTTATATTTTTGTAAAAACAAAACCATTTTAACAGAAATTGAAAACAAGTTTTGAAAATTATGATATTTAATAGGAATATGTCCACTTTTGGGTTTACCATTGCACTACATTGCTTCGATATATTTAAGATTAAATTATCCATTTATTCTTGTGGAATGGATCTTTGTACTGCAGTTACACTTTAAAATAATTGTTGGCAGTTTTGTAACTGCCAGCCAACACTAATGCCCAGTTTCACAAAGCTCGAATAAATATTTTACGGACGGTTAGTTAATCAAGACTTTAGACGACCAATCACAGACTATGATTCGGGTTTTTGCCATGACAACCAAATATTTGGAATCTGTGATTGGTTGATTAACTAACCGGCCGTTAAATATTTAATCAAGCTTTGTGAAACTGGGCATTACACTCCTAATACATTTCGAATTTATCATTTGGTATAAACTCAATTAATCAAAAAGTTCGGGACGCAGCAAGTGCGTTATGGTAGTGAATTTTTATTAAATGTTTCCAATTTGAATAACTCAATTTTCTATAAAGTTATAAAGTTGAATTTTGGTATGTAGTAAGGTCTTTCCTAAGGCAACGTATTTACCACATTTCATTAAAACAACTTTGTAATTTTCGGAGAAAAATTTTTTTTTCTAAAGAAAACCCAAAATTTTTCCGGAAAACCTTGTCGGATTTTCCTGGCTAACGAACTCATCCAAGCCATTAATAAAATAAACGCACTTGCCGAGTTTCATCGAAATCGGTTAATTATTTTTTGAGTTATCGGTTGAATACATATATATATATATATATATATATATATATATATATATATATATATATATATATATATATATATATATATATATATATATATATATATATATATATATATATATATATATATATATATATATATAAACATATAAAAATTGAAACTGACCCTGGATATGGGTTCTAGGGGTCCTAGTTCGCGCTCATTTGAAAAAAATTTTGCAAAGTTTCACCATCGATACCTCTCTATTAGTGAATTTTTTTAAATAAAAATGCACTAACACAGCTTTTTTCGTCGAACAAATTCACTGATCAGGAGATCGCGACTTTTAAATTTTGAAAAAATGTCCTCAAATGAGCACTCCTAGAACACATATCCTGGGTCAGTTTTAATTTTTATATGTCTATATATTTTTTTCTTTCGGAAAATCTTTGTACGTCCTGAAATAACCAGCCAAATTTGGTAGGTACGTAGGTTTATATTATAAAAAGTCATGTACCAAGTTTTAGACTTTTTAAGTTTATTCAAAAAAATTGCAAGCACTTAAAGAAAAAAAAAATGTGTGTCACTGGTGATCAGAGAAAGGCACAAGGCTAAAATATTTTGTGTGGATAAAAAATCTATTGTATATTACAGGCAAATATTACGTTTTCTTGGCGCAAAAGGTCAAGAAATACCAGAAAATGTTCAGTTTTTATTCTTAAAACCTCGAAGTTGGGATTTGAAATGTCAAAAATGACAATTTTTAGACAAACAATCTCGAAAGAATGCGGGTAACGTAGAAGAAATGTCGTAAGAGGTGTGTTTTCCAAAGCCTTCATTTTAGCTTCAACCATCATTATCCTTCATTTTACTAAAATATTTGCAAAAAATTCATTTCAAGTAGACGCCTTTTCCTGCTGTTTTGGCAGTAGTTTAAGTTATAGTGTTTCTATTTAATTAGTCCATAATTTTTAGCAAATTTTCGTAAAAAAAAATTCGCTCTTGAAGAGACCGCGACTTTTGAATGTAAAAAAAATTGTTCATATGAGCGCAATTAGGTCTAGAACCCATGTCCAGGGTCAGTTTGAGTTTCCATCTGTTAACACATTTACAGATTGGCCCATTTCTACGGTAAAACTAAATATATCCGTTATTATACAGATTATATGCGTCAATTATAGGATGCCTTGAGCTCCATCTTTTAAAATTATTTCGACAATTACTGGCTGGCCCGTAAGTCGTTGAGGATACAATTTTTGTTTAACAGAACAGCCTTTATATTATTGCATTTTTGCATTTCCATTTAATTAAAATCCATATTTGTAAGAAAGAATTTGATATCGTTCAGTGTTTTAGATTTATTTCAATTCATTTGAAACTTTGACGTTTTTAGCACTATCACAAATTGTGATACGGCGTTTTTACCCAACGGAGTCCCATAGAAACAACGTATTCAGAGAGGTTTTAGTTTATATAATTTGTCGAAAACATCGAGGTACCATACACAAGGGGTTCTTAAATATTGGCTGAATTTGAAAAAATTCAAACTGCCTTTTTTTTTTAAATGGAATAGCCTGTATTATAAGTTTGTTTTTGGAATAATGCATGATATTTTTATTATCTCTGCTGTATTTGTATTTATATACTCTGTATGTGATCCTGTTTGTGGGAAACCCCGTTGGTATCCAAATAAATAAATAAATAAATAAATAAATAAATAAATAAATAAATAAATAAATAAATAAATAAATAAATAAATAAATAAATAAATAAATAAATAAATAAATAAATAAATAAATAAATAAATAAATAAATGTGTGTGTGTGTGATTTTGTTTCTTTAACGTCGCCCTATTTCCGCGACTATGGCCAATCACCGACGCCAGGGAGCAGTTTCACCTCACTATCCTGGAAATTTTTGCCGAACCCCTGCCTTTCTGTAAGGAGGGTAGGGATCTTTAACGTGCCCCACATCGCATGTACACGGGACCGACGGCTTTACGCCCCCTCCGAAGGGCGGAACGTGCAGACATTCAACTTGCTCAAATACAATGCCAGAACCTCGGTTGATATTACTGTTACAGGTTGTACTGAAAAAGTGAAAGGAGTACGCTGGGATCGAACCCAGTGCCCTTCGGTTCAGAGGCACACGTTCTTGCCCCTGAACCACCGAGGCTCTATAAATAAATAAATAAATAATGTGTTCCAGGAGTCAGGACCTGTCCTTTTCTTCAAGTCTTGTGAAACTCTCCCTAGGGATACCTTAAGACTTCAGTTTTATAAATATTTACATAATTTAGAATCCGATATTTATAATCCCAGACCATGATTAATGTAGGGATCAAATTTAAAAATTTGCTTTTAGTTCTTTAATTATAATACCTGATCAGATTGTATAATTATTTAGCAAATTTTCTAAGAAAAATATTCGAATATTTAAGTTTATTTTGGTACAAAAAAAAGTAATAAACTATTACTTTGATAGGATTATCTATGTTTTCGAATTTTCGTGGAAAAAATATCATTTTCGTGTAACATTATACAAGCTAATTTTGGTTCAGAAAATGGCGAATTTTTTTAGTTTATTTCCAGAAAATTTGTGTAATTGAGTATTTTTCTGCTTATATTTTTTGTTACTTTCATTGGTTTAAATGTCCGTGAAAAGTAAAAAAAAAACTTTTTAACATTTAAAAAAATTTTAGTTACAAATTAGGTATATAATTCAAATTGTATGTATTTTTTCAGCAAATTTTCGTGTAAAAAATATGTAGCAATTTTTTTTACCCCGTGGAAATAATTTATTGTAAGATTTTTGTAAAATGTTGGTAATAAATGTTTGATAAATTATTTGTAAAATATGTTTTCGAATTTTCGTGGAAAAAATATCATTTTCGTGTAACATTACCCAAGCTAATTTTTGTTCAGAAAATGGCGAATTTTTCTAGTTTATTTCCAGAAAATTTGTGTATTTGAGTATTTGTCTGCTTATATTTTTTGTTACTTTCATTGGTTTAAATGTCCGTGAAAAGTGAAAAAAAACTTTTTAACATTTTTTAATATTTTAGTTACAAATTAGGTATATAATTTAAATTGTATGTATTTTTTCAGCAAATTTTCGTGTAAAAAATGTATAGCAATTTTTTTTTTGCCTGCGTAGAAATAATTTATATAATGTTGGTAATTAATAATAAATGTTTAATAAATTATTTGTAAAAAATGTTTTCGAATTTTCGTGGAAAAAATATCATTTTCGTGTAACAATACTCAAGCTAATTTTTGTTTAGAAAATGGAGAATTTTTTTAGCTTATTTTCAGAAAATTTGTGTATTTGTATAATAATAAAGTTATTTTGGTGACATATGGTACATTTTTTCTACTATATCGGTTATACCAAAATTGAGGCATTTTATTTAAAAAGACATATTTGCCATTAAAAATATTTTACCATAACGCACTTGCTGCGTCCAGACTTTTTTACACTGGGCGTAATAACAGTGTGACCCTTGTCAAACTATTCACGAAACTATTGTTATTTGCTTATAGTAGTTAATTATCTTACTACCTTTATCAATTTATATTTTCACTTGTTTTCTTTTGTTTTTAAATTATGTTACTACCTTTATCAATCATTTTCTTACTTTGTTTGATTTTTCTTATGTGACACCATATTTTGTAATAGACTGCCATGTTCATCAAAAAAATAGCTGTTCAATAGTACCCATCATGGCGCAGGTTGTCATTGAAAGGAATTGCATATGGTGTCTCCACTCAAAAACCACTACTACTAACACATCAAAAATACAGTACTAACGAAGCGGGAATCTTTCAAAACCGAATCTGACTCACCTGGGACTGCAAAAAATCTTCATAGCAACTGACTATGAACAACAAAGTAACTTTGATGTGGGTACCAGGGCATCAAGGCATTGAAGGAAAGGAGGAACCAGCTAGGCTTGCAAAAACGGAAACACCGTTGTATGGTCCAGAGCCTTATTGTCGACTAACAAACAGCCATGTAAGATTTTGATACTGGAAGAAAACGCCATGCTTAAGGCAGGCAAAACTCTTCATCACCATATCAACAGACAAGTCTAAACTCTTTCTTCAATTGAACATGAACGAACTGAGAATAATTACCGGACTTTTCATAGGACTTCCCATTAGGGTATCACCTTATGAAGATGGGTAAGGCGAACAGTGAAAACTGCAGATACTGCACTGAAGCAGCAGAAACAACAGAACACCTGCTATGGGACTGCATGTCTCAGTTCTGCAAAAGGCTCAAATACCTTGTAAGGGTGACTTTAACACCCCAGGAAATAGGAAAAGTACCCCCCAAAAAGATAGTAGTCTATAAAGTCTAAACATTTTGTGCAACTCTTCAAAAATAGATTCGTGCACAAAAGCCCATTACGGCAGGCAGCGCTGCGAGGCCAAAGGCCTATACGACTCATTAAACAATCTACGATCTGCAAGGTTAATTTTTCCAGAAAATATAAAGTCGTTTTTTCATGTATCATGCAATGGCACATGCGTTAAAAATCTTTACCTGCTGCAGTAAAATAATCAACAATTAACCTTCTATAGAAAATGCTACAAACATTAAATATTGGGGAAAAATTTTACTTGGTACCTTACAATCAACGAAGCGCCTCCGTGGCCATGCGGGAAAGTCGATTAAGACCTTCCAATACGGACTCGGGGGTCGACGGTTCGAGCCTCACCGGCGGCGGATGATTTTTCAAAAATCACTGTCGTCGTTGAGATCGAGCTCAAGGTGGAGGGTAGGTTAGTTTAGATGAGCAAAAAGGGTCAGCAATGGCCTAATTGCCAGTAAGCATCTTACCTTTTTTTACCTTTACAATCAACGAAACCATTACTGTTCAGTGAAATCTTCATTAATATATTTTTTGTGTTATTTGTAAAGAGGTTGTATTCGTGCATACAATCAAACAATTCTTTACATTAAACGTAGCTCTCATCTCATTGTAGCTTCAGTTTTAGATGTTTTTTATACATAAGTTCCATAACAAAATGCTGGTATAATTGAGACACATCTGACAAAGTATAAAATTATAACTGACTGTAAACTCTTTATTTTACAGAAACAGATTTCTTTTTCGTACGTATATAATTACAGAATGAGATTGGTTATGTGATTTAATAAGTGTCAGAAAGGATATAGCGAGAGTGACATGAAGTGTGATGTACGCTTCGTTTTCAGGTGTGATAATGATATGAGGGCGTAAAACGTTGAGGTACCGGCCTTTTGTGACCTTTTGTCAGGTCCGTACTACCATAATGAATACGCACCTTTTGAAACAAAGCTCCTTACAAATAAATGTATTGAATTTCCAAAGACACAGGTAGTTCATTATCAAATAGCGTTTAGTATAATTAATTAAGATGTTCGAACAAAAAAGCACTAATGTATTTTGATATATAATCTTGACTAATTTGTTACTGACGTTGAAAAAATTTTAGAAATATTTCTAGTAAACCTGGTTATCGCGCATCATTCATGATTTATAGAAGTATATCTAATAGTTCCGGTTATCACATGGTATGCATGATTTACCACGTTTCAGTAAAATTTATTAAGGAAATTTTAAATTTATATTATATAGTTCTCTTAAGCAACCAAATTAATCGTAGATTACATAGTTTTAATACGAACAACATTATTTGAGATTATTTAGTTAAAAATTTATGATTGTTATTTCAGTGCCAAAAATATTTTATTGAGGATTCTTATCATATCTTTCGTTTATTATTTAAAATAGTAATAAATACAAATATAGAAGCTTTGCCTATGGACTTTGCAAATCTGCGGTAGATGGATTGTGCTTCACATCTACTTCTCAGCTTTTCACTGCCGCCGCTCATCAACTAGTGGCTTCTTTTTTCAACAGTGGTTAAAAACCCGTTAGGCAACGCACCAAGTGGTTTCGTCCGCAACAGAACAGCCCCAGTGTCATTGAGTAGTCCAAGGAGCGCTGTTGGATCCAGTAATATCAATTATCATAAAAAATGGATTCGAGCAACTCCGATTATAAAGATATGTAAACTTAAAAGAAGGCTTGTCGCACCTGTTAGAATTCCCCGTGGTAGAAGTCAAAGTGATACCCTAATATAGATGTCCTTGTGTTCATATTTTTGGTTTCTGCTCTCATGAAGAAAAACTACATTACAGTAGAAACCACATCATACAAAGTTTAATTGTCATAACTGTTCAAAATAAGAGCTTAGAGTACCGTAATCCAACCGTCAGGCTCGAGCAGTTGGAAGATCAATCCTTGGCGATTAATGATAAACAAAGAAAAGTATGCTTAGCAACCTTAAAACATTATAAGCAAATATATTGTTTAAGAATATGGAAGTTTTCAAATGGTTTATTAATTAACGAGGTCCTATATCTATTTTCTATTCAGGTTCCGCTAAAATAAAAATAAAATGTGAACTAAATATCTCTGTAGGAAATTACACCTTATATTTGTATCAATAATTTATGTAAAATCAAGTTTTAAAATTAAGTTTGGTTGCTTCAGTTAATAGCATTTATTTACCGATATATAGTTTTTTTGTAATTTTTGTAATTTGTGCGTCTAAAATGCTACAAAAAGCAATAACACTGAGATGTGTAAAACACTGATTTTAGTAGCTTAGTTTGTGTTGATGAAATGAAGGATGTAGTAAATTATATCGTAAATATTGTGTTGACCTAAGCTGTTATTTTCAATTATCGTATTTACTTGCGTTTTGTAAATGAGTTATACCATTATGCGAAGAGTAGATTTGTGTTAAAATTGTCCATTTTAATAAAGCTTTGACGTTTCTCTTAACATAATACCCAGGAAGTTATAGCATAAAAAACAATGTTTCAAACTGTCAAACTTCCATTCAAACTGCTCTACGTAATCCAGTCTGGTTTGCTTTCATAATATTTCCATTAATAAGTTATTGCAACAACATATTGCCTCATTCCGGAACTAGATTGTAAATTTAGAACAGAAATACAGACACAGCACTTACGAACGTTTTGCTAACTTCCTAGTCCTTAGCGAATTTTAGATTAAGTACCTAGTTGTACGTTGAGGAACTAAAATATTTGTTTAACATAGAGCTAATTAGTCAATTGTGTACATTCCTGAAAAGACTCGTTTCAAGAGGTAAAATCTACTACTGCATTTGGTTTTTCTTCCACAGTTCCCTTTTTAAATTTCCAATTAGCTGTACGAATGTCTAAAAAAACATATAAGTTTTTAATAACCGTAAATACTATATAATGATCAAACTAGTGCACAACTTTTAGAAGTTTTAGTTTAAAAAAATTGTAATTGATTATATTTCACTAAGTGGTCCTTTCCATGCTAAATAGAGGTGTAAAGAAATAGCCGAAAAATTCAGTTTCATATATTGTTGCGACCAACTTTGGAACTTTATTATTTTAATTATAATTAGCAATAACGGTTCTAAGTTCAGAACATGAATATGGGGATATTTGGTACATTGTAGAGGATAGGAATATGGGGATATTTGCTACATTGTACAGGATAAGAGAAGTCGCATTTACTAGAAGTTTTTTCTTAAGACAATGACTGCCAGTCGGCTTAATATTAACGTGTTAGAAAAAGCCTATTTGCCATGCAATTCTCGTACTGAACAACATTAAAATAAATCAAAAGGAAAAACATACCAAATGTAGAAATTTTATTTTTCAGATATAACTACTCTACCCAGGATATACGACCGTTTATCTACACGCATCCAAGTTGAAAAGATTTGTCGTGATAGAATCCTCACGTTTCGGTCGCTTTCTAACTCTAAATTGATGATTTCTAATCTTGTACTCTTTTCTTATCGCTACAACGTGGAAAAAGTATATTACCATCCAAGCTGGCTATTGTAATGGGGGTCGAGGCAAGTGACTGTTTAAGGACTTTTTTAACAAAAAATCTGTGGCTACTGAAAGAAAACTTTCGAGGCTAATTTCCAACTACCACGACCAGCACCAGCAGCCGAGTTGGTGGACATCCTAGTGGGTTAGAACATCAAGATGCTATCAAACTAACCTAAATCTCCTTCAGTCATTATATAGTAAAAAACTAAAATATTTTGTAGTACTCGAAGGCTGATGAGCATGTCCGCAATCAGCAAACGAAGTCCAACTCATTAGTTAATTTAAGATCTACCTATAAAAAGGTACAAGAAAAGATGCTAGATACGGCGGTAATAATCAGCGCTGAAACTAAAGCTTTTGCTTTTATGAGCTTTAAATACTGATTTAAAGCACATGCGAAAATTATTTTGGTGGGCATGTCTTTTAGACAAATAGTGATGACTAGCGTAACACTAATAGTCAACGTAAAAAACCAAATTAATCAATAAGTATGTTATTTTGACGCAATTTGGTACCCGTATTTCATTATATATATATATATATATATATATATATATATATATATATATATATATATATATATATATATATATATATATATATATATATATACACCAAAATCGAAGTTTCTAGCTTAGTGGGAAATTAAGTTAATTAAAATTAACAATTAACGTGATTCCCATTGTCCCTACCGGTCCTATAGCCACGAACTTATAAACTCCTATTAAAAACGTGCATTGGTTGATCCTCTTGGCTTCTAAGCTTAAATGTGGTTGATTATTTGAAATAATCGCTGAATGCTAGAAAATAGACGTTAGAGCCTCCAGTTAATATAACAACTCTCTGTTTGATGTTCTATTATACCTTGACAGTAGATTATTATAGTGGGTCTTCTGAACCAGAAATAATAAATGAAAACTCTTTTTGGATATTTAACGCACGAACTAAAATAATTGTATTATTACCTTTTTAAAGATTATTACAAACAAAAAATTGATCAAGTGTGAGTCGGGCCTAGCGCAATGAGTGCTCCAAACCGGTGCACTTTAATACTGAAGATAAGCACTGAAAAAAGGTTATATGTTATTTAAAAATATTACCACCACAGCTACTATATCGAAAACGCCTGACAAAATGCTGGATATTCATGAAAAAGTCGTGACAAATTAGTTTCACAAAATAAAAATGGAAAAATGTTGTGAACTCTGAGGGGTTTTTTTGATTAGTTGAATTATATTAAAATACTGAATAAGTAATTATTGGTGCAGTTTCGTGCAATTTGGTTACCATTTTCTGGAACTTCTGTGAGCAGTTTAGTAACAGTTGATCGGTCATTTCCTCAGAACAGTAAACTTTACAATGTTTCCTATACTTATTCTTTAATTTTGACGTTATGATACACTGGCTGAATTAATTTAAGATTTTTTTGATGAATATTTTAGAAAGACATGAGGTTGCATAAATGATCTCAGCCACCTAAAGAAGAAAAGACGCAAACATCTGCAGAAAGATAATTAATGGAAACATTGTTTCGGGATAATAAGGGCATTTTTCGGATTGAGCATATACAGAAGGGGCCTGCAATTACCGTAGGTGTCTACAAAGAAACAATTAAAAGTTTTAAAGCTGCTCTACGACAAAAAATGCCCCAGCTCCATCGGAATATTATCTCTTTTTTAATCTAAAGAAACACTTGGGAGAACGTCGATTTTTAGATGAACTAAAAGAGATCAATTGTTGACAGCCAAGGAAGTTGCTTTACAATTCGCAAGTTCTATTCTAGTTCAGAACGCATCTTTTTTTAACAATTTTTTTTAAGGAAAATGTTTTACCCTTATTTAGTATCTTATAATAGCGAGGATTATATAATTTAAATGTAAATAATTAACCAATATCTAATTCAATAAAAAAAAATGTACAAAATATTTTATTTAATTTTACATTCAACACTTCATATCTGACTTGTGTCAACCCATATTTTAATTTTTGCGTCTAAAAAAACCAACAGTAAGTGTGAGTAAAAAAATATATTAGCATCTGTTAAGTGGTAGTTTGTGAAAATTACTATTTGCTAATTTGTGTATAAAAAAATTGTTATTTGTAAATGTGAAAGCTCGTTACCACTGATACGTCAGGACTGTTAGGATGGTGTTTCTTAAAATACGAAAACATTTTTTTTTACTTTTTTAATGAATTTAAAAAACTTCACTGGTCCATTCTAGACGCATATTCAATGTATGCAAATATGTTTTAAGCAAAAACTAATTAGTCAGTAATATTACAACAAAATATACTTAGAAAGCTCTTGAATATACATACATAACTTTAACTGTTAGCCCGTTTTAAAGTCTGAAGGGATTTTCAGATTTTGAATAAAGATGTAATGGGTCCAGAAGGGCTAACTTATTTAATGAAGGGTTAATCCAAACCTGGTTGTGGAAAAGCGAAAGCAAAGGAAGGTTCTTATAAAGCCGCTATCTGCAAGCCGTTAGTCGTACCGCGAACGCGACTAGCAAGAAAACACACGGTGTCGGTGCCATAGTGTCAGAGTGCCAGCATTCCCTCTTTTCTCTGTTTTATCGTTATTCAGTTGTCAGTCAGGGTATACACCCGCTACACCCGCTTCAATGCATGCGTCTACATATTCATTTGTTCGTTTCTCACTCTCTGGCTATTGTAATTCGAGCTCCCCATGTCCCCATATTATCCCCATAACCCCATGCAATGTTTCGGCCTCTATCCTCCACATCCTGACTCTGTTCTCACTTAGCTTCTGTATCTCGCGTCTCTCTTGTACTTTCATTGTTTATAATTTGTTTGCTTTGTCTTTAGTTTCACAGACGGTTGACGAGAACTAAAGCAAATATATAAGTGCCGAGTTGTCGGTGTGCCGGAGTGTCAGAGTATGGTGTATCACACCTTCCGTGCTAAACTGAGGACAGGGGTTTGTATGCAAGGCTTGTTTCAGAAGTTGGCAGAATGATTCATTTTAAATTTCATTTAAAAGTTGCTTACAATTCAGGCTCGTCTTCTCTTTTGTAGATTCCCCTCTAATTGTTAAATGAATCTGCCGCAGCCATTTTGCGATTACCAGTACTGATGTCTGTGAATTACTTATGGTGGCAATATGCACAGATACCAATACATATATGCGGTTTAAAAATTCTGTAAAAGGCCGAAAAACTCAGAATTGAAAAAAAAAACGAAACCTCGCCGATTCGTTATCACTTTTTGTTTATTGGCTGCATCTGATTATGGTACAAGTACCCTATTATTTAAAATATAGATTAATCTTACCGTTATAAATATAAAACAAATTTAATTTAAAAAGTCTGGACGCAGTAAGTGCGTGAAGTGAATTTTTATAAAAATGCTTTGAATAGCAAATATGTTTTTTAATGCAAGCAGTCATCAAGTTGGTTACCGGTATAACCTATATGGTAGAAACAATGTGCCATATTTTATCAAAATAACTAATTGTTTGAAAATGTACAAAAACTTTCCGACACTAAACTTTAAATATTAGTTTCCTAACCAACAAACCTTAGGTTAATAGCAAATTGAGTTATTGAAATTTGAAGCATTTAATGAAAATTTGCTACCAAAACGCACTTACTGCGTCTTGATTTTTTTTTCTTACAAACATATTTCGATAAAAAATGCAATAAAACAAGGCTGTTCGAAAAAAATTGTAGGGATCACCAACGACTTATAGGCCAGCCTGTGATTGTCAAAATAATTTTATAAGATGTAGCTCAAGACACCCTATAATTAACTTATACAATTTTTTCTCGTCTCTTGTATAATAATAATTATATTGAGCTTTAAACAGATCAAAACTGAACGTAAATGGAGTCCAGGGGGCCTAGTTTGCGCTCATTTGAAGAAATCTTTTTAAAATTCTAAAGTCGCGGTCTCCTCATTGACGAATTTTTTGTACGAAAATTAGCTAAAAATTATGGACCGTTAAACCATAAACTTAACTAAAACTACCGCCAAATCATCAGAGAGAAAATAACTAACCTGTTGCATATCAGCTTTTTTTGTAAAACTTCGATCCTTTATATGTGTTGTTAAAACATAACAAACACTGTTTAGTCCACCCACTAACATTAATGAAATCTTAAAGGAATAATTTGCACTTGTATATAAAAATTACCAAATAACACAAATATTGTGTCAACTGAAACAATCTAATACCATACGATAAACGTCAGTTACAGCGTGTAACAGACCTGCGCAATATTATCAAATGTCCCGTTGCCAGACGCTCAGACGTGCTAGATCTCATATAAGCCAGGTTTGCCATTGTCAATGAAACGCGGTGATATTAAAAATAAATGTTACAAATTTGAATAGCTCAATTTTCTGTAAACCTAGAAAGCTGAATTTTGGTACATATTTAGGTCTTTCCCAAAGCAACATGTACACCAATTTTCATCGAAATAGGTTTGTAATTGTCGGAGAAAAAAAATTTTTTTCGAAAGAAAACTAAAAATTTTCCCGGAAAACATTGGCCGATTTTTCTGGCTAACGAACTCATTCAAGCTATTAATAAAAGAAAGGCACTTGCCGAGTTTCATCAAAAGCGGTTAATTATTTTTTGAGTTATCGGTTGGATACACACACACATACATACATATACATATATATATATATATATATATATATATATATATATATATATATATATATATATATATATATATATATATATATATATAAATCGAAACTGACCCCGGATATGGGTTCTAGGGGCCCAAATTCGCACTCATTTGAAAAATTTTTTGCAAAGTCTCACCATCAATACCTCTCTATTGGTGAATTTTTTTAAATAAAAATTCACTAAAAGGAGACATGTGAACCTAAAAATTGCCTTTAAATAAGCTTAACATGGCTGGTTATTATTAAGTTAATGACGTCGAGTATTCGCCAAAGCATGCAAATATTTTCACTTGTTAATTACGTGATTACGCAAAACCAACAGTGCCTTATACATGGACGATTAACGATTACCGACATGCTTGCCTGTGTCAATGATTCAATGAAATGAGCTGGTTAGGTTAACATTGTGTATCTCAACTACTCGAGGCAATTTGACCTTGTATCTTGAGGCATCGCACCAAGAAACTGTTATCAAATGGGATTGTTGGGGACTTTTCTGTGGAGTAAAGCTTTTTTAGGTGTTCGCACTTTTTGCATCCACGTGAATCATGTATTTTCTACTAGACCGGTAACAAATGTTGCCCTGCAAGGTTCTATGCTCGGCCATATGTTAGTTCTGGTGTATACCAGTTACCTACCACATATTATTAGATCAAAGTGTGCTTTCTCCGCCGACGATGTCTAAATACACTGTGATTCCACAATATCGAGAAGTGTACGTTAAGATGATCTTTACTGGTCCAGACAGTGGTCACTTTCGCTTAAATCTCCAAGTGCTTCGTATTGCATTTCGAAAAAACAATCTGGAGTATAATTATTACATCGGTGATACCCAGCTCATTGCATTAAAGCACCAAACCTATCTGAGATTTATTGTAACCGAAAACTTGGAATGGTCGGCACCTGTCTCCCACGGTTCGTTGAAGGCTACTTGTATGCTATCCCTCAGGCGTAGATAATCGTTTCGTGCTATATCATCTCCCAGATACCCAGAGTTGCCGTATATCACCTGCATAAGACCACGGCTAGAATAATGGCGGACCAGCTTGGTCTCCAGGTCGGTACAGAGATCGTGAGCGGCTGTAAAGAGTGCAGCCAGCTGCGAGGGTTACCATATGGTGCACAAAGACCCAGCTACCAAAAAGGATGCATGCCAAGTTTTTACCATAATAGAAGATTGAGTTATGGGCAATTGAATATAATTGCTTTTTCAGTACGCCTAAAAAAGAACAAAAAACTAAAAGTTTTTGTGTGATATGGTGTTTGTCTATTAAAACTAATAGACCAAAGAAAAGTTATTTTGGCCTAAAAAAAAATAAAAAATAAGAGTACACCTGCTACTACATTACTTGATACATATGACTGATACATTTTGACATACATATTCAATTTCAGAAACTGAAAAACGTAAATTACCGTTTGCAGTATTAGTTTCCGTTACAGCGGGTGCGCGTGCGTGTGTGTGTGTGTGTGTGTGTGTGTGTGTGTGTGTGTGTGTGTGTGTGTGTGTGTGTGTGTGTGTGTGTGTGTGTGTGTGTGTGTGTGTGTGTGTGTCAGAAAGATAACAAAAACGTTACCATGATGAATTTCGATAACTTCCACAATGATTGAAATTGGGGTGGGGGATGTTATGGTGGCCTTTTTGCCTATATTTTGGGGTCGAGATGTATTGTGACGCTGCCATGTAATTCTCTAAAACACCTGGTTTTATTTTATTATCAGATTTCGCAATACTGGTAGTAGTTCCTTTGAGTAGCTTTCTGTCTTTGATTTTAGTGAATTTTCTTAAAAAAAATTCACTAATGAGGAGATCCCGACTTTTGAATTTTGAAAAAATTTCTTCAAATGAGCGCTAATTAGGCCCCCCAGAAAACATATCCGGGGTCAGTTTCAATTTTTATATGTTTATATATATATATATATATATATATATATATATATATATATATATATATATATATATATATTATATATATATATATATATATATATATATATATATATATATATATATATATATATATATATGTATCACACCGATAACTCAAAAAATAATGGGCCGATTTTGATCAAATTTGGTGAAAAAATTCCTTTTGCAAATGGCTTGGATGAGTTCGTCAGCCAGAAAAATCTGCCCAGGTTTTCCCGGAAAATTTTGTGTTTTCTTTTGAAAAAAATTTATATCTCCGGAATTAACAAAGTAAGGGCAACCAAATTTGGTACGCATGTTTACATCCTTATAGGTAAGTTACCTACCAAAATTTAGCTATGTAGGTCAAAAGACAAAAAAGTTATAGGCATTTAAAGAAAAATAAATTGAGGTTTTCCTCAAAACGTCAAAGTGGCGATTTAAAATGTGAAAATTGGCAACATTTAGGCAAATAACTTAAATCTAATACGGGCTATAGAAATAAAATGTCTCAAGAAGGATGTTTTACAAACCCTAAAGTCTTAGTTTCAACCGTCATTGTCCTTCATTTTACTAAAATATTTGCAGAAAATTCATTTCAAATAGACCCTTTCTCTGATGCTTGGCAGTAGCCTTAGCTATAGAGTTTATCGTTTAATGGTATATAATTTTTGTCGTTTTCGTAAAAAATTAATAAAGCTCAATATATCCGTTATTATATAAGATATGAAGAAAATTTGTATATATTAATTATAGGGTGTCTTGAGCTACATCTTAAAATAATATTTCTACAATCACAGGGTGGCCCAGAAGTCGTTGGTGATACAAATTTCCCTTTTTTTTTAATCAAACACGCCTTATGTTATTGCATTTTTGCATTTTCCATCGAAATATAATGCATGTTTGTAAGAAAAGAGATTCTGGACGCAGCAAGTGCGTTATGGTAGCGAATTTTGATCAAATGTTTCATATTTGAACAGCTCAATTTGCTATTAACCTATAAGGTTGACCAAGAAACGTGTTTTTTCGGGAACATTTTAAGTTAACTTTTGGAAATTTTTGTACGTTTTCACACAATAAAGTTATTTTAATGGAACATGGCACATTGTTTTTACTATATAGGTTATATTGGTAACCAAATTTGATGCCTGGTTTCTTAAAAAAAAAAACACACATATTTGTTAATAAAAAGATTTTTATGAAAATTCACTACCATAACGCACTTGCTGCGTCCCGAGTTTTTCATATCTAAGTGACTAGAATGTCAATCTCGATATGTCTTTACAATGTCATTGCACATGAAGTAAGGTTTCTTTGCAGAATCTGCACAGTATTTTGTTTGCGAGGCTCATTTGATTTTGTGTCGTCATATTAATAAATTCGAATGACATTTCTGCTCCTGTCTAGTGGGTACTTTGTGAATTTGGCAGGACAGGTCACGCAAAGTTTTATGCACTCTTTGGCTTGTCTCTGCCGTGGGTAGTTTTTCCACTACTCCAGTGTTTTGTTCCGGGCCTATTTATTTTTCGCCTATTATAGACATGCTTCTTTCCCGATACATCCCTTCCCCTCTCCCCCTGCAAATACCTATCACTATGTATTTATTAGATTGCACTATGTCGTGTTTTTGACTGTGAGAGGGGCGGGGGGTGAGGGCCCATACTTCGTCGTGGGGGTTTCCTTTTCCTCCGGCATGCCTACAACCACCCTCAATGCACAAACAACAAGAAAAAAATCTTGGAAACAACCCCCAATACAGTTACGGGACCTGAAGCGAATAGGGTGCCATGCGGGGTAGACAAGGCTTGAAGGAGGTATAGCTTTAAAATACGAGGTCCAACGTAGCTGTTTTTTTTTTCGTATTTTCCGCTCATATTTCCTTTTTATTCTTTCCCGCCCAGCACTCCCATTCGCCCCTAGTCCCGTAATTTTGTTGGGGGTTGTATGCAAGAAATTTTTTTGTGGTTTGTACATTCAGGCTGGGTTCAAAGCATGTTTCTGAAAAAAAATTAAAAATCCTCCGTAGACTAAACTGTAAATTTTCCTATTAATTAATATTATATTATGTTGTTTATCTTTAAAGTTTTATTGAACATTCCTCTATCCCTTTCAAGCCCAATTATTTTTGTCCGTAAGGCTTTTTTAAAACCATGATAAAAACTAATGTTATTGAAAGAGAAAACACGGCAATAGGTTACACAACAGTAATAAGCACTATTGGAACAGGCCGAATAGCACAGTTCGCAAGGTGAATCACCTTTAGAATCGGACTAGGAGGTCGCGGGTTCGAGTCCCGTATTCGGACAGTCGGTATTTTTCACTCGAATGTGGCAAGGCCGGCTTCTGATGAGTTATGTGTGGTGTCCTTTGTCTATATGTGTATGTAAGCTCCCCCCGCACAAGTCTAAGACTTCATGGTTTGGAGGTTGTCTACTGTGGTGTTATTATTATATTATTATTGGATATGAGTTGTAATTTTCTAACCAACGACCGTTAAGTCAAAAAAGTTTATTACTTTAGTCTAAAGACATCGTTTAATTACAAGGACATTAAAGAACCTTTATCTATTAAAAAAAATATAGTGATAAAGTTCTTCTTTATTGGTACACAGGTGAATTTGTCTTCCCCATGAATCAGATTTCATTCGTAAAAGTCTAAAAGTTTTACAATAAATCTGTGAATATATGTTTGTAGTACATCTTTGAATTTGATTTCCGTCTTCATAAATAAACCTTACACATGAATTGCCAGTAGCAGTATCAAGTCCGTCAGACTCAGCTTGCTGAAACCACATTGCCCTGGATTCTCTAGTCATTCGCACTTTGAAATTGATATTTGTAATGAACCTACTAAGCGAAGTGTACACAAGCTTACATACTGTTGACAACCATATTAACAACTTAATCGACAAATCGCTGCTAACAACACTGGTTGCGAAAACGTGGAGGTTACATTTAGAAAGTGTTCGAGATATAACACGAGAAAAATCTTATACAAGAAATCCTCAAGCCTATACTGATTTTCACAAACATTTAAATACCTAGAAATAATAGATCGATTTGATTAAAAAAAATTTACAATATTTTATTTCCATAAAATAAACAAGCGATTAAAAATTGTTATTCCTGATTGCTAAAATAAAAAATTATCCGATAGTGAGTGGGTCTGCCACGATTTCTTTGCATTCATTTACTCAATTTGGCATTGTAGAAAAAAGGTAATTTATTGTGTCTTAAGGTATATTATATTTAGCTTTTTTTATCTGCCTCAGTCGTATAGGCAACCATGGAGACTATATTCTTTATAAATATAAATATGTCTATAATATCAGTTTTATAAATGTGTCTAATTGAGGTTTTATTAAGGTTTAACATTGTATAATCGCCACCCTTCTCTGGCGCACTTGAAAGTGCATACCGCTGCCACAATGATGTAGGCAATTACTATATTTTTAAAACCTGGCTAGAATAGTTTTTGGGATATTGCGACTAAAATGTTATTATATTTAAACTTTGCACAGTGGCTGTCTTTTTCTGACGGCTTGCAAGCAAATACCGCTACCACCGTGATGTAGGCAATTATATTTTCTGTGAATATGCACGTGATTAAATTAACTAGTTAAAAAAAATACTTGCGACCAAACTTTTATTGACTTTTAATTTTGTAGTTCAACTCCTCTCTGACAACATGGAAGCGATTCCCACTGACAAAGTGATGTAGGAGAAATATGAACGTGACTAAATTAACCAGTTTTTGATGCGATGTGATTGGAAAATTTGCCTTGAAAGCGGTCTTTCATTAGCCACAGATTTAAAAAAATTACAATGTTTAAATCGTCCACCATTACAAGGTTTGGTCACTTTTTGAGATTTTTTCGATAATGATTTTAATCAATTTTAACCTGTTATGATATCCGTCTCTCTCTGGCGTTTTGAAAGCGAATGGCGCTGCCACAGTTGTGTAGACAATTCTGCAGACTATATTTTCAAATGATGAGAGCCTCTGTGGTTCAGTGGTAGGAACGTGTGCCTCTGAACCAACGTTAAAAAAACAAAACACACACACATCCACACATATTTTCAGATGATGGTTAAACGATGAGTTTTTGTGATAACGCGACTAGTTTTGCTTGGTTATGTTAGTTTGGGTTAAACGGCGAATGAGCTATTTCAGTTCCTCCACTGTAACCTTCGGTCTATTGTGGCTCACGCCAAATTCTATCAATTTTATTCACCAAATCCACCATACAAGAGTCGGTATTTTTAGGGTAAAAGTTGGTTTGACAGGGGCTCTCAGGGCTTTTCTGCGCGATGCTGATGCGTTCTGCCATCCAAGCGAAGTCGCTGCCAGTTTCGAAGCTCATAGTGAAGGTCTCAATCCCCGGAGGTTATTTAACTCCTCAAGAGATGTTAGCTGAGTTGGTCTAGACCCAACATCCGCCAGTGTTTGACTCAAAGCAGGATCCTATAAAATTTTGCTCCCGAGCAACATTCAAGCACAGTCGTTTGCGCCTTTAAAACTTACAGTGAAGGTCTGAATCTTCATGGGTTATTTCACTCCACTAGATATCTGAGTCTCCCTCCGAATTCGTCTGGACCCAGCACTAACCAAGACTTGACACCAAGCGGTATTATATGGAATTTTTCTCTCGAACAGCATCCAAGAGAAGTCGTTCCGAAGAGGTCTCAATATCCAGAGGTTAACTCACTGCGCTGGAGATCTCGACCTCTCTTCTGGTTCGTCTGGACCCGCCAGTGCTTGACTCAAGGCGGCATTACATGGAATTTCGCTCCCGAGCAACACCTAAACGTATTTTTGTGTGTATTAAAGCTCACAGTGGAGGCCTCTAGAGATCTCAGCCTCGTCCTAAGTTCGCCAGGACCTGACATGTGGAAGACATGTTAGCGATGGATACAATTACAATTACAAGATTCGGACAAAATTTTTGAACCGACTGTAAAAGCACATCGTTTTTGGTAGTTTCATTTGGAGTGTATCGTTTAGTAAAATTGTTTACTGTACAAGCACAAGCTACGCTTATTTTGTGTGTTTTGTTTCTTTAGCGTCGGTCCATTTGCGCTACTATGGCCAATCACCGACGCCAGGGAGCAGTTTCACCCCACTATCCTGGAAATTGTGCCGAACCACATGCCTTTCTGTAAGTAGGGTAGGGATCTTTTACGTGCCCAACATCGCATAGACACGGGACCGACGGCTTTACGCCCCCTCCGAAGGGCGCCACGTGCTGACATTCAACTTGCTTAAATGTTATGAATCGCGAAACCTACCACGGTGAATTTACGAAGAGTAAAAGTATTACCAAGCACAAAACAGAGAAAGGACTAACGCAACCAGCACAGGACAAGAAGTGTGAAGAGTAATCTGGCGAAAATTTTGGTAATAGAACTAATAATAATATATATTTATCATTGTATAATTATGATAAAAATATATCTACTATTACCACTATTACCAACATTTTCGCCACACTTATTGTCCTGTGCTGGTTGCGTTGGCCCTTTTACTGTTTTTTTTTTGCATGGTAATACTTTTACTCATCGTAAATTCACCGGGGCAGTTTTCGCGATTCATAACATTTCAAAAAGTGATTTCATTTTTTCACTAGAACTTTTTTCTGGTTACATTGATAATTTAAAACATTCAATGAAAGGCTTCTCTCCAGACAACAAATTTATTTAAATTTCTCGACGCGTTTCGACCCACTAAGAGGCCATCTCCATTAATAATTTGTTTGCCTCAGAAATTTTCATTGTCATGGTTTTTTAAAGACCTTATCAAATTCTTCTTTTGAGATAAGCGAGCCCAGAAAGATATTTGAGTCTTTAGTACTGCCTGACTGATTCTCTAAGGGGATGTAGATCTCTCTATTTATGGGTCTTCTTTGTATACACTCCTGTGCACAGATATGTATAGCAAGCATTTCTACTCGAGAGAATTTGCAAGGTTTTCCTAGGGACTTAGCGAGTCTAAAGGTAGGTCCTCTGATTTCCAGTCTTGCTCCTTTCATTTGTTTAGACCCGTCTGTATACCATACAATGTACTGTTTGTTTTGGCCTTTCACCGGCTCTGTTTCATGCTTGGCGGTCACTTATGACCCCGCCAAATGGAATTATAGTCAAGTTTACCTGGCATTTGATCTGTTGGTTTGGGGAGTGACTCCAATGGAATAATTTTCAGGATCTTCAAGTAGCCAACTAAATATCTTGGTTTAAATTTATCTGCTTGAAATAGTCTTGAGGCACTTAATGCTGCTTCCTTTCTGACGCATATCTACAGTGGATGCATGAATGATGCCATAGCTCCCCGAATCTAAAATGACCTGGGACTGAAAAAAAATCTTGAAGCAACTGGCTACGAATAACGAAGTAATTTTTATGTGGGTACCAGGGCATTGGAAGAAATGATGAAGCAGCAAAAAGACAGCAACAACATTATTCTATGGTCCAAAACCCTATGGACTAACAAAATGCCAAGTAATAAATTAACTTGATACTGGGGAAAGGAGCCAAAATAAATGCTGTTATATTGGAGGAAAACGACAGGATGAAGGCAGGTAAAACGATTCTTCACCATATCAATAGAAAAGTCTGAACTGTTCCTTGAATTGAACAAGAACGACTTGAGAATAATCACATGACTTTCCACACGACACTCCCCAGTAAGGTGTTACCTTATGAAGATGGGTTAGGCGGACAGTGAAAACTGTAGATACTTCACTGAAGCAGCAGAAACAACGGAACACTTTCTATGCGATTGCATTGCTCAGTTCTGCAAGAGGCTCAAATACCTTGGAGAGGTGACCTTAACATATCAGGAAATAGGTAAAATAACAGCCAAAAAATGTGGACTATATGACAGATCTGAACAGTTTCGACAACTATTAGAAAGAAGAGCCATGCACAAAAGCTCCATTGGGGTTGCAGCGCTGAGAAGCCAAAGGCCTATACGACTCATTAAACAATATACAATCTACAAGCGAGCCCAGATCATCTCTTTTTACCGTCCATATCTCCTTTATACACTCTTCTTCATGGTTTATTTAATGTCCGTGATACAACTCTTCTCCATAGGCTTTTCAGTGTTTAGCAATATATTCTTTTTCTGTTAATAAATTACTTTATATTTGATTAACATGTTGGCACGTTATATATTTACTTCGACAAGTTTTTGTTTATTCTGTTTAAAACTTAATACTGTCTGCTTTAAAGTTGTATGTCAAAAGCGCTGTGAAAAATCAAGCTGTAAAGAATTTTCTGAAATTCATTTATAATTTTCTGTGTGGCTTTTAAGCGCAAAATTTTAATTAAAACTAATTAAGTGTGAGTTATTTCCTACAAGTACAAGCATTTAAAAAGTAATGGCAAGTTTAAGCATTTATCTGATTTTAACTGTCTGCTAAATCATGTGGGTTATATATTACAGGTAAAAGAAAAAAAAGAGTTCAATTTTGGCAGCTTCATATAAGTATTTAGACGTAACTAATATTCAAATTTGACGTAAGATCGTTACAGGTAAAATTTATACACCGAAAATAAATTCCAATACACTCAAGGCACTTTGCTTTTATAAACTGGTTACTTAGCCTTTGTCTACACGGCTGTAACGTCGCAACTGGTAATGGTCATATGGGAATGGAAGCAACTGAAAATTAACAAAGTGTTGCTGATGAAATGCCAGATCATTAACTAAAAATGTCAGTCCGACAGTTCAAAGCCGGGGCCTGGTTAATTTTTCTTGAAAGAATAATGTAAGGTGTACTTTGGCTGTTAATTATTGGATAACCACCGAGTTAATTAATGTGTTAATGAACAATGGTAACCGAAACTCTCTAGTTACTAATATTCATTCACATCGCCTAGTGAACAATAGCTTTTTGATTTACTGAAAGTGTTTGGGTGATGAAACAATGTTGCCATGTTTCGAAATACATTTCTTTTCGCGTTTTATTATCCTACGACGATTTTGGTAACAAAAATAAATATTTTTTAAGTAAAATAATATAATATAATAATAGTGGTTTATTTGCACAATGGTTACATATAAATGCTTATTCATAATAAAAATAAAGTCTGCATGTAGCAAGTGCGTCATGGTAGTAAATTTTCATAAAAATGCTTTTATTAGCTTTTTTTTATTTGTAGGAAAACATGCATCAAATTTGGGTACCAGTATAACCTATATAGTAGGAACAATATACCATATTTCATCAAAATAACTTTTTTGTTTGGAGAAGTAGAAAAATGTTCTGAAAAAAAACATAAAATGTTTCCAAAAAAACTGGTCCCGATTTCCTGGCCAACGAAACTCTTCAAGCTATTTACCCACCTGCGAAATATAATTATTCACAAAATCCATTTTGACGAAACTTTCAAACAAATCTTGTATGGTAATTTGCAAACAATTTTTTTCACGAAAATCAGAAAATATCTTTTTTACAATAACTTATTGAACATTTATTATTAGATACCAAATTTCACAAAAACCTTACCAAAAAAAAAGATTTCTACAGCAACACAAATAAATTTCTGCGAAAACTGACTAAATATTATCTACACAAAAAATTGCTAAAAGAATATCTGAGATTCAAATTATATGCCTAATCTGTAATTCAAGTTGAAAATAAAATAATTTGTTTGCACGAAGACTCATTAAAACATCGTTTTCGACGAATTTCGTTAAAAAAATGTTCCATCAAAACTTCGTTGAATACTTTTTCATATCAAAATTCGTAACGAATGTTTCTTTAAAGAAAATTCATTAAAGTTATTAACATTTCGGACAAAAAATTCGCTAATAAAAATAATCTAAATAAATCTAAAAATATTCAATTTGATCTAAATACAGAAATAGATACTTTTTCTGTGGCTTCACAATAACAATTATTTTGCCTGGCGATGCTGTAAAAAATGAAACCGGCTGCAGAATAGAAAAAAAACATTTCTGAAGTCACATATAAAACATCTACGTCTGTGTTAACCATTAAAATTAAAATAAAGTGTTGCAAGTCCGTCTCCCCTCATTAATGGTGTTTTTTAACAAAGAGTCGCTACCAAAATTATTGGGTTTACGTAATTTGATCAGGTAACGTTAAAATTGAATCAAAGACAAAGAAAAGTTAAAAAAATCGAAATAAATTCAGTTGCCATGGAGATTTGAACCAACGTCCCCCAAAGCTCTTTTGCTAACGAGTCAATCGTCTAAACCTCCCGGCCATCGATGCATGCAAACTAAAGTATACTAAAACGTAGATAACCCATAATGGTCTTTGAGTATTTATTTGTAATATGTAACGTCTATTTTAGATGCTTTTTTTGTAAATACTGTAATCAAATGAGAACATTTGAAATGTAAATGTACCTTTTAATATACATTTCTTGCAATATTCACCATTCAGAAACCGCATTAGTTACAGAGGCTTTATTTAAACTCTACTAATTTTTGACGTTTCAAATCTCCCCTTAGACATTTACAGGAAAAAATTTATAAAATTTTCAAAGTAATTTTTCTCATACTTCTCGACCTTTTTGCGCAACTAAAAAATTAACTTTATCTGTAATGTTTAATAAATTTTGTTCAACAAATACGATATTTTGGTATTGCGTCTTCTCTGACTTTTAGCAGCATTCATATTTTTCTTCATGAAATAGCCAAAACTTTTAGGAGAACAAACTGTTAGAAAAAACAATATCACCTCTGTTTAGTGAAATTTGGGAAGACGTTGGTTTTAAAACGGTGTCAGATTTATGGAGACGATAGGTGGTTTTTAAACGATTCCTTGAAAGAAAAGTTGGCTACTGATTCAAATGTTACTAAAAACAATTTGCTAACCTATTATAATCAAATCAAAGCATTTTTCTAGACCTATCACAAAAATAAACACAATGAGAGCTGCGAGCTAAAGTTAAGCCTTGTGGTTTCTTCGGATAAACATATTTCATTTAAAAAAGAAACTATGAAACAGATCCAACAGGTACTTACAGGAAATTACTTTGGTATCGAGAAATTAATGTGTGGCGCATGGACGGATGACCAAATTATATGGTCTTCTTACTTTAGCCCGTTAGCTTTAGGACATGATTCTGATGTATCATGGAGGTTAGCAAAAAATCGCCTAGCTGATCCAATTTTTTCTCAGAAAGATCAGAGTAACGAACTCGAAAAACTGCCCATTCTGTCCAGGTCTTATAGGAACAGCATGGCATATAATTATGTCTTGTCAAAAAACAAATGACCTCTGGTGAGTTAAAATATTGTTAAAAAATCTTTTGGAACGCCAAGAAATTCAAACTAAAGATTTATATTGTGGGTATCCATAAAAATCTTTTAAGCACAACTTGGCCAATTTTATAATTAACACTGCAAAGTCAACGTTCTACCGAGTGATAACCGACCTTATCAAAGACGCAAAAGAGCCACCTCGCTACATAACAGTATTCCAGAATAGAATCAAATGCAGGCTGGCAACAGAATTCTTATGGGTCTTAGGTAAGAAGCAAATCGAACAATTCAAATCCATCTGGTGCGTAACAAAATGCTTTGTGTAGTCACTGAAAATCAAGAAGTACTGTTTTCTGCTTTTTAGTACTAAGAAAAAGACTAAAAAATATTAGACAGTTTGTGTTTTTCTTTTTGTTGGACATAAAACGCTACATGTATAATTTTTGTATCTGTATATGTGTGTCTGTGATGCATTTGTATGCTTATGATACACTTCTTATCATTTCTGTATTCTTAGGTGGTAGTTTATTGTTGTTAATTTTTTTAATGTATATTTGACAAGTGTCGAGATTATGTTCAGACAGGGCGCATAATTTTTTTCAATTCAAATTCAAAGGTCTAAGTCTCCTTATTAGTGTTTTTTAAGAAGATCCACTAAAATGAAATAACTACTCAGATACAAATAAACAATACACTCATTGAAATACTCATATTGAGTATGTGTGCATAAGGCATAAATACACAAACACTAATACACAACACACACAAGCAATAAAAAAATCAATAAACAAAACAAATTGTCCAGATAATTAAAAATAACATAAGAAAAATATAAAACAAAACAAATTTAATAACTTAAGTTAAAACAAGATAGAATAGAATGGAATGAGGTAGGGAAATGAAATAAACAACTTTAAAAGAGTAGGCATTAATAAAATATTATCACCATCAAACGCAAGATCTAAATTTAGTTCTGCCCTTTAATGTATTTCTCTTCTCAGAATTTCAGCTATAAAAGCCTTTAACCTTCTCCTAAACACAGTAAAAACCTGTGCATTCTTTAGTTCATCCGGGAGACTGCCAAATAATATTAGGACCAAGATAGAAATATGCTCTTTTGACCAATCGTTTTATTTGCTTTCGGAACCACGTGTGACAACTTCTGAATCCATAAAGTAGCTTCTTTACAACATAGTGGATGTGCATACCCCATCTAATATATTTGTCGATTACGACACCCAGATACCTCCCCTCCCTGTACAAAAAGGCTAATCTCCGAAAAAGATAGATGTGCAATGGGGGACGTTGTAAATGGAAGGTATTGCGTCTTCTTGAAATTCATGGTCAGCAGCCCATAACCAAACCATTCAGTCAAATAACTCATATCCATCTCGCCCATAGACTTTACCTCTGTCCAACTATCAGTGGGATAAAAAAACTGCAGTATCGTTTGCAAAACCTAGTACACTTTCCTTACTTTGAAGATCGAATAGGCCATTGATGTAGATGGTCAATAGTATTGGTCCAAGAATAGTAGTCCCCTGTGGTTGTGGTTTTATTTTCATGAATTTCATGGATCAAACGGTATAAAATAACTTCTTTAACTATGTTTACGCTGCATTGTCGTACTATAAGCTGTAAAAGTTAAAATTATATTATATTACAGCCAACCTCAAAATATGCTTAAAAAACGAAAAAAAGTGGTATAACGTAGATTCATATTTTAGACTACTAGTTTAATAATTTATGTTGGTTATACAATCGTGGTCGCTTGTAATGTATGACTCAAATTGTGCTGTTGATTTTTGACTGTATTTAATGTGAAACTAAGTATAATATTCGAAAATTACATCAATTCACTGCTTAGTCATTCGTCATTAAATTATCAAACTAGTAATCAACAATATGTATCCATGTTATACCACTTTTTGTTTCCTTTTGATGGCGGAGATTGGAATTTCCTTTTCCACCTCCTTGGCAACGTTTACATGTCCTGTTATTGCTTCCTCACCGCACCAGTTCCCAGAGTTTCGTATTATGAGATGAGACGCCATAGCTGCCCTTCTGATACAGATGGGAGCCGGTGGCAGCACCAGCAAAACCTCTTGCGCGGCTGAGGCTGTCATCTTCATATGACTGCTGATACCCAGGCATGCCAACCTTGGAAGTTTGACCAGCTTCTGGATAGCAGTTTGATTCACCCCACGCCATTATACCACTGTCTCATGAAGGATTATCGGCCTGACGATCGCAGTGTAAATCCAATGAAAGATCCGGGGATTAAGACACCAAGTCCGTCCTATCACACGGCGCCACTGCCAGAGGTGACTACTCTCTTCATCGCTACTCGCGGCCTCCATGATAATTTTGAGTCCAGGACCACCGACAGATATTTGACCTCCCACACTAAAACCAAAGGTTTTCCAAACATCACCGGCGCCATGAATTTCCTCAAAATTCCTCTTCTTGGTGAACAGGATCATTTCCGTCTTCGCTGGGTTTACGGAGGGTCTCAGCTCACCACACCACCTTTCAATTATACTGCAGGCTGTTTGCATGCATGGACAGACGACGCTGAGGAATTTTCCGGTGACTAAGACCAGCCCATCATCAGCATACGCCTGGACAAAGAAGCCATTCTCGGAGAGCTGTTCCATGAGGCCGTCCATGACTAGCCACCATAGATAAGGCGAAAGACAGCTGCGCTGGGGACAGCAGCCGGTCACTTTACGTCCAGCCCACGGTCTCTTAAGGTCAGTGAAACTTTCCTGTCTTCCAGCATGCTCGCTACCTAACGTATTAGAGATCTTGGCGATTCCCTGTCCTGTAAGATCTTTACACAACCTCAGAACAAGAAAGCTCAAATTTTTATTTCTGGTTGTAAGAATAATTTGAATCTGATAGTATGAAGCGACAGCTACTGATGAAGACAACTTCGTTGTCGAAATACATATGTAGCGCATAACCATTGTTATTATTTTTGTGGCTTTGGAGGTGATTCTGCTTTCTGTTAATTTCTTTTGTTTTATTAAATATTTCAAAATAGTTTAACCTCAAGTACAATTTTTCACATTCAAAATTTTTAAAATTTGATCTTCTAATGTAGGCTTTTTGTTTTTAAGAAACATTCGGTTTCTTTAAAGTTTAAACAAATTTTGGACAGCGTCCTATGAATTTCACTGGATCCTCTTTGATAGTATTAATGTTATATAAATGGAAAACTCAATATTTTCTAGGTCAAATTTTCTAACGTTATAAACACATTTGCAAAAGTACAAAAGCAGAGGCCATAAAGTTTGGTAGTCAACTATAACAGACAATAGCATTTTAATAGAAAATGCTTTTCAGTAATGATCTTTGCTGCATTTTTATTTTCGTGTTCGAAAATTTTTTTGTCTGTTTTTATACCCACTACACGATATAATTTTATGCTACGAACTTATGAAGATAAACTAACGAGGGATGAATTAAATAAAAAGTTTAATTAATTCTCGATCATTTAGACTAGGAGCCTAAAAGCGTCCTATTATTGTGTAATATATTGCTTCTAAAGGTTAGCTTCTATTTCTAGATAATAAATCTTCTCCGTAGGGAACGGGTGTAGTAAAATACAGTTTAGCAATGTTTTGAACAGCCATACTTATAAAAAATTATAACATCAGTGTGCAGATTATCACAAAAAAAAACTATATTCTAAGTTTGGTTTGTAAAATTTTAATTGTGATATTATTTATAGAACTCTTTTGTAATACATAAAGGTTGGCGCATCAGAATGACAAAGCGCGGTGTAACCATTATTATGCAAGCTATCGAAAAAAGTTCATATGAAAATGGTCCATGTTTTAAAGTTATTTTCAACTATACAAAGCGTTTCATATTTTCAAGACAACCAAGCATACGGTTTTTAAGAAGCCCGCATATATTATTACACATAATATGGATTTAGCTTTTTTATGATCCGGATATAAAGTTTTATTATATTATACAGGGTATTTGAAAAGTTATGGACATTTTGATATCGAACTCACAATGAAATGAACGCTTAGTATCTTGATAAATAGTGAAAATTGTAATATTTTTTCGCTAACACAAATTTGGAAATATCTATTTTTAATTATAACTGTAATTTACTTCACAAAGTCATGCTGTTTAGATATTTAGAAAAGCAAATTTTCCACTATTGTACGAATTACTTTTAAGTACGGACTGGTGTTTCTTAAATAATTTTTCAGAAGTCAGGCCTTTTATAATAAACTTTATACAATTTATGATTTATGTGTTCCGCCAGATAAAACATTTAAGCATCATTATCTTGCCTGGTTTACGCCGGACATAATATCCGGTATCGAACAAAAGGCATATCTATTAAATAAATTTAAGAAAATCGAAAATTTAGTTTACTATAAGATTTTAAGCATTTACGTGCATTGATTAAATATAAGAGTAAAATTGTTTACCACGATTACTTACAAAAAATCCAAGATACAATTTCTACAGATGCTAAGCAAATATCGACATATATAAGAAATAAGAAACGTATCTGTCGCATACCCAAACCTATTACTAACAGCTCTGGTGAGGAAGTAAGTAATCCCATTCAAATAGTTAAAGCATTTGCTACGTATTTCAACAGCATTTATACCCTGCCAACCGTGAATGACATCCCTTTATACAATTTTAGTTTCAATTTTGAATCAAATACCGAAGTTGATATCGCCTCTTTTAAACCAGAGGATATTATAGTACGGACCTCCAAAAAGTTGCATGACAAATTCACTTCGGGTCCCGATATGATACCATCTTTTCTGGTGAAGGATTGTATTCGCGCTCTTAGCTCTCCGCTCTCTACAATTATAAACTTATCAATCTCTACAGGTTCGGTTCCTAATTAATGGAAAAAAGTCAAAATTTGACCCGTACTAAAAAGTGACGATCCAACTTTATTCACAAATTAGCGTTTCATAGCTATGTTGTCAGAGTCTGCAAAGCTTCTTGAAATTTGCTTATAGGGTCACATTTGTGAGGGGTTACATTTCCAGGTTTCAGCATGTTTTTGTTTCAGGGCGATCTACCATAACACAACTTGTCTCTATGACGGAATATATTTCTAATGTCACAGATAATAGAGGTCAGGTCAACGTACTATACATGGATTTTTCAACAGCCTTTGACCAAATCGATTTTAATAGCTACAAGTCCACTGAATTAATTGCTACAACCGGTGTTCGGCACGGGTCAAACTTGGGGTCCGTATTATTTATTTTATTTATTAACGACTTGAGTTTATCTTTTCCCTCTGTACATCTGCTCTTTGCCGATTTTTTTGTTCATTTAAGGATTTACCTATTAGCACTGTCATATATGTTTAGTGTAGTATTTCTATATTTTTTTACTTCTTAAGAATGCTCTGTACATGGGTATCACCTGTTGGGCGAATAAAGATTATTATTATTATTATTATTATTATTATTATTATTATTATTATTATTATTATTATTATTATTATTATTATTATTATCGACTTTAGCCTAAAGGGCTTCCACACTCCCTCAAAGGGGAACATTCACTCATCCCAGGTATCTCAGATACCAAAGGGACTGAGCTCAGATGGAGCCCTTTCCAAGTTATCGGGCCCTGAACGGCAACGCGACAGATCTTTATTTCCTAGGAATCTCCGCACGGTGTGGGCAGTTGCAAGTATTACCGCTTTCTGCATAACCCTATAAAGACGCTCTCCAAGACACATGTTCTTAATGTTTGTTCTCTCGAAGATTATTAGGAACCACAGCAGTTGACGATATGACTATTGGAATCACTGGGACACTATCCGCCCTCCACTGTTTCTTTACTTGTTACTCGTGGTCTCTGTACTTAATGATCTTCTCGTTTACTTTATATCTAGATTATTATTATTGGGGATGGCCACATCAATCAGCGTGATTTGGTCTTATCCACTGTTATTATATCTGGGCTGTTGTGGGCAACTCGTTGGTCTGTGAGCACGGTCAGATCCCAGTACAGCCTGGATCCTGAGTTCTCTAGAACATGCTCAGGAGTGTATCTATAGTAGGGCACCTTACTAAAATTTAAAAGTCCCAGTTTCAGAGCCAGTTTTTGATGAAGTATTTTTGCAACTGCGTCGTGCCTCTCTTTATACTCTGTTGCAGCAAACGCTTGACATCCTCCGGTGACTGGATAGTCTCTGATGACTGACACCCAAATATACATTTGTCTTCTTGGACCAAATTATCGCCAACTATATACTTCAGATAGTTTCTTGTTGACCTGGTCTTGTATGGCCAGCAAAAATACCCCTGTCTCTGAAAACATCTGTCCGGACACCAACCAGTAATTCTACGCCAATTTGTCGACATGTGCCTGTGAGGTTTCATTCACATGTCGCCCATGGAGAGGCTTCTGCATCCAAGATTGCAGCCTGTCTTGATCAGTCCGATGGTGACTTTGGATTTCGCTTTCTTTTAATTGTAGCGGTGTTGAATCATCTGCCTCGCATATGGCACGGTGAAGTTCAGAAGTAAGCGCCCGCTGGTGGAAATAGGTACGTAGGTTCAATATCTGCTGGTCTAACTGTTTACAAATATCCAACACTCCTCTTCCACCTTGGTGTCTAGGTAGGGTTACTCGCTCGGTAGCACTACGGGGGTGATGCTTTTTGGATTTTGTTAGGAGTGTTCGCACCTTCCGTTTAGGTTCTTGCCGTTAATATGTGATCGCACCACCTGCTTTACTCGTTTCGTAAACTCATTTGTCAGATCGTTCTTCATTACCGAGTGGTTTATTTTCCTCGCTTGCTGTATACCCAGGTTTTTATAACACTCCTGCACATCCATCGAGGCAATTTTCTGGCCGTTCTGCATGTCATATACACCCGGTTGTATCTTCCCTCTGACTATACATAAGGTGCCACATTTGTCAAGCCCAAATTGCAGGTCAATATCTTTTGAAAATCCTTCCACGATTTTAAGGAGTTGTTCCAGGTGGTTCTTTGTGGAAGTCATCAGCTTCAGATCATCCATATACAGCAGATGATTTAGCCTCATTTGCTCCCTGCCATTGCTTTTTCTACCAAAGCCATATCTGGTGGACTTCAGGCGGTTTGATAGTGGATTCAATGCGAGTCAGAACCACAATGGGCTTAGCGAGTCGCCTTGAAATATACCTCTTCTAATTGGTATTGTGCTGGTTACGATGTTATCACCCATTTCTACCCATAACTGAATTTTTGTTCTCCTGATAGATATTGTGTGTTCAAGGAACCTCAGGATATAAGTATCGATCCTATAGATCTTCAGCATACTTATAAGCCATTCGTGGGGAACTGAATCAAATGTCTTTTTGTGATCGACGTAGGCAGAAAAGAGATTTCTTCGTCCATGGTAAGCTTAATATTGACATGTAGATCGTTTAACCAACCTAGGAACAGGTGAAGCTGCTCCAAGGTACCTGACCACACAACCAATACGTCATCCACATATCGCGTCCAGGACGAGATGAAGTCCTTGAATGGATTAAAATCCCTAAAAACAAATTCCCTCTCAAAGAAGGCAATGAAAATTTTCGCAAACAAGGGGCACAATGTGGGTGTTTGTTGTATATGTTGTATTGTTGTATTTTTATTCATAAATGTATGTATATATTACATTAAAGCGAAGAAAGACAATGCCTCAAAGTAATACGAAATCGGTTCCTCGCAGAAAAAAAAAACAAACAAAAGGTACCTAAAAGTGCTGGTTGTTGACACATTTTTAATTGTTGTTGTTAACCGACGATAATTAGGAATATCTCAACAAATAGTGATTTTAGTTAGGGAATGCTCAATAAACTTTTTAAGTCGAAGACCTAAAGATACCTAGAATCACATAAAATCACTAGTTGTTAAGATATTTTTAATTATTGTGGTTAGCTCACAATAATTAAGAATATCTCAAGAACTTGTTAAATTAGGTACAGGTAATGCTCAACAAATCTTGGTGTGGAAGGCCTAAAGATACTGAATGACCTTTAGATATCTAAAATCACTAGTTGTTCATATATTCTGAATTGTTATTGTTAGCAATCAATAATTAATAATATCGCAACAACTAGTGATATTAGGTATAGGTAACCATCGATAAGTCTTGATGCAGAAGACTTAAAGATACCTAAAGACCTTTAGATACCTATAATCAATCACTAGTGGTTAAATTAATAATATCTCATCAACTAGTGATTTTCGGTGTAGGGGATGCTCAACAAAGGTATCTAACAATGGAAGTATTTAAGATATTCTTAATTGCTGTTGTTAGCCAACAACCAATATAGCACGACAGTAGTTATATTGATATTTCTAAATTAAGAATGATGTATCAATAAAACCAATTCTATCCAATTTTTGCGTTTAAATTAAGATAAAAAATTACTAAATCCAAAAAATGTAACAGCAACGGTGTGCATGTTCCTTCAGTAGGTCCAAGATTATATTATCTTTGAGATAATGTAGTTCCGCGAAGGTAACAAAAATTGTAGAAGCAATTAATTGAGCACTTGATTACTAACGAGATATCAAATGATGCCATTTTTAGCAGCTAATTACTTTTAATGGACCTGAAGCAATAAATGGGATATAAATTAACGATTGAATACATTGTGTCTAGTTCAATCGAAACCTGGACTTCTTCAATTTCGACGGCAGCATTTTTATAATTTACCTCTCTTTGTTCCTTCATGTTCGTACCTTCACGTACTGCATTTAATCTGAATTGGCACAATTTAACTGATCTTCGCATCGTCTATTTATTTTATTTGAAAAGAGTTTTAAAAATTCATTGGCAGGCAAGTTTGTATTACATGTTATTTTAGGAGATAAAAGTTAGTAAGGGTGTTTTCTAGCAAAAAAAATACTGATGTATTTGCACAAAACATTACATGGGAGTCAAACCAACAATTTTACCCGAAGTGAAACGTAATGGAGTATATGAAAGTTATACTCGAATTATAAATATTTATATTCATATTTTTTTATTTTGTTTTTACTTATTAATCGTGTGGAATTTAAAACCTGTGTTCAGTACTGAACAGTACGCTTTGAAGAGGCGAAAATCACAAGAGAAATTTACTTCCTTAGATCGTTTCTCTATCAGAGTTGACGTAATTGATTTACTTAACTCCTTGGTGAAGCGAATTTTATTAAGGAAACTGTTTAATATTAAAATTATGATAATTTGAATTGTCTTGTGCGGGGGCATGTTATGTATGTAATCTTAAACAATGTAATAAAGTAACCGTACATCTTTTCTTAGTTTAGCTTCAATTTCATATATGTGAATGTCTATTATGGTGCTTTCGTTCTTGTAAAGATTGAAAATAATATACCTCCCTCTTCTAAATAATACAATGTCTCATTATATAAAACGATATTTTTCAATTGACATTGTTTAATATTTTTTTAGGTATACAAAAACTATAAAGGTATCTCTATTTTTCTTTATGTTTTTATTCAATTTCTATTTAGTTTTAACTAACAATTTTTTGATGGCAAACATATACTGACTTTCCAAAAAATCCGAACACCCATTAAGAGTCGACCAATTGCGATGAAAATTTCTATATATCTGTTTTCTCTTTGATAAGAAATTATAACAAGATGGACATAAAAATTTAACAGTTATACACTTTTAGTGAATTTTCTTAAAAAAACTAATGAGGAGATTCCGACTTTTGAATTTTGAAAAAATGTCTTCAAATGAGCGCTAATTAGGCCCCCCAGAACACATATCCGGGGTCAGTTTCCATTTTTATATGTTTATATATATATATATATATATATATATATATATATATATATATATATATATATATATATATATATATATATATATATATATATATATATATATATATCACACCGATAACTCAAAAAATAATGGGCGGATTTTGATTAAATTTGGTGAATAAACTCCTGTTGCAAATGGCTTGGATAAGTTCGTTAGCCACGAAAATCTGCCCAGGTTTTCCCGGAAAATTTTAGGTTTTCTTTCGAAAAAAAATTATATCTTTGAAAATAACAAAGTAAGGGCAACCAAATTTGGTACGCAAGTTTACAAACTTATAGGTGAGCTACCTACCAAAATGTAGCTATGTAGGTCAAAAGACAAAAAAGTTATAGGCATTTAAAGAAAAATAAATTGGGGTTTTTCTCAAAACGTCAAAGTTGCGATTTTAAAATGTCAAAATCGGCAACATTTAGGCAAATAACTTGAATCTAATACGGGCTATGGAAATCAAATGTCTCAAGAAGGATGTTTTACAAACCCTGAAGTCTTAGTTTCAACCGTCATTGTCCTTCATTTTACTAAAATGTTTCCAGAAAATTCATTTCAAATAGACCCTTTCTCTGATGCTTGGCAGTAGTCTTATCTATAGAGTTTATTGTTTAATGGTATATAATTTTTGTCAAATTTTCGTAAAAAATCAATAAAACTCAATATGTCCGTTATTATACAAGATATGAAACAAATCTTTATACATTAATTATAGGGTGTCTTGAGCTACATCTTAAAAAAATATTTCTGCATAAGTCGTTGGTGATACAAATTTTCTTTTTTTTTTTTTAATCAAACACGCCTTATGTTATTGCATTTTTGCGAAATATAATGCATGTTTGTAAGAAAAGAAATTCTGGATGCAGCAAGTGCGTTATGGTAGCGAATTTTGATCAAATGGTTCATATTTGAATAGCCCAATTTGCTATTAACCTATAAGGTTGACCAAGAAACGAGTTTTTCCGGGAATACTTTAAGTTTATTTTTGGAAATTTTTGTACATTTTCACACAATAAAGTTATTTTTAGGAAACATGGCACATTGTTTTTACTATATAGGTTATACTGGTAACCAAAATTGATGCCTGCTTTCTTAAATAAAAAGAAAACACACATATTTACAATAAAAACATTTTTATGAAAATTCACTACCATAACGCTCTTGCTGCGTCCGGAATTTTTAGTTTCTTTACTTTCCCCTTTTTTAATAAAAAAAGAAAAAAAAAAGAAATAGAAGTTTGACTTTGAGAACAGGCTCATTCAGTCACTGTCAATCTTTAAAATATATAGAGATGGATTTGACCTTGCTCTTCAAAATGGCAAAACCTGTGATGTGAATGTTTACCTAATAAGCTCAATATTTTTAACTTATTTCTTTTATCTCCCCATGAAATTGCTGTTTACTAAGAACAAGTATTAAAATTAAAGCCATATGTAGGCTTATACATAGACCTTACATATGTATATTACATATACGCCACATACTGCAGAAGGAATACTGGGACACTTTCACATCAATGGAGCCTATCATGCTGACTTTCTAACACACTGGGAAGGCTGCAAACAAAATAGGTAAACACAAGGGAAACAAAACGGATCTTTTTTTTTCTCTAAATAAACTAACTTACTAGTACAATATTTACTCAGACAGTTCAATTTTTAAAGTGCTAACCATCTATATACTTAAGAGCTATAAAGGCCTATACAACTTAGAGTCTTTCACAGAGCACATAAAAGTCATCATAACGTTTTTATCACGAGCGGTTTTGTACATTAGTGATGTCACATCGAGTGGAAAAGAAACACTGCATTCTATCAAATTGCACAAGAATATTTTTCTTGGTTCAAGATGCATACTACTGTCTAAAATCAAATGATTTAAATCAGCTGGGCTGGTGTTGCTACATGAACAGAATGGATTGTCTTTAACATCTATTTTATATAAATGAGACTTAAAACCATGACCTATAATAATTCTGTTAAGTGTCGTAGACAAATATCTAGGAAGGGATATTTTTTGTAGATCGGCTCTTTTCTTAGGTTTGGGATGATCCAACTAAAGTGCTTCTTGTAGTTGCATATTCATCTTATTCCTATGATCCTGCCATCTTATTGCCCTCAAACATTGAATGACCTTTTACCCATATGAAATGACTCTTTTGTTCTGCCGTTATAAGACTAACAATCAATAAGCAATATTACATATGACCTTGGACCGATATACAGCATTTTGAAGATCTGATAGGGATTTTAACACTGAAGGGGGTCGATTAGGGAATCCAATCCCGCACCAAAACCCCAACCCTGCAAACCCGCGGGATTAAAGCTATCAATCCCGTGGATATGCAACATTGCGGGATTGTAAACAATATTAATACTCTTTGCAATATTAGTACTCAACCTAATAAACATGCTAATAAAAAGATTTTATGAAATTAAAAACAGAATGTACCTAAAAGCAGAAACGTATTTATCTCATATCAGTAGGTACAATACAATAGTAGTTCAAGTACTTTAAAGGTCAGATGTCACGTTGATTTTGAAAATGTTTTCGGAGAAAATATAACATGTCTAATGCCTCATCTTTTAAATTTGGTCTTAGTTTATTGCACATATATCCTGCGGCTGAAAACGCACGCTCAGCCTCGGCGGAATAGACTTTACACAGTTATATACAGCTTCCAGGTATATTCCCCTATTCCCTCCGCATTCAAAAAGGGTCATCTCATGTTTTATTAACTGGTCAAGTGATGCTCGGGCTCCTACAGCCCTAGAAGAATCCTCTGATTCTGATGCCCATGCAGTACGAAGGCTACGATTCAATTCCTCTTCTAAATTCGAAGGCGATGGTTCACGTGTTGTTATCAGATTAGATATAGGTACATTATCCTCTTCATCCTCATCAACATGAATGATCTGGGCTTCAGTTTGGAATTGTGGTTGTTCTTCTAAAGACGTGTCTAATTGCAGCCTCTTAGTCAAACTCTTGATTTATTTTCGTAGTAGGGATTTGCTGCGAAGCACAAATATATCTTCTTCAGGTTCTTCACCATTCGTAGACACTGACTGCTGTTCCAGATATTTGCCTGGGTTTTCTAAATACCGTAACACGCTAGTCATTAAAGAACGGCGTTCTTTTATCCGGAAAAGTAAATATTTAATTAGTTCTTTACTCAATGTCGAATTATGACTTTGTAATTTGCTGATCATGAATCGCACTGTAGTTTCAGCAGTAACTAGTGTTGCATTTTTGCGGCAAAAAACGCTTACAGACAGTTTTAGTGGTTCTAAAGCACGTTGAATAGCAATTAAAGTATTACATTCTTTCTCAGTAAATAAATATGAAGATGATGTCATTTTAATATCAATGATAGCTTTAAATATGCACTGTCTGACGAGGTTAAACTTTGAAATCGTTGCTGCAAGGCTGATCCACCGTGTTTTACAGTCTTTTACCAGTTGCAATTCTCTGACAAATTCTGCTTTAATATAGTTTTGCAGGAGGTGATTTCGCATAGGAGATTTTGAAGTAAAAACTTTGACAATCTGCCGTACTTTCTAAATTAGTGTCCTGGAACAAAAATATTATTTAAGTTTATTTTAACTTGAGGAATCGTCCTGGCGGGTCTCTGGACGCACAGTATCCCAGTCATCCTTCACAATACTTAGGAAAAAAAAAAAAAAAAAAAAAAAAAAAAAAAAAAAAAAAAAAAAGAGAGATATGTATTAAAAAAATAAATAAAAAAGGTATACAAACAACTTATTACAAAAAAAAAAAAACAAAACAAAACAAAAAAAAGTATAGAAACTGAATTTATTATTATAAAAAAAAAAGTATACAAAGTAAATTTATTATTACAAATTAGTTAATTAGGTATAAAAATAGTGTAAGATAATAAAATTGGCTGGCGATATAGCTTGATGCAAATTTATTGTTTATAGATCTCATAAACACCACTAGACATAAATTTAAAAAAAGTCTGTGGCTAATGGACCTAACGGTCCGAGGCCAAACCAAATTACAACAACAACAACAACAACAACAACTTGAGGAATATTTATTTGTTTACCTATAACTTGGTAGTAAATCTACTTCTGGAAATTCTTGATCTATGGAAAAGTAGTCGCATTGCTCAGCATCTTCGTTGTCACTGTTGTCAGTGTCAGGGTAATTACTGTCACTACTTAAATCTCATCCACTCTCTTCCTGTAGATATTCTTTTGCTTCTTGTTGGAGTGTTTTTTGTAAAGTACGTCACAAACAGCTAGCTGCAGCCCATGCGCATAGCACAGTTGATTATGTGCTGATAACAGTCTTCCCACTTTCTTCATGACTGCAGCACCATCTGTCGTTGCTGCGATAATATATCGTTCAAGGTGGATGTCGAACTCCTTTAGTTTTTTTTTTTCAAGTTGTATTACACATGATTCGGCAGGAAAGCTACCAAAGATTCTCACTAGTCCTAAGTTCCAAATACTAACGGCTCCAGCGTTAAAAGAATGAAGATTCGGGTTTAAATAGCGTCGATTTCTTAAGGATGGCCACTCATCAAATGTTATTGTGAATCACTCTTTGGATTTTTTTAGGGTCCCGAGTTCTTCTATAGTTTTCTTTTTCCGAGTTCTTCTATAGTTTTCTTTTTAATTGATTTCCCATAGGCCATTACCATATCTTGAACCGTACTGCCAGAGTAAGGCAATTTGTGGCCCTCTGATTCAAATAGTTGGCGCATATCGATCGATATGATAAACTTTGCAAAAGGTATACCATCTGTAGCTACCATTCGAGACACTCTTTCTTCCATCGAAACTTTTTTCTCAGACTGAAAATACTCCGCAATCTTTATTTTCTTAGGTAGCCCAGAAGAACTAGTATTATCTGAGCGCTTACAGCTACTGGCACTAGGACTCCTTTCCAGTGTTATTTCATCAATAACAACACTCTCACTGTTGCTCTTTGTTTTCAAATTCATATTATGCTTCGTTTGTAGGTGGGTGTGAAGACCTTTGGTAGAACGAGCAGAGATTTTAATAATGCTAGGGCATAACAACATTTAGCTGTAAAACCATCTGTAGATTTTAAGAAGTGATTCGAAACTAAACTTGAGCCTTCATTTTCTTTGTAAACTACACTGACACTCATTTTAATGATTACTGGTTTATATTCGACGTAATATATTTAGCTATTTGACGAAATTGTCTCCAAGTACTAGTTAAACGCTTTTCACTTACGCACATACGTCAAAACTAACCTGGTCGTTGTTTGTTTGACCTATTTTCAATGGCCCAGCTGTGAGGGAAATCCCCGAGCATCTACGCGTCGGCCGAGAGCGTCGATGCATCGCGATCCATTGTTTACCCAATACCCTGTTATGTCGGTCCCGCCAGATTTGATGCAAAGGAACGAAACCAGAGTCGGACCGACTAGGCACGAGTCCGTAATTTATGATGATTATTTATGAGTGATTTATTGCTTTCTGCGGCGGTATAAAAGACGTTTGCGCTTTGATTGTCGAATATGGAAATTTGACATCGATTCCCGCAGATTCCGCACAGGTAATCCCGGAACGTTGATCCCGCGAAAATTCAGAGGGATCCCGCGTTTGCGGGATCCAGCATTTGCGGGATTGGGTTCCCTAGGGTCGATCAAGACAACAAAGCTACTCAAATCATGGTTGCATGCTAGTATTATTTGTTTAGTTTAGTTTTATCAAAAAATATCTCTTTAAATTTACGTTTCCTCAAGTTTGAAGCAATATTTCGTAGCGATTGGTACTCAGTTTATTAAGTCATTATGCCTAGTCGCCGTTTGCAGAACGATTACATTCATTTAAGTGAATTCGCAAGGGGGCACATTGTTGGTATGCCGGACGCCGGTTTTTAAATAAGACAAATTTCCGACCGCATAAAACGACGCAGTGTGTCAACAGTGTTACAGTGTTGGTCCAGGTGGTCTGAAGCAGGAATCCATAACCGTCATCCTGGATCCGGACGACCTCGAGCAACTTCACCACGAGAAGCTCGTCATTTAAGGATTGCGGCTTTACAAGACAGAGTTTCCACAACACGGTCGATTGGAAATATTTGGTTGGGAGTTTTACAACATAGTGTCTCTATGGTAACGATATGTCGCAGAATACGCGCTTTTTGGCTTTGGTTGTTAGACCATTCTTATGTATCCCACTGACACCTCGACATCGTGCTGCTTGGAATGGTGAATGGAATAGTGTTGTGTTCTTTCACGAGTCCCGATTCTGCCTTTGGGTCCACGATGGTCCTAGAAGAGTTAGATGATTACGTGGAGACCGCAGAAATTTAGAATTTGCTGTGGAACGCCTTAGCTCTTACACGGAGGGTAATCGTATGAGGTACGATAACATACTGTAGCAGGACCCCTCTAATTTTTATAGACAGAAATTCGAATACAAATTACATACAAAAAAACGTACTGTAGTCTATTGCACTGCCATACCTACGAGGGTTAATTCAACTCCTTTTCCAACAAGACACCACACGTCCTCATACAGAAAGTGTTACTACAAGGTTCTTACGGAAAATATCCTGCTTCCATGGCGTTTTCGCTCCCCATACTTGTCACTAGTCGAACATGTGTGAGATTTCATTGGCATCGATTAGGTAATTTACACCAACCACCAAATAGCCTAGTTGAATTCAAGAAGCCTGGGATGACATTCCTCAGGATACCATAAATCATTTAATTTCAAGCATGTCTCGAAGAGTTATCGAATGCATGAATGCATAAGAAACCGCGGCGGACCTACTCATTATTAAGTAACTTTGTTATTTTTTTTATTTTAGTTTTAAAATTGTATTACTTTTTAAGTTTAATTTAACACACATTATGTATAAATTTTATTAAAATTGATCAACTCTTAGTAGGTGTTCGGATTTTTTTGAAAGTCAGTATATTTACTTTTTAAGCTCAGTTTTATAGGGCTAAATATAAACTTAATTTTTTATTCATTTTGTATTTACTTTTAACTAATATTTTTTTGATGACAAACATATTTATGAGAACATGTTGATAAAAATTTCTCTACCATAACGCACTTGCTGTGTCGCGACTTTTTATTAACCTATATATACTTATCCTTAAAACAGTTTTTTTTATATCTTAATAACTTTGTGCAAAAGCATTCAAAAAGTCAAAGATTAGGATGAATATAAACTTATAAAAGCCTATAAATTCATTGTTTGAATGTAGAAGTTGACATTCGTAATTTAATATTCAAAACGAAAATAGAAACTACATAATGCAAATAAGCATACGACTAGGATATTCTTTTAGAATGTAGTACATGTGATGTTATCTTTTAAAGAAATCAGGAAACGCTTTCTTTTAAGAGAGCTTTATCACGTGATGTGGACTCTGTTTATTATTGTGTTACGTATGTAGATATAATAATACCTCAAAGTAGAGCGCAGATCTCTGTGAACGATGAAGAACGCGGGGGAGGGGCACAGTAGAATGTAGAAGAGACCATCCGCCTCCTGGCGTTAAGTTCAAGGATTCGAGCCCTAACACCTCAACCTAAAAAGAGCTCGTGCAGTCCAGATCTTCCGGTCCGACACTGGTTTCAGTGAAGGTTCGTGCTTTCGGGTTCTCACAGGCACTATTGTCAAGTGGTGCTGAATTTCACGAGTTTTGTTATACTACTGTATTCAATCATTTTAAGTGTACAGTTAAAACAATACTCAATAATGATATTTTAGATATTACAGATGAGACTACTAAACATATGTTCTACAACAACATAATTAATTTTAAAATTTCGGGACGCAGCAAGTGCGTTATGGTAGCGAATTTTCATAAGAATTGTACACTCTTATTATACGGCATATTAGTAAAGTTAATACTTTAAACTTACACACCCCTTGCAGATCGATTTTAGAGGTCCTAGTGCGCGCACATTTGAAAAATTATTTTAAAAGTGTTACCATCGATCTCTCTATTATCAAAAAAATCTCCTTTTGAGAAAAATGCCCTAAACTAAATGTTCTATGAAGCTAACGAATTAAATTTTGATATATATGTGGATAGTGTAAGTATCTTTAAAAGAAACTGGTATTACAAATTTAATTAGTTATACAAAAGATTTCCAGAAGGAAACTTAATACATATTTAGAAAAGTAAAGTATCTGCCAAATTATAAACGCAGCAGTTATTTTTTTAAAAATAAATCGCCTGAAGGATTTCGTCTTAGCCAACCTAATCAAACCGGTTTTTTCAATATCAATAATAACAAAAAGTCTTAAAAGTTATAATTTCAGACTCAGAGCCTCGGTGGTTCAGGGTACTGGGCTCGATCCCAGGGTTCTCCTTTCGCTTTTTTAGTACAAACTGTAACATTAACATCAACCGAGGTTCTGGCATTGTATTTGAGCAAGTTAAATGTCTGCACGTTCCGCCCCTCGGAGTTGGGCACGTTTAAGATCCCTACCCTCCTTACAGATAGGCAGGGGTTCGGCAAAATTTCCAGGATAGTGAGGTGAAACTGCTCCCTGGCGTCGGTGATTGGCCGTAGTTGCGGAAATAGGCCGACGTTAAAGAAACAAAACACACACACAATTTCAGACTCAAAGGTGACAAAGTTATTCAGGCGTTTTAAACAAAAATGAGATATTGTTCAAAACGTATGAAATCTGTGCACTATTGTTTCTCCAAGTGCCAAAATAAAGCAAAAATAAGGAATTTGGAGAATGAAAAGCAAATCCTTGACTGCTTATCATAAGATGAAATTTCGAGACGCAGCAAGTGCGTTATGGTAGCGAATTTTCGTTAAATGCTTCAAATTTGTGTAACTCAATTTTCTATAAACCTAGAAAATTTAGTTTTAATGAAGTAAGATGTTTACGAGGGCAACATACCAACCAAATTTCATCAAAATAACTTGGTTAATTTTTTGATACAATTATTTTTTCTGAAAAAATAAATTTTTTTTAGAAAAACTGGTTCGGTAGGGCTGGCTAACGAACTCGTCCAAGCTATTAATGAAATAAAGATTATTGCCGAGTTTCATCAAAATCGGTTAATGACTTTGTGGATACCTATATATATATATATATATATATATATATATATATATATATATATATATATATATATATATATATATATATATATATATATATATATATATATATATAAAAACATATACAAATTTACATGGACCTTGGTTTCGGGTTCTAAGGGCTCAAATTCGCCCTCATTTGAAAATTTTTGCAAAGTCTCACTATCGACACATCTCTATTAGCGAATTTTTAAAATAAAAATTGCTTAATTTTTTTAAATAAAAATTCGCTAATAAGAACAAAACAGAAATGTCACTACCTAAAAAAAGGCAACAGTAGACGGTATTTTCAGGCGGTCACCCATCTAAGCACTGACCATGCCCGAGGTTGCTTAACTTCGGTGTTCGGACGAGAATCGGTCTTTTCAACGTGGTATAGTCGTTCGCTCGAGATAATTATTTATCTATTATTAATTTTTAAGTTTTGATTTTAAATAAATAATATTTATTAAATTAATTTCAAATTTTGCAATATCTAGACAATTTTTAACAGTCCTGATTGCATACGTACTGTTCCTGTGTGAAAGAATTTAACATAACTTATTTTATCAGTTAGGGTCTTGGACAGCTAATATGATCAAACAACTTTGTTGTTTTCGGCAATAATTTAATTCACAGGCTTTTCATATAAACTAAAATTATTATACGAAAAACAACCTATTCTTTCATTAAGTTAAAATAAAAATAAATTGATATGACATATGATGCTACATAAACCGCGCCATTTTGCTATAAGAATGCAAATAACACAACAATCCAATAGCAATTTAATTTCTGACACGTGACCAAGAATCGTGTCGTTGGTCATTTTAGAATGCCAAGTCTATTCACAAAATTCACAAAAAAATGTTATAATTGTAAAAATTTTTATTCAGCTTGTGAGGTTTCATTTGGTTATTGTTTGGATCACAGCTTAAAATCAAGCCTAAACTCTTTAGCTGCCGATTTTATCATATAGCTTTTTAAGTAACAAATCAACTCTAGAAATGAATATTACCGTACATTTTCCTAACGAGGGAAAATTCTCAGTTTTGTGTAATACAATTTTGAAACTGACAACTCTGGCTGTTTCAATTTAATAGGCAGATTTTTATGGCTAGGCAACATTTAAAGAAAACTAACTAAGATATCCGTTATGTCAACCTCTCCCACGCACATTACACAACGCCTTAAGAAACTTTTAGGAGCGTATCGTAGCTTTGGTTTTGGGTTCTAGGGATCCAAATGCGCGCTCATCTGAAGAATTTTTTTCAGAAACTTTTCATCGTGACCTCTCTATTATTGTATTGTGTCTACTTTATTTAAAATGAAAGAACCGTGTTATATTCAAGTTTGTCGAATACTGAACTATTTTACGTGTTTAAACAATGTTGCTAGAACCAAATTAAGTCTATTTTGATGCAGTTTTTCTCTTGAAATGGTGTTTAGCCTATAACATCTTTTTGTTAAATGACTACCATTATCAAATAAGTATGTTAAGCAATACAAAAGACCTTATATTTTGAGGGTTTTTTTACGAGCAATTACAAAAAATATTTTAGGTGGGGGTTGGCTAAATAAGTGATAAATATACATTTTTTCGCAAAAATTATTAAGCATATACACACAAATATTTTGTAGGGTATCTATACCAAGACCTTGGAGGTCTTTCGAACATTTTATTTCATACTTACAAAGATTATGTGTACCAAAAATAAAGTCCTTAGCCCTAGAGGTTTGAGAGTTATCATGTTTACAAAATTGTTACCATCACACTGGTCGCCATTTTGAAATGCTTTACTTAAGCGAATATGACTAGAGTTGAAAATTTTGACATTTTTAAAACAATTTTGTCATCTTAAAAATTAGCCAACTAATAACTGGACGAAATCCCTATTAGATAAGAGAAATATATTTTATTTTGAAGTCAATGGCTTTAGCAAAAAAACATTAATTTTGATTATTATTCCGTTTCCTAAATAATATTTTATACAACGATTTCCTAAACTAATAACAACTAAAAACTTTTTCGCAAATTAAAAAAGTTCTTGATGCAATCGAATTCAGCTGGTTTTTTAATCTTTTAGTTTTACAGTTACAAGGATTGTATGTACCGAGGTATGTGCCAAAAATCAAGTCACTACTACATATTATCCTAGACATTTGTAAAGTTATGATGTTTAGAAAATGGTCCTAGATTCATATTGTTGTTGATTTTAACGAAATATGAGTACAGCCCACAAATTTGACATTTATCAAGTCCGCCTTGAAACACTTTGCATTTCGAGATTTCGTCAACTGTTAAGAGCAGTGAATAAAAATCTATTAAAAAATATCCGTCTTTCTTGGATAAGTAGGCCTGGCAAAAATCACAAATATAGGTTTATTTGAAATTCCATTATAAAATAAGCTCTATATAACGATTCAATAATTTAACAGCAATTTGTTTATCTGCAATTAGTTAAGAAAAGCGAAAATATTACATTACCTACTTCAATAAATAGGTTTTCAATAACTTTATTTCGCAGTTCCAAGATTTCTTATGAATTAGTTAATGAAAGGCAAAGCTTATATGTCTCTAAGACATCATGCACTTGATTGTTGTGCCAGAAGATGATACTCGCGTGGAGGTTATATGTCTTTCGAAATGTGTCTGCTAGAAGTGTATTCCAAAGCTTAGATGCTCTAGGAAAGAACGAGTATTTATAACGATCTGCTACACAGGTGGGTAATTCAAATTAACTGTAATAGATGAATAGCTTATAAGGCAAACAACTCGTTTCTGAATAGAATCTAGCAGAGATAAGGTTGCCTTGGGTGCAGCTCCCCAGAAGTAAGAACAATATTCTACCTGTGGACCCACCTCTACTTTATAAAGCGTCAGAAGCTGCTGTAATAAAAACACTTTTAGCCCAAAACAGAATTCCAAGTCTTTTTAATATTGCAAACATGTAAATGCCAGGAAAAATCTTCTGCAACAGTTATACCCAATGTAGACCGTTTAGATCATTTGAGCAGTATTTTGTCAGCCATTTTAACCATCTTAATACACAGTAAAATGAATTCATTTGCTTAAAGCTTTAGAAAGTTATGGTGTTAAAAAATATTCTACACACACACACACACACACACACACACACACACACACACACTCGCGCATGCACTTGTTGATAGGACAGCTTAAAAAACAAGTATTGTCATTGCAGTATATTGTTTCTTATTTCGTCAAATATGTGTAAACGTATATATTCGCTATATTGTATTCTTTTGCGCAAATATTACTTTGTCTCATAAAGTCATAGCATTTACAGATCATTTGCCTGAATAAATTAATTATTTTTAAATAGTCAGAGCCCAGGTACACTTGAAAAGCCCTGATTCAAGAAGTGCAAATTAGAATTAAATACTTTACGCATGTGCAATTGACGCATTTTGAATGAACTGAAACTACAAAAGTCTGGATGCAGCAAGTGCGTTATGGAAGTGAATTTTCATTCAAATGTTTTTAATAGCAAATATGTATCTTTAATGCAATCTGGCGTCAATTTGGTTACCGGTGTAACCTATGTAGTAGAAACAATGCACTATATTTTATCAAAAAAGCTTATTGCTTGAAAATGTACAAAAATTTTCCGAAAATAAGCTTATATGTTGTAACGGTTATGTTTTATTCATCACCGTAACTCCCTTACTGACACAATGAGAACCTCAAAGGAAGGTTAAATAATAAAAGGTGACTTTATTTTTGAAGAGCAATTCAAGTTTTGGTTTTAAAAAGATTTATTAAAAATTCGCTATTGACATTTATCATCGTAGTGCCCTTACCGCATTCCCTTTACGTTACGTTAAATTAAAATATCAACAGACGGAATATTTGCCTTAAGGCAAAATATCGTTTTTTATTATAATTTCCTAGTAAGATGTTTGTAAATTGGAAATCGAGAAGCAGGAAAATATCGTTGCAGAGATGAATATTTACCGAAATGACGTAATAAAGATACCGAGAGTCATAAAGTCGCAAATTTATGGGACAAGTTGACAACTTAATGAGCAAGCGCTATCGTTAAGCAATAAAATATATTTGACAGATACTGGTCACAGGACCGTTGGAACTGCGAAGCTCCGACTTGGGTCTGCGGAAACTGGCGCGAAACACATGCATCTCTGCATCTCTCTCATACACATGGAGGTAGATGGGTAACTAAGGATAGCGAGAATATCACCAGCAGAACATCGATGCACGGAACAAACCCAGCCAAGTACTTAAGCAGGTGCAGTGCCTGGATCGGGGAGGTCTGCCGACAGACACTACAGAAGCAAGAACTGCGCTACCTCTCGACTTCAATTGAGGGGATTTTTCTATTAGGCAAGGAAGTAAAACGTTGACTTCCGCAGGTTATGTACGCCTAGTGTAATTATCGTGCAAGTGCTACAAATAATTTCAGTTTGGTTTAGTGATTATAACATCCCGTTTGAAAGAAAAATGAATTTAAATGTGAGTTTCTAATAAACGTCTTAATGCAGTGAAAAGTTTTTGGCATAGTTTCAAGTGAACACTTTCAAGTAAACGGCTTTGAGTTTTCAATTTCAGTTTCCGATTCAAGTTTGCCTTTATGTCTGATTTTTCCGTGTGCGTTCAAACATACCTTTGTCTCAGAATATTCCATTAAAATACAGTCTTGCTGTTCCGATTCAAGTATATCAAGTTTGAACCCCAGTGTCTGCCTAGCCTCTTGATTGTACATTGCACGTACACTCTCTTCCTATCGCCACTTTTTTCAAGCGTTTTTTACCAGTTCCTGACTTCTCTCTTGGGGACATTAAGCGTCTATGGTAAGCGCTAAATACCGATGTTACCCTGTCCAGTTTCCAAATTCCGTCTGCAGGAAAATTAATACCTATGGGACCTCGGGTGTAAATCCAGACCAGCTAGTGAATCTTTGGAAGTACGAGCGCACTACACGTGAGTCATTTACAACGTTTGAGTGATCTTTAAGACTAGACAGACAAACTTTCCTACATCATTTAAATTTTTCATTAAATTTCTTATTAAATTGCAACATAAATTTTAAATCAGTCAATATCAAAATTTTAGTCAGTGAGATTGTTCCTTATATAAATGTATTTTCCTTCTGTATAATGTCAAAATATGTAAATTAGGAACATTAGTATGATATTAATTAATTAACATTTTTCCCCACGAATTTTTCAAACCTTCAAATATTTTAGAGTACAAAAAGTAGCTTGTGACCTTTCATTTAAACAATAGTCAACAATTACTTAATTTTATAATATCTGAATTTTTCTCACAAGCTTTTTAAGAAAACAAAACATTCTCTGGCCAGAACAATTAAGTAGAAATTTACCTAACAAATTAAAATTGAGAGCATTGGTAGATTTAATAGAAAAAGCTTTACTTTTACATTTGATATTTATTTTGCTTCTTTGTAATGTACAACACATATTTAATTTACCAGGAGTCTTGATTTAAATAACTCCCATTATTAGTTTACGTCAATAAATTTGAATATTGTGTTTTTAATATCTGTTTTAATTGAATAACAAATTCCTCATTTAACATTTCTTAATTATAGTGGTGCTATAGCTGAAAATCCTTCATATCTATTATCTAGATCTCTTCAAACTAACTAACGTAGTGTCGGTATTTTGACTCAAAGATCTCATAAATCTAGGACTTTGGTCATAGGAAGATTAAAGTTGAGTAAGTATTTGATTATCGTTTCATCTTCAAACCAAACAATGTGTTCTTTATCTTCCAAATAATAAATCTGAGAGATAAGTGCAAATAGGTTAGGGTTTGGGGGGTGATGATGATCTCACTATTAACCGGATTTAGATCTACTTGAAATCTGTCACGAGATATCAATCGCGGACAACCATCAAATAAATACACTCGGGTTTTTAGGCTTAAATTGGCACAATGTTTCCAATAAAACTTGTTTCGTAGCCAACGAACCTAAGGAATTGCAAATTGAGTTATCGAAATTTGAAGCATTTAAAGAAAATTCGCTACCAAAACGCACTTACTGCGGGTCGATTTTTTTTTCTTTGCAATAATATAAGGGATGTTTGAAAAAAAATTGTAGGTATCACCAACGACTTACGTGCCATCCTGTGATTGTGAAAATAATTTTATAAGATACAGCTCAAGACACCCTATAATTAACGTATACAATTTTTTCTCGTATCTTGTATAATAACTATTATATTTAGCTTTATCGGATATGGATTCTAGGGGGTCTAGTTTTCACTCTTTTCCAAGGTAAAAAAGAACAGAACAAGGCTATACTCCAGACTGAATTTATTTAGAAAAAGCCCTACGCGTTTCGGCCCATATATCTGGCCATCTTCAGGGGCTTCGTTCTGTTTTTTATAACAGGAACTGAACTTTACAAGACATATATCATAGTGGCTGTTCTCATTGACTGTCGCTTTTGTTTCCTTGCATTATATGGGTGAAGGCAGAATTAGAAGCATTAAAACCTCAAATCACAGCAATGGACAAACGGCAATACAAATAAAAATTTCGCATTTGAAATGGAGGACAGTTAAAAGCCGAATATCTGAAGTGATTTCAAGAAATCTTATTAAAATTCAAAAGTCGCGGTGTCCTCATTAACGAACTTTTTCTGCGAGAATTAGCTAAAAATTATAGACTGTTAAACCATAAACTTAAATGTTGTAAATACTTTGCCATATTCGTTTTTAGAGCTTTTTGTTTTTATACTCTATTTTCAATGTGTGCAACCAATATTATAGGTTTCTCTGTTTATATTTAAGTTCCTTCTACCTACTTGATTAAAACATAAAATTTTTATGTTGGAGTAAATCTGACAACAAGGGATTCACAGCTGACACTACACTTGCACTTTATTTGCGCATATCATATTAATAGTCGCTAGCTCGCCACTACTTTGTACCTCGACCTCTTCACACGCCACTGCGAGGCCAGGGATATAGTCGTTCGCCACTCGGCACCCGCACTTCCTGAAGACTCTTTCTGCAGCCATAGTTACAGCACCCACTTCTTCTAGTCGCACAAGCATGCCTCTGCTAATCATAATAGCGAAGTGAAGCATTTATTAGGGGGTAGTTGCGTTTAACGCCGGATGGTACATGTCAGAAATAAATTGGCGATTAACAAGAAGAAAAATTATAGTGTATAATCCTTAGATACCTTCCCGCCAGAGCCGCTTCTTCGCTGTATGTTGTGATGCTTATATTTCACGGATAAGGTAAGAATTAATTATGTATGCAACTGATGGAATGGTTATCAGATAGCGCATAAAATTCTTATGCTTTTCCTTAGCAGATATACCAGGCTGTTTTTATATTAAATAGCTTAAAATCGCAATTAATAAATATTTAAAAAAGTGTGGACGCAGCAAGTGCGTTATGGTAGTGAATTTTCATAGAAATGATCTGGCAGCAAATATTCTTTTATAACTTTTTTCCTGTAACATAGAAATCTAAATTTCGATATATAGTTTCCTTTTAATGTCATAAACTTGTGTACCAAGTTTGATTACCATATCTTTTTTATTTTTGGAGATAATTTTTTTCCGAAAGATACCCTAACATTTTCCCGGAAATCCTGCATTGTGATGAATTGGGTTCTCCAAATTATACTTATCAGTGCTCATCACAGGTTAGAATCTTCACTCATTTAGTTTATGGGTTGACGGTCTATAATTTTTAGCTCATTTTCGTAGAAAAAAGGGGTGACATTTCTACGGCAAAGCAAAATAATTGTTATTACACAAGATACGAGAAAAAATTGTATACTTTAATTATAGGTCTTGAGCTGAATCTTATAAAAAAGTCTGCACGTAGCAAGTGCGTTATGGTAGTGAATTTTCATAGAAATGATCTGGCACGAAATACTTTTTTCTCTTTTGACATAGAAATATAAATTTTGGTATATAGTTTCCTTTTAATGTCGTAAACTTACGTACCAAATTTGGTTACCATAACTTTTCTATTTTTTGAGATAAAAATTTTTTTCGAAAGAAAATTTTTCCGGAAAACCTGGTTCGATTTTCCTGGCTAACGAACGTATCCACTTACAAAAGGAAGGTACATGCTGAATTTTATTAGAATCGGTCCATTATTTTTTGAGTTATCGGTGTGATATATATATATATATATATATATATATATATATATATATATATATATATATATATATATATATATATATATATATATATATAAACTGACCTCGAATATGGGTTCTAGGAGTCCTAGATCGCGCTCATTTGAGGAAATTTTTTGAAAATTCAAAAGTCGGGATCTTCTCATTAGTCAATTTTTTCTAAGAAAATCCACTAAAAATACATTTTTTTTGTACAACTCTTATATTATTGCATTTTTGCTAGAAATATGATACATGTTTGTACGAAAAAAATCGAGACGCAGAAAGTGCGTTTTGGTAGAGCATTTTCATTAAATGTTTCAAATTTCAAGAACTCAATTTGCTATAATTAACCCTGGGTTCGTTGGCTAGGAAACCAGTTTTCTCGGAAACATTTTAAGTTTACTTTCAGAAAGTTTTAATATATTTTTAAACAATGAGTTATTTTGATAATATGTGGTACATTGTTTCTACTATACAAGTTATACCGGTAACCAAATTGATGCCTACTTGCTTTAAAGAGACATATTCGCTGTTGAAAACCTTTTTATGAAAATTCGCTACCAATAACGCATTTGCTGCGTCTAGACTTTTTGAACACGGTGTATTCACAAATTCATGTAAAATCATATCGCATTATACTACCATATCAGTAGATTAAAAAAAGTGTGGACTCAGCAAGTGCGTTATGGCAGTAAATTTTTATAAAAATGCTTTGAATAGCAAATATGTCTTTTTAATGCAAGCAGTCATCAAATTGGTTACCGGTATAACCTGTATAGTAGAAACAATGTGCTATATTTTATCAAAATAAGTTATTGTTTGAAAATGTACACAAATTTTTCGACAATAAACTTTAAATGTTGGTTTCCTAGCCAACAAACCTTAGGTTAATAGCAAATTGAGTTATTGAAATTTGAAGCATTTAATGAAAATTTGCTACCAAAACGCACTTACTGCGTCTTGATTTTTTTCTTACAAACATATTCGATAAAAAATGCAATAAAATAAGGCTGTTCGAAAAAAAATGTAGGGATCACCAACGACTTATGGGCCAGCCGGTGATTGTCAAAATAATTTTATAAGATGCAGCTCAAGACACCTTATAATTAACTTATACAATTTTTTCTCGTCTTGTATAATAATAATTATATTGAGCATTACCGTAGAAATGCGTCACCCTGTATATATGTAAACACATCAAAACTGAACGTAAACCCGGATATGGATTCCAGGAGGCCTAGTTTGCACTCATTAGAAGAAATCTTTTTAAAATTCTAAAGTCGCGGTCTCCTCATTGACGAATTTTTTGTACGAAAATTAGCTAAAAATTATGGACCCTTAAACCATAAACTTAACTAAAACTACCGCCAAAGCATCTGAGACAAAATAACTAACCTGTTGCATATCAGTCCTTTTTGTAAAACTTCGATCCTTTATGTGTTGATATTACATAACAAACACTGTTTAGTCCACCCACTAACATTAATAAAATCATAAATGAATAATTTGCACTTGTATATAAAAATTACCAAATAACACAAATAATGTGTTAACTGAAACAAATAAAACAATCTAATAGCATACGATAAACGTCAGTTACAGCGTGTAACAGACCTGCGCGATAATATCAAATGTTACTAGATCTCATATACTAGATCTCATATAAGCCAGATTTGCCATTGTCAATGAAACGCGGTGATATTAAAAATAAATGTTTCAAATTTGAATAGCTCAATTTTCTGTAAACCTAGAAAGCTGAATTTTGGTACATATTTAGGTATTTCCCAAAGCAACATGTTCATCGAAATAGCTTTATAATGTTCGGAGAAAATAAATTTTTTGAAAGAAAACTCAAAATGTTCTCAGAAAACCCTGTCCGATTTTCCTGGCTAACGAACTCATCCAAGCTATTAATAAAAGAGAGGCACTTGCCGAGTTTCATCAAAATCGGTTGATTATTTTTTGACTTATCGGTTGGATACACACACGCACGCACACAGATATATATATATATATATATATATATATATATATATATATATATATATATATATATATATATATATATAAATCGAAACTGACCCCGGATATGGGTTCTAGGGGGCCAAATTCGCGCTCATTTGAAAAAATTTTTGCAAAGTCTCACTATCGGGACCTCTCTATTAGTAAATTTTTTAAAATAAAAATTCACTAAAAGCTAAAACGAAAATATTGTCGACAATCAAAAGGTGAGTGTTAAAAATTAAAATCTAAGGTGGAATGCAAAAATGTAGTAATCCATTAGTAGCCCATGTGATATAACGGAGTTGGGTAGATACTGTATAGCAGAAATCGAGTATTCTATGTAAGTGAAAATAATTTTAACTTCTGGACTTAAAAATGACATCCTGCACATTCAAGTCCCTTCAAGTGAGAGCTGCAACCTCCAAATTTTTAGATAGGAAAATTTAATTGGATTTGAAATATCTCTTTATTCCGTATTCAAAAATAATATAGTTTTAAATTTTGTTAAAAAATTAACAGTAACAAAAAAAATCATCTGATTTCGAATTTCGCTACAACACACTAAAAAATTAGTAACTAATCGCGTTCAAATATAAGGAGATACTTTTTTTATACCGCTGAACTTTCGGAATATCTTATTACATTTTTAAGTATATAACGTGGGCTACATATATCTTTAACTTGCGTGGAATATACTTTTTCTCCAGAATTCAAAATTTAAATAATATATTGGATGTTCCATTCAAGATAAAGAGCACTATTTAGCTTTTTTGAACATCCTGTGTTAATAATTATTTTCTACTGATAATTGTACATGTTTTTTTTTTTCTAGAAAATTCACTTGATATCGGTGACAAAGAATTTAAATATTCCGAAAGTTTCCTAGTATAAAAAAGACTCATCTCTCTCTTTCCCTCTCACTCTTTATTTATATATATATATATATATATATATATATATATATATATATATATATATATATATATATATATATGCGCGCGTGTATTAGTATTATTATTATTATTATTATTATTATTATTATTATTATTATTATTATTATTATTATTATTATTTTATGTATTTAAAACTGTTTGACGTACATTTAACAATATTAACAATACTGATAGAAAACAGTATTGTTTACACATTATTTCCCGTCCATATTCATATGCAGACATATATACAGTGTGATGATAAAGTTTGGAACATAAGTCATAAATGCGTTATTAACTTTTAAGAAAAACGCTCGAACAGGTTAATTTTATCTTGAACAATGTACCATATTTTACCAACATAACTTGATTGAAAATGTACACAACTTTTGCGTAAATAAACTTAAAACGTTACCGAGAAAACTCTTTTCCTAGCTGACGAACCTTAGCTTAATAGCAAATTGCGTTATTGAATTTTGAAGCATTTAATGAAAATTCGCTACTAAAACGCACTTACTGCGTCTCGATTGTTTTACAAACATGCATCATATTTCGATGAAAAATGCAAAAATGCCATTAAAAATGTTCAAAAAAAAAAGTAGGTATCACCAACGACTTATGGGCCATCCTGTGCGTGTCAAAATAATTTTATAAAATGCAGCTCAAAACACCCTATAGGTAATTTTTTCTCGTATCTTGCATAATAACAATTATATTGAGCTTTACCGTAGAAATGCGTCACTCTGTATATATGTAAACAGAAAGTAAACCCGGATATGGATTCTAGGGGGCCTAGTTTGCGCTCATTTGAAGAAATCTTTTTAGAATTCAAAAGCCGCGATCGCCTCATTGACGAATTTTTTTTACGAAAATTAGATAAAAATTATAGACCGTTAAACCATACATTTAACTAAAACTACTACCAAAGCATCAGAGAGAGTGTCTATTTGAAATGAATTTTCTGGAAATATTTTATTAAAATGAAGGGCAATGATGGTTTAAGCTGAAACTTAAGGGTTTGCAGAACACTATGCAAACATACATTTACATAATCCATGTTTCTTTCAGGTTCTTTGCCCAAATGTTGCCAATTTTGACGTTTCAAATCGCGACTTTTTACGTTTTGAGGAAAATCCCATTTTTTTTCTTTAAATGCCTCTAAATTTTTTGTCTTTAAACTTACAGACCTAAATTTTGGTAAATTGATCACTTTATATATATATATATATATATATATATATATATATATATATATATATATATATATATATATATAATTGAAACTGACCCTGGATATGGGTTCTCGGGTCTAGTTCGCGCTCATTTGAAGAAATTTTTTTATAAATTCAGAAGTCGGGATCTTCTCGTTAGTGAATTTTTTTGCGAAAATTAACTAAAACAAGCGCTTGTGAAGCCACGGGAAAAGTCTACGACTGTATTAAATATGAAACGGTTTCACTAAGTTAGGACAACAACAAACAACCAGGTATGCTATTCAAATTGAATTAAATCCTAAAACTTTCATCTTCCCTGTCTAATTATTTTTTATACAAAAACCCGCTAAAATATTCATCGGAATAAACAACAATCTGATTAGATAACGGTAAAGTGAAATGAGACTTTAAAAAAAATTGAAAAAAGTAAAGTCACTAACTAGGATTCGAACTCGTCATGTGTGAGTCAATTGAATGTGATTATTCGATGTACAGGGCCACTGAGCTATGCTCGACATGTGTCTACTAGCAGCTATCTCCCGTAATAAATTTGTTCAATGTTTTAAAATTAACACAAAACCATTTCGATTTACAATAGATTTTTTGCTCAAATTTTAACAAAATCAAAGAAAATAACGACTTAGACACATATCTAGGAGCCTGTTAGTCATTTCTTGTAGTATTTTTCACTCCTATTTGTACTCAATCAATTTTGACGTTTTAACTTTCTTGAATCAGATTTAATTAATTAAAAATTAATTTACCTCTACCTTTTTGTCTTTTAAGATAGATATCTGAATTTTGGTACACAGGATACGCTTTGCGATATAAACCAGCATACTAAATTTAGTTGCCCTTACTTTGTTATTTCCGGAAATATAAATTTTTTTCGAAAGAAAACACAAAATTTTCCGGGAAAACCTTGACTAACGAACCTATCTAATAGGCCGACATTAAAGAAACAAAACACACACATAATGACAATGAGGTGGATTTTTAATTTACATATTCGTGCAATTAATTTCTAAATAATCTTTGTATTAGATAATGGTTTTACTGGGAACACTGATATTCTAGCAAATACTGTTTTTAGTTAATTATAGGAAGTACAATAAGTGACCGGGTGCGGGTTTTGATTGAATAAGGACAATATAACGCTTGCAGTTGATGTTAATCGTGTATCATGGTTCGGAGTTTGCTATTATAGAACACCGATAGTGTATATATGACATTACTGTAGAAGCACCGTGTTTGTAACATCAAATACGCTTACTGTAATTTACCTTCTCTTTTATCAGCATAGACCACTCCATCATGCGATTAGGAGTCAAATCAATCGTAATGTACAAGTAATAGGATTACTTTATCATACTGAGATATACAATGTACAGTCCATTGAGAATGTACTTGTTTACCTCTTATTCAGACATTGTATGGTTTGATTACCACAACAATGTAAAGTTAATGTTAACTAAAGGCTGGTTATCAAAATTTTCTAATTTTAATTACCCCCAAAGCATATTTTTCAGTAGACTGTTTGATGTGGCACATCCAAAGTTATCATTACGTAGGTATAACAATCAATTGGGAATTAACTAAAAATTAAAAAATAATTACTTATATAAAAGCAAACCACTTATAACAAGTTAACCTAGAATTTTAAAAATAATTACTTGTGTAAAATCAAAGCACCTTAACTATTTTGTAAATTTTATGTTAATGAGTATTATTTAGGTTTTTAGTGAATTTTCTTTACAAAAAGACTAATGAGGAGATCCCGACTTTTAAATTTTGAAAAAAATTCTTCAATTGACCGCGAACTAGGACCCCTAGAACCCAAATCCGGGGTCAGTTTCAATTTTTATGTTTATATATATATATATATATATATATATATATATATATATATATATATATATATATATATATATATATATATATATATATATATATATATATATATATATATATATATATATATATATATATATATATATATATATATATATATATATATATATATGTGTGTGTGTGTGTGTGTGTGTGTGTGTGTGTGTGTGTGTGTGTGTGTGTATCACACCGATAACTCAAAAACGAATGGGCCGATTATGATAAAATTTGGCATGTACCTTCCTTTTATAAATGGCTTGGACAAGTCCGTTAATCAGGAAAATCGGACGAGCTTTTCCGGGAAAATTTTGAGTTTTTATTCGAAAACAATTTTTATCTCAAAAACTAAAAAATGGCTGATAACGAAATTTGGTAGGTAGGTTTATAATATAAAAAGTAAACTATACACCAAAATTTAGATTTCTATGTTACAAGAAAAAAAGTTATAATAAAATATTTTGTGCCAGATCATTTCCATGAAAATTCACTACCATAACGCACTTGCTGCGTCCAGCCTTTTTTTTTACTGTTAATTTTTTCAATGAATTTTAGAAGCGTAGCATTTGTGAAAATCAGTTGAGGTTTTTCGAGAAAATTTTGAGTTTTCATCCGAAAAAAAAATTTTATCTCAATAAATAATGGGCCGATTTTGATAAAATTTGGCATGTACCTTCCTTTTGTAAATGGCTTGGACAGGTTCGTTAATCAGGAAAATCAGACGAGGTTTTCCGGAAAATGTTGAGTTTTCATTCGAAAAAAATGATTATCTCAAAAAATAAAAAAGATATGATAACGAAATTTGGCAGGTAGGTTTACGATATAAAAAGTAAACTATACACCAAAATCTAGATGTCTATGTTACAAGAAAAAAAGTTATAATAAAATATTTTGTGTCAGATCATTTCTATGAAAATTCACTACCATAACGCACTTGCTGCGTCCAGCCTTTTTTTTTGCTGTTAATTTCTTCAAAGAATTTTAAAAGCGTAGCATTTTTGAATAGCGAACGAAGAAACCTTTTAGATGACGCATTACAAGCCCCTAGGAAAAATTCTAAAACAGGTCAATTTTAATTAAGGGGGACCACTTTTTTCTTGGCTTCGAAGGTATTTCTGCATCCCTATGGCGCCCAGAGGCACCCATTCAAAAAATTTAAATTGTAAAAGCGGTCGAGTGACACATCACTTTGAAGCTGCTTTCATCCTGTATGTTGTTTTTTTTTCTTCAATTTTGAACAGTTGGTTTCTGAGAACCTTGCCTAGATTACTGTGAAAGGAAACGAAAGTGTTTATAAGAAAACAATTCAATTTATCGAATATATTGCTCAAAATGTCCACCCCCAACTTCCATACAATAGTACAATCGATTTTCAAAAGCTAGTCTAACGTATGTCAACATTTTTGACGTGAACACACGGCACTCTGCGACGATTCGTTCTCAAAGCATTTGAAGAGATTCAGGTGGTTATAGCATACATTTTAAGACTTTAAGTGGCCCCACAAAAGAAATCAAATGGGTTAAGTCGGGCGACCTAGCTGGCCATTCCGTGGGACGTCTCCGACCTATCCATTGTCCGGGAAAATAAGCGTATAGGAAACCGAGTACTCGTACATGATAATGGGGAGGCGCTCCATCCTGTTGAAAGAAAAGTTGGTTTTCTTGGAGATTTGCGTATTCTTCCAGTGCTTGGGTGATCCAAGGATCAATAAGGTTTTATACCAACTTCAAATAACTTTCACCAGTCAAATTGCCTTCAACAGTAAGTGGTGCAATAATGTGGTCGCCCAGAATACCTGCCCGCACTTTTAATTTTTGGGGCGTTTTGATGTGACTTTCATTGAAGATGTGTGGGTTTGTGTTACTCTAATAACGGCAGTTATGCCCGCTCATTTCACCGTTCAACATAAACGTACTTTCATCAGAGAAACAAATGTTGTAAAGTAGACCTGGGTCATTCATCGAACGTTCAATTCAAGTTCCACAAAACTGTAAACGTCAATCCGGATTATCTTCGTTTAATTCTTGGACAAGTGGTATCTTGAATGGATGACACTTATGTTCTTTGATAAGGAGATGCGCACTACTTTTTGACACACCACTTTCTTCAGCTATTTTTTTACAGATTGTCTGTTATTCATTAAAAGATGACCAAGAGAAGCCACTTAACACCATCATTTTGGTTAGGATGTTGACGGTTATCTTTTTTTGTTTGTAACAGCCCGTTTTCTCAAATTTTACATTTAAATTAATGGCGTACTGACGACTAACCTGCTGTTTCACATGATTTTGGTTAAAAAGTCTATTCTTTGTTCGGTGCTATAAACTATTTTAGAAATTACGGTTTTTCTTTTTAAGTCTGTTACTGAACGACGCTAATTCATGAGACTAGGTAGAAACTTTTAAAATTATAATTTTAATATGTTTAGCGAATTAAAACCATTCGTGCAGACAAGATGACATTTGTTAGTGCGTCTGTACCAAAAAAACTGTTTACAATTTAAACGAGGGGGTACCGGGTTAACAATCTTGCAGAGTTCAATGAGCCTTAAATAGTTTTGTGATTCTCAAAAACCAGTTGCATAAAAATGATGCGTAGTGACTGAAAGCAGCTTTAAAATATTGTTACGCGACCCCTCTTGCCATTTACATTTTTGAAGGGTTGGCTCTGGGCGCTAGAGGGATGCAGAAATAACTTCGAAACCAAGAAAAAAAATTGTTCCCCCTTCAAGTTAAAAACGAAACGAAAAACGAAATCGGACATTTTAGGGAGTGCAAATTTTAGTTAGGGACACCTGTATATATAAAGCACATAAGTGTAACTTAATTTTATTATGCTTGCTGTCCGGTATGTCTGTCTGGACGTAATTTGTATCTATGGTTGCCGTTTGCAAGGAATACATTGGTTTATTTGGAGTTGGATTGGAGGGCTAGGCTACACGCCTTTAAGTCCAAGGCTAGATGGAGATGCAGTCGTGCGATAGTAAATACTTTCTTTGTCGCTTTCTGTCGGCCTTGATGGTGCGATTCTGAACGGCTTTATCGCTTTTGAAATATCGCTAATCTGCGTTCTGGAGATACTTACGGACAATAGTCAAGATATACGAAGTGTCGGCTCACGGACATCGACTGCACTTTAATCGACGGATACTGAACAACTATCTTATTAATCTATGGGATTCAAATCCTTATAGCGATCCATACCCAGTTCCCGATTCCAAATAAGATTTAAAATGGCCCCACTATTTTTTTACACAACAATTACGTTTGTTGGAGTTCCTAAATCGTAGCATTTTAAGTGTCTTTTTCATAAAATAGCAATTTTACTGTTGCTATTAAAATAATGAAAGTGAGGCATGAAATATAAGATAATCACAAGGATGAAGCGGACATTTTTTTACATATCTACAATTTATTTAAGAAACACGAAACTACAAAAAACAGTCATTAAAATTATGAATTTATTGTTTTTAGTATGAGTTTCTTAAAGTGAAAATTCACTACCGTAATACTCTTGCTGATTTAAATATTTTAAATACAGATGTCTTGGTTTTCTCTCTGGCTCCACAAATGCTCGCTATTTTTCTCTACAACCTATTTTGCTTGTTATACGCACCCAGGGTATTCTGGTTGAAAAAACGTCAACGTATTACATTAATACAACTATTGTTAATATGGTTAGCTGTATTCTGTTCAATATAATCAATCAAATAATAATTTCCAAGAAAGAGGAATCCTTCAAATCAGTTTGTTTATTTAAAACAGGGCGGTTGTTGTCGTGTATGTGCTTTTTTATCCATAAAACTTTCAAAAAGTCACGTTTGCGCTGTCATTATTTACTGTGTGTTGAGGATCAATAATATGTGTTACTAATGTAGATGTGTCAGTGTGCAGAAATATGTTCTTTGTATCGGGTTTTTTTTTTTTTTAATTTCAATAACACACCACGAGGGCTTACAGCCTAAATACTATCGTACCGTGGGTGTCGACAAGGAGGAAAGAGGCAACTTGTTAATTCTGGACTTGAAGGTTTGAAGGTTCGGGGGAGAAGTAAAAACATGTGCCGGCAAGGAATTCCACAACTTGGAAGTCATCGGGACAAAAGATCGGGCATAACAAGATGTTCTATGTCTGGTGACCTGGACAGTAAAAGGGTGCATTCGCTCTGTTCCCCTGGTAGATCCGTTGCGGGCAGCAGGTGGATGAACTATGGAAGAAAGCTCCTCTGAGCGGTGCCCGTGCAGATATCTATAAAAGAGAGAGAGGTCACCAACGGCACGTCGGTGGGCAAGGGATGGCAGCCTTTGGGTGAGGGTAGGGTCACCGATGAGACGTATAGCTCTTTTCTGAATGGAGTCCAGGATAGCGAGTGTAGAAGCGGCAGCAGCACCCCAGATGTGGGAGCAGTATTCAATGTTTGGTCTTATTTTTAACGTATATAAAATATAGAGATTAGCTGGTGAAAAGTATTTGCGAGCCCGGAAGAGGAAACCTAATTTCTTAGCAGCCGCTTCTGCAATTGATGTGACATGTTGGTGCCAATTGAGATTTCGATCCACAGAGATGCCAACAAATGAAAAGGACTCATTATTTTGAATAACTTGGTTGTTTATTGTGATGGGTCTAGGGCTGATGTATCTCTTATGAGAAAGAAAGCAAGACTGTGATTTGGTGGGGTTGAATTGTACAAGATTTCTACTTCCTCAGTCTAATATTTTTTGGAGATCCACGGAGATATAACCCTCCATGAGTCTGCGATCCTCATCTAGTTGGGCTAAAGAGACAGGCTTAGAATATTGTATATTGAAGTGGAGGGTGCTGTCGTCCGCGTAACTGAGAACTGGGTTGGATGTGCTAGAGAGGAGATCATTGATGTGGAGAAGGAACAAAGTAGGGGCTAAAGCTGAACCTTGAGGAACTCCTGCATTAATTGGATACAGTTTAGAGGAATTTCCATCCACGACAACAGAAATGCTCCGGTTGGAGAGGAAATTTGCTGTCCACGTACATAGTTTTGGTGGAAGGCCATAGGCCGGTAGTTTATTAAGCAGCGCTGAGCGCCAGACCTGGTCGAATGCTTTGGATATGTCTAGAGCGACAATCTGGGATTCAGCGTGTAGTTCCATAGACTTGTTCCAAGAATGGGTGACAAAGGAAAGGAGGTCGGCCGTTGATCTGCGCTGACGGAATCCATACTGCCTGTCGTGGATTAGACTGTGTTTTTTAAAAAATTGTAGTAATTCGGTGTTTATATACTTTTCCATCACTTTAGAGATGACTGAAAGGAGAAAAATAGGCCTGTAGTTGCTAGGAAGCGCTTTCGATCCTTTCTTGGGGACGGATTGTACTCGAGCAGTTTTCCAGTTACTAGGGAATATGCCTCTATTGTAAGATGTCTGAAACATACGAGTCAGGACAGGAGCAAGTTCTAGTGCGCATTTTTTGAGAACAATTGCTGGGATCTCGTCAAGGCCAGAGGCTTTCCTGGTATTAAGAGAAGAGAGGATCTTTCGTACCTTTCTAGTTTTGAAAATGATATCCGTCATTTTACGCGCGACATTGGGGACTGTTGGTGGTTGAACATTTGGAGGTGGATTGAGAGTAGAATTGCCGGCGAACAACGAGGCAAAAAGTTCAACCTTGCCCAGGGCGGTAGAAACAATTTCATCCCCTGAGACAAGTGCTCTTGCAGAAATTATTCCCAATAGATTTAGCAAGAGTCCAGAAGGGTTTGCTGCCGCTGGAGCTTAAGAGGACTTTGTTTTTGATGTGGTTATTAAACGAGTTTTTTGCCTCAGAAAGAATGCGGACATAGCGGTTTCTTGAGTCGTTAAATGCTTGACGGGTGATTAAACTTGTTAAAGATTGACTGACATAGACTAGGTTACAGTGTATACGGGCTAATTTATAAATTCCAGTTTTTGTCATAAAACATAACGTTTCTTTTCCATACAATAGCAAATCACGCGTCGCGTTGCAAGATTTGGAAGCTACCTTTGTATCTGTACTGACATTTAAAAGTTTTTTAATGTTTTCTGAAGTGCTTCCAAACTAACTCATCGAAACATTTTTTTTTGTCTCTAATAGTTAGATAAATTAAATGAAATGCACTTTTGTATTATTTTATATCTATCATCTTATATATTAATTTAACAGAGTAACCATTATGAAATGCTATCTGCTTGATTGAAATTACTTTTTCAAAATTGATCCATACATAGGTACTGAAAATGCACGATGTATCTAAAGTAATTTTGATATTTGTATGAAGATCAAATAGAGAATCTCTAAAAATCCCTAGAAATTCTCACCGCTCAAATGTGCATATTTTGAAAAATAGTCTCATAGTTTACTTAACTTGGGAGACCCTGTATATACATTTAAACTGACTTCGGTAATCCTAGTAAGATTGAAGAGAATGGCGGTTGAAGTAAGTAACTGAAGGCTTTGTAAAACATACTACTTATCACATTTCTTCTAATAAAGTTTAAAAATATATTAACTAAGTAGAGCTACCTCGAAAAAATTTTGAAACATCTTTATATCTGTACCAGAAGACAATATTATGTAAAACTTCTGATGCTAAAATCTGTTGTTTAAGTTTTGCATAAATATCTTTCCTAATAAAAGAGACAATGGACTATCCATAGGGAGGACTCCATTTTGCATATAAATTTCATCATTAAATTTAAAATAGTTAAAAAATGTGCGAATGGTCTAACGACCGCAACCATATAATACAACACACACACGCATATAAATAGTTTTGTTTAATACATTCGTTAAACAGCTCCATTATTTCTTCTCTTTTAGTGAATTTTCGTAGAAAAAATTCAAAATTCAGTAATGGGGAGATCCCGACTTTTGAATTTTGAAAAAAATTTTGCAAATAAGCGCGAACTAGGACCCCTAGAACCCATATCCGGGTTCAGTTTCAATTTATTATATATATATATATATATATATATATATATATATATATATATATATATATATATATATATATATATATATATACGAGGTGGTGCCCAAAAGAAACCGAACATTTTTTTAATTTGTTTATTTAATTTTTAAACAAAAACTCTTCAATACAATTTTTTCTTCGCCTCAGCAACGCCAGCAAAACGCTTTACTTTCATGTATCTTTTAATTCGGGGAAATAAAAAAGCATGGCCGGGTGAATAGAGGGGATGGGTGAGGGGGTTATGACATATTTGGTCAAAAATTGCCGTACAGACAGGGCTGTGTGAACAGGGGCGTTATCGTGGTGGAAATAACGGTCGCTTGGCTGCCACAAATCCGTTCGCTTGTTGCGCAATCTTTTGAAAACTTACAGGTAGAAAACCTGCTTAACTCTGACCCTGTGGAACGAACTCTGAATAGACAACTTCGCTCACATCGAAAAAACAAATCAGTATTGCTTTGACGTTTGATTTCCTTTGGCGACCTTTTTTTGGGGCGAGGCCAACTTTGAGTCTTCCACTGGCTTCATTGTTTCTTCGTTTCAGAGTCGTAACCGTAGCACCATGATTTGTCATATGTGATGACCTTGGAAAAAAATTTGAATCATCCTCCTTCAAAGCACATCATGCTTCAACGCGATTTTGCTTCTGTTCAGCAATCAGCAGTCGAGGCAGAAATTTGGCAGCACCCTTTTCATCCCTAAATATTTCGTTAACATTCGCTGAACGGAACTCCGACTTTCTCCAGATAGTTTCACCATGTTTTTTTCAACATTTTCATCGATTCGAGCCGTGGAAGGACGACCAGAGCAAGTTTTGTCATCAATTGACATTTCACCTCTTTTATAATGGAAAAACCACTCATCATCCTTGTAGGCCGTTTCTATTAGCAAATTTTTCGTATTTTCGTAAACGAAAAATTCACTAATGAGGAGATCTGTGTATATATATATATATATATATATATATATATATATATATATATATATATATATATATATATATATATATATATATATATATATATATATATATATATATATATGTATGTATGTATGTATGTATCACACCGATAACTTAAAAAAATTAAAATTAATAGGCCGATTTTAATGAAATTTGGTAAGTGGCTTGGATAAGTTCGTTAGCCAGGAAAATCGGACCAGTTTCTCTGGGAAAATGTTGGGTTTACCTTCGGAAAATTTTCGTATCTCCGAAAATAACAGCGCTATGACAACCAAGTTTGGCATATGCGTTTCTACTGTCCAAGTTACCTTACATGCCAAAATTCAGATCCCTAAGTTGAAAGGAAAAAAAGTTATAGGTATTTTAAAAAAAAATTGGGTGCCACTGGTGATCAGAGGAAAGCACAAGAACAAAATATTTTGTGTGATTAACAAAACCAATTGAATATTACATCCAACGGTTAAGTTTTCTTGACGCAAAAACGTCAAGAATGAGCAGAAAAAATATTTTGAAATTTTGATAATTTTTTTTCTTCAAACGTCAAAGTCGCTATTTGAAACGTCAAAATTTGCAATTTGCAGACAACGAATTTGAAACAAATACGGATTATGTAGACGATATGTCATAAGAAGTATGTTTTACAAAGCCTTAACATTCAGCTTCAACCACCATTGTCCTTCATTTTAATAAAATGTTTTCAGAAAATCCATCTCAAATAGACCCTCTTTCTGATGCTTCGGCAGTAGTTTCAGCTATAGAGTTTATGGTTTAATAGTCTATATTTTAGCAAATTTTCATCGAAAAAATTCGTTATTGAGAAGACCGCGACTTATGAATTTTAAAAAGATTTCTTCAAATGAGCGCGAACTAGAACCCAAAAAACCCAATGGGGGGGTCAGTTTCAGTTTTTGTCTGTTTACACATATACAGAGTGACGCTTTTCTACGGCAACGCTCAATAGATCCGTTATTATACAAGATATGACAAAAAAGTATATACGTTAATTATATGGTATTTCGAGCTACATCTTATAAACCTATTTTGACAATCACAGGGTGGCCCATAAGTCGTTGGGGATACACTTTCTTTTTTTAATAGAACACCCCCGTATTTATTGCATTCTTGTGTTTTCAGCGAATTATAATGCATGCTTGTAAGAAAAAATATTGATATCGTTCATCGTTTTTGAGTTGTTTCAATTGTTTTTCAAGCTTTCAGGTTTTTTGAACATATTTCAAACACATATCACAAATTGTGAAACGGCGTTTTTATTATCAATAGATAGCGGAGGCCCATGGAAATGACGCATTCAGAGAACTTTATGTTTGTATTATTAGTCGAAAAAATCGAGCTGCCGTACATGGGCACGCTCAAATAGTGGCTGAATTTTAAAAGTTTTCGCAGAAATGTTTTGAGTGTTTCTGTGGAATTTATTTTTGTAAGATTTTTGTGATATGTTGGTAATTAATAATAAATGTTTAGTTATACCTCCAACCAAATGTCCTTCTTTTAAAAACAAGACATATTTGCCATTAAAAGCAGTTTTACGAAAATTCGCTACCAAAATGCACTTGCTGCGTCCAGACGTTTTAACATTTCAAGAGTTTCTGTGCCAGTTTTTCCGAACAAAAAACAGAACTTTACGACCGGGCGCTGTTCGCGAGAATAAGTTATTGCAAAAACGACGACCACACAAAACAACTCTTAACTAAAAAAATCACACAAACCGAGCAGAAATTTCTTTAGAGACGATGCTTGGCTTCCTGATTAAGGAATGGTAGCTCTGTACGCTCCTGGGGGCAGAACGCGGTACTACAAAAACTCCGCCCACCACAACAGTTTGGTTTCTTTTGGGTACACCCTCGTATATATACATACTTTATCAAACCTTATCAAATTTGTATGAATTTTTCAATTTATTCTATTACCTATATTTCTTTTCGAGCAGATTCAGACTAGCCGTGAATTGCATTCAAATTCGTTACTAATGTTTATTTTTTATTGTCACACTATCTTCTCTATCTAACGAGATCATTATTTTCAAGTCTTTGTTTTGCACGAGTTCCTCTTCTACTACGAGACTGTTAACTGGGGATTGGAGTGATTGAAGACGAGCTGTTGAATCAATAAGATTTATCACTATAATCAAATTCTGTAAGTGTCTCGCAATTAGTATTCGTCTGTGCTTTGGCGAGATTCGTTCTTCAAAAGAATCGAACTACACGTTATAATGCACATGGTTCCTTGATAATACAATGCATACGGTATTTTTTAGTATAATATTGATTTACCGTAACAGCAATAAAAATAAAAGTATAAATGTCTTGCTGTATACATGTACACAATAATTTACGTATGTATTAACTACCCTTTTTTAGGTAAATTGTAGTACCTAAAATAAGTTACATCATATAACAGACAGAAAACTTTTTACACTTTAGAGTCCTTTTAAGACATTTTCCTAATTTTTATTCTACTTTATGTTAAATCAAATTTGACTTTTACATCCGTTAAAATTTGCTTCTTTTTTTCCAGAGTTTAGGCGATATTCTACTCTCAGAATCATCAAAGTCTAAAGGCACCGTCGCCTTGTCATAATAACCATCGCTTTCTATTTCCAGTTTTTGTTTTCGGTTTGTAACTTCCGTGTTTCACAAATTCTGCAAGGTTTTAAAGAAGTTTTCCTCCTGGTGTGTCTTCCCTTTTTTCCTGGTATGTCTGAGAATATATCCAAGAACTTTCACCTTCTTTCTTTCAATGGCTTTCAGTAAGAATTTCCGTTTTGTCGCCTATTTCTACCACTATTTTATTCGTATTTCTATTATTTTATCTTGTGTTTGTCGTTTTCCCCATGTCAAAAGCTGTTCACTTCATGTCTTTATTATTCAAAGTGAAGCGCCCCATACATTACAACCTTCTGTCCGTATGACTTGACTTGATGAACCTCTCGTCCAGGACCAAGTTTAAATGTTTACTAGTGGGTTTTTGTCAGATAATTGCTTTGCCGTCGCGGTTCTCCTTTTCAGTTCTTTGATGTATCTACTATTATCTCTTTATTCCCCATTCTATTTCTACTATTTTAAATGTAAGATGAAACTAAGGCCAATTCCGGCATTAATAGACCACCTTGCATGTAACATAAGACAGAATACTATGCGTCGTTTACAGAGGACGAAACTTCAGATATTCAACTGGCTGTGTAATAAAAGGTTGTGATGTGCAGTGATATGAGGGAGGCTTGTCTGGTGTTAATTGCTACCGAAGATCACGGCAGGTGATACTGGTGCTGGGAGACAGGCTACTGCTGCTACCTAACTGTGGAGTTGATTCTGAGAATTATTGGTATTAATTGCTACCGGGAATTTTGGCTAGAACACCCGATGTTAATTGCGACCAGTTGTGTTATTTTTTTCTAATAGTTGCCCAAAAAGTTCAGACTTTTATGTGGTCTATTATCTTTTTGGGAGCTATTTAACCTATTTTCTGGGGTGTTAAAGGTCACCCCTCCAAGGTATTTTTAACGTTTTGTAAAACTGAGCCATGCACTCGCATAGTAAATATTCTGTTGTTTCTGCTGCTTCAGTGCAGTATCTGCAGTTTTCACTTTCGCCTTACTCATCTTCATAAGGTGATACCTTACTGGGGATTATTATAAAGTCGTTCCTGTTAAATTCCAGGAACATTTCAGACTTCTCTGTTCATATGGTGATGAACCGTTTTGCCTGCCTTAAGCCTGGCGTGTTCCTTCAGTTTTCCTTCATCCTTCAGTATGATAGCATTTGGTTCCTCTCCGAAGTATCAAGTTAATTTCTTACGTGGCTTTATGTTAATCTACAGTCGGGCTCTGGACGATATAATGAGGTTGCTGCTGCCCTTTTTGGAAGGCTATCTGCTTCCTCATGCTCTTCAATGACTTGATGCCTTGATGTGCTGGTACCCACATCAAAGTTACTTTGTTGTTTGTAGCTAGTTGCTTTAAGGATTTTTGCGGTCCAAGGTCAGTCAGTCCGCTGCGCTAATTGAGACCGCTAAATAGAAAGCTTTTGTAATAAATATTTAATAAATGTAAAAAACTTTTAGTGCGCTCATTAGAAAAACCCAAAACCTTGCTCTAAAATTTTGTATAGCAATGTTTAGGGTTTTTCTAATGGGCGTCATATTAGTTTCTTATATATATATATGCTTTCAAAATCCCAAAACATCAATCACCAAAATGGGCCAAACTGTACTACCCAACTACTGATTTGGGAAGTCAATTTTTAATGAAAATTCGGTACTCGTAACTTACTTGTTATGCAAGAGCTGATGCATATGATTTTTAATATGCTTATCTTTTTTTGTAACACATGATTAAAAGACTAGCGTTGGACACTGGATAGAACCTGAGATAGAAAGGGCGGAATCACTCCAAAAAGCATAAAAATAATAACATCGATTTATTGGCTAGATACGTATTTCTCCAACGAATTGATCTTCTTCGTTAGCTGCACTAACTATCCGTAATAATTAGCGATAGCTACTACTGAAGACAGCATTGTTGTCGAAATACATATGTAACGTATATCTCCCTGTTATTATTTCTCTGGTTTTTGCAGTGATTCTGCTGCTTTCCGTTTCAAATGAGTAAAACACTACCTATAATTCTTGTCGCTTTTGTAATCTTAATAAAAGCTCCTACCATTTATATAAGACACATAAATTCTTATAGTCATTATATTACCTGGTCAGTTTCGTTATATCAAATAGTAAATCTAACCTACATATATCAACACCGATATGACATCTTATATTTGATTAGTTTCCCAGATTAGCACGAGAAATCCACCAATAATGGTAACGAATTACAAGAAATGTTATTTTGTCCCTTAATGCTTTTCGAAATGAATATACCATAAAGTGTAGTATTATAAGCTGTAACTTGGTCAGATTTAGAACTAAGAACGCTTCATGCATGCCCCAATCCAACCCAATTCTGTTTCATGAATATGGATCCTGGTACCTAATTTACAGATGGAAGATATGCAACCCTCTTTATAGGATTATGTCTAGACTCTACATTGTAGATCCTTACCTATTAGGGAAATACTTGCATGACATTTTTTGTAGTAACAAGTGGTCGCTGTTTTGTGTATTTCTCGAAGGACTAAAAAAATGTGTTTGAAACAAACTTTGTAAGTTACAATAATTAAATGTCGCCTATCCGACTTACGTAAATAAATTTACGTTTTCCGCAGGCGATTATTATTCCTTATCAGATAGTGTAATGATCAAATGTTTTAGTTTAATTTAATTACTTATGCGCTGTTATATGTGGTATGTAAGTCGCGTTTGCCGAGCGAGTAAGCAGTAAAATTCGGTTTATAAGCTTGCGGGTTAAAGTCTCGTGTTCAGCAAGTCTGCTTTTTTATTTCCTCGCACAAGTCTGAGACCTCTTATGCCGGATGTCCAGAAAGTATGGAAACGGCTGAATATCTCGAAAAATACGCTTTTGATCGGGAAATGAAAAAAGGCGCGTGTGATATTTTTGAAAAAGCTATCAAATGATACCAGAATTGCTCTCTCCACCCCAACTCCTGTGGTTGGGACTGGGCGCAACTTTAAAATCTTAAATAGGAACCCGCACTTGCCGGGATTGCAGATTCGCATTCTACGCTAAAAACTACGTAACTATTATTTCAAACATTTCATCGATTCGCGGCAGATGGCGCTGTAAGCGACAAAATTCATATTTTTAGGTTTTGACAATTGAGAGGCGATTGACTTGATTCTGCAATATAATTGCGATAGAAACTTACATTTTTGTGTTTTAAACACTTGAAAATGTTTGTTAAAAATTTAATTTAGTTTTGGAAATTTTAATTTACAATAAAACTTTTGTCTTTAGACATTGAAAAGTGTGGTGCGTAATCGGGAAACAACGACGTGGACGTAGTAGTTTTCTGATCCCTTCGGGTTGCTGGATTTAAGTGAGTCACCTTGTCTCTCACCACCGGGGTGCTTAATTCAGGTGAGTCACCTCGCCTCTCACCATCGGGGTGCTCGATTCAAGTGATTCTCATCGCCTCTCACTAAAGGGGCGCTTGATTCCGGTGAGTCATTTGCTTCTCACCATCGGTCTCTCACCATCGGTTAAATTTCGATGAGTCCTCTAATTACTTAAATGTTTATATTGCTCACCACCAGCTACTGGTCAGTGTCCCAATCGTGCATACATATTATGATTTACTTTTTGCAAAGTTTCTGGTGTTATCATATTCTACCATTGTATTATTATTTCCCTTGATGTATCAGTGTTTGCAGGTTTTGGTTCGTACACTTTTTTTTTTCAAGTAGCCCCAGTCAAAATAGTTTATGGGTGTTAGATCAAGTGACCTTGATGGTCATCCAATCGCACCCTTCCTACCAATCCCGCGCCCAGAATCTGTAATGGTACTATCCAAACAAAAATTTTAATTTTTTCCCGAATATACCTAATTAAGTGCAGCATTTGAAGGATTCGCCGCTCCGTTGCTTCAGCTGGGCGTAAATATTTCGAAATAATAAATAAATCATTTGAATGCCCCCTACCTCAGCGGTTGGGGTGGAGGGATCAATTTTGGTATCATTTGATAGCTTTATAAAGAATTTTAGATGCGTATTTTTTATTTCCCGATCTAAAGCGCATTTTCATTTTTTGAGATATTTAACTTCGATACTTATATATATATATATATATATATATATATATATATATATATATATATATATATATATATATATATATATATATATATATATATATATATATATATATATATATATATATATATATATTACTAAGTTCTTGTGACGGTAATAGTGTTATTTATCAAAAAATTGTGGGAAAGCCGTCAGTTGCAAAATAAAACACTTTATTAAATGCCGAGCTTACGGAAAAAATTTATTCCATTCTCAAGGCTACAACATGGAAACAACAAAGTTTACAATTTACATAGGAAAATATAAAAGTTTAAAATACTTACATATAACGTGAGTTTTACTAAACTAATTATTCAGTAACAAACATGAAAAAAACCTTTTTATAAATTTGAGTGAAGTCGAAAAGTGCCAAACTGACATATAAAGCTAACTATTGTCTAATTGAATTTGTTTTTTGTTTTTGTCTAGGAAATATAAATAGGGGTAATGATTTCTAAAATTATTATCTTTCTTTAAGTTTATTAAATTGTCGTTAAAAGTAATTTCAAATTCTTCTAAACACATTCTTTTATTATGTAAGGTTTCACAGTGTAAAATAGAAACATTACTAAAATTTATATTTTGGCCAGTGTCGAGATTATGTTCTGACAGTGCGCAAGCTCTTTTTTGTAAACGTATGTCACTTTTGTGCTGTGTTAACCTATCTTTAGGGACTAGAGTGTCTGGAGTGGTATATTGTATTCCATGTAATAATTGTAGATACATTGGCCAAACAAGCAGAGTCGTTAAAGATGGGTTAACACAGCACAAAAGTGACATACGTTTACACAAAAGAACTTGCGCTCTGTCAGAACATAATCTCATAATCTTTTCTTAAAAAGTAATAGCCAGCTCAATCGAGCCAGTTTCTCACACAGAAAAATGAAGATTTTTTTGGAAAAAATTGTATTTTTTAAGTGCGAATTTTCTACCTAGGTTAAGACTAAGTTGTGGTTAAATACGGTTGAGTGTTATGTTTTGAGTGTTTATATTCTTTGGTAGACAATGGAAAAATTTACCTTGCAATTGTGAAATCATGTAATATAATGCGGTATAACAAGAAAAAGTTGGGGACGCAGCAAGTGCATTATGGTAGTGAATTTTCAGTAAATGCTTCAAATTTGAATAACTCAATTTTCTATAAACTTAATATGTAGTAAGGTCTTTCCCAAGGCAACATATCTACCAAATTTCAATAGAATAGCTTTGTAACTTTCGGAGAAAAAAATTTTTTTCGAGAGAAAACTCGAAATTTTTCCGGAAAACCTTGTCCGATTTTCCTGGCTAACGAACTCATCCAAGCTATTAATAAAAGAAAGGTACTTGCCGAGTCCAAACGGTTAATTACTTTTTGAGTTATCGGTCGGATACATACTCGGATACATACATATATACATACATATATATATATATATATATATATATATATATATATATATATATATATATATATATATATATATATATATATATATATATATATAACATATAAAAACTTAAATTGATATGGGTTCTAGGGGTCCTAGTTAGCGCTCATTTAAAACAATTTTTGCAAAGTCTCACCATGGATACCTCTCTATTAATGATTTTTTTAAAATAAACATTCACTAATATCTCTTAGCTGAAATCGTCTAGTGGCTAACAGTAACGGCAGTGAGTACACGTTTTACAGTTCTATTCCAATTCTCAACGTCCATTTCTTTAGCAAATTTTCTTGAGGATATCTCTTTCTCCTATTTAGGAAATTTATAATATCGAGAATTATACTATTTAAATAATCAATATATAATTTGAATGTAAAGAAAGTATAGTTTAAATAATAATTAAAATTAAAAATAAATAGTGTGTGCATGCGTGCGTGTGTGTGTACGCGCGTGCGCGCGCGCATGTGTGTGTATGTGTGTTAGTTAGTCTAGAGTCTAGGGATGGCCTCGAAAGCAAAGCCCATTAGCCACAAACTGTTGTACGAAACAGTCAGAAATCAAAGAAGACGGTCCACCAAAGAGAATGTACGCAACAAATCGGAGTTATGTGTGGGTATGATATATGACATCATTGTTGTTCTATTATCCCAAGTGACAACATTGTGCTATACTAAATACTAAATATACTGAGATTTGGGATTAAGTCTATATATAATAATAATATATGATATAATATTTTGTTGGTACTTTTCTATTTTATATATTAATTCTGCTAATTTATATATATATATAATATATATATATATATATATATATATATATATATATATATATATATATATATATATATATATATATATATATATATATATATATAATTTTTTTAATAAATAATGATCATGAACATTTACCAAATATTTTATTTCAATTTACATGCACAACTTTTAAATATTTTGTATGGTCCTACCATCTAGCTGGTTTATCTTTTCCCTGGTTGTAGTCTTTAAAGCGTCAACGCTATAGTACCTTTGCCTGTGAATTTGATTCTCTAAATTACCTTACAATAATAAATCAAGCAGATTTAGGTCTGGTGATCGGGGAGGCCACTGAATGGGATCATTTGTTGCTCATATCCATTAATCATTAAAAATAGTAGATACCATTGCAAGAATCAATAATGGTGACGCCGTCTACAACAACGTCGCTACCTGGTACGCGTGCGTCATCTACGGTCAGTCATTCAGCCCAGGCAATTGCATCATCCACAGTTATAATAAGGGTTGCCAGAGCTATCTCTACTTGTTTCAGGCTAGCTGGTATAGCTATAGTGTGCAAAATGTCCAATAACCCACTAAGAGAGTTCGGCCACTGTAAAACAGACCGGAAGCCATTTGACATTCCAAAAGCAACATTATATTTGATAATAATTATAAAAGTTCACTACAGTAACGCACTTGCTACGTTATTAGTGAATTTTTATTTAAAAAATTCACTAATAGAGAGGTATCGATGGTGAGACTTTGCAAAAAAATTTTCAAATGAGCGCGAACTATGACCCCTAGAACCCATATCGCGGGTCAGTTTCAATTTATATATATATATATATATATATATATATATATATATATATATATATATATATATATATATATATATATATATATATATATATATATATATATAATATATAATGTATGTATGTATGTATCCGCACGATAACTTAAAAAGTTATTAACCTATTTTGATGAAACTCTGCAAGAATTTTTCCTATATTAATGGCTTAGATGAGTTCGTTAGTCAGGAAAATCGGACAAGGTTTTCCGGGAAAATTTTGAGTTTTCTTTCGAAAACAATTTTTTCTCCGAAAGTTACAAAGCTATTTTAATGAAATTTGGTGAATATGTTGCCTTGTGAAAGACCTTATTACATACCAAAATTCATTTTCCTAAGCTTATAGAAAATTGAGCCATTCAAATTTGAAGCATTTAATGAAAATGCACTACCATAATGCACTTGCTGCATCCCGAACTTTTTTATTGTTATATTGCCAAAAAATATATTGTTTCTTGATCTCTACTTAATTTTTATACTGTTTGAATTGAAGTGTTTATAAAAGCACTACCTTTTTTCTGTTAATAATTTGTTTCTTGTTTGTATGGTTTAGGTGTCTACCAGCATCCATTGTATTTATCAAATGTAAAATAAAAATGTACGCAAATGGAGAAAAAAGTCAGGATAAGATATCATATTTCAGCCTGCTTTCAAGACACCACATAAATAATTTGGCTTACTTTTATTAGTGTTGACAATCTCCCTAAAATATCTGTATCAAGTTTCAAGTAAACAACTTCTTGGTTTTCATGTCTTTTGCGGTCTCTGTTTTCGTTATGTTTTCAAATATCTTAGTTTAATAAGGAAATGTGTGCTGCCACACTGTGTGGTGTTTTGAGTTGTGCATAGCATTGCTACATCAATATCATATATATATATATATATATATATATATATATATATATATATATATATATATATATATATATATATATATATATATATGTTCAGAAAGATTTCCGCGGTCTTTAATGTGAGACATGCTTGGTTCTCGGGTTAAACCGCGTCCAGAATTTATGGAAACTCGACGTTTCGGCTCCTGTTTTGGAGCCATTTTCAAGAGGTAAAAGGAAATATGTAAGGACACTCTAAGGCCTCAATCTGCCTACTCCTTAGAGTGATGGACAAAGGTGGGTAAAGGAAATATGTAAGGACACTCTAAGGCCTCAATCTGCCTACTCCTTAGAGTGGTGGACAAAGGTGGGTAAAGGAAATATGTAAGGACACTCTAAGGCCTCAATCTGCCTACTCCTTAGAGCGGTGGATAAAGGTAGGTTGGGTTGTTGTAGCTCGATTACGGGGCCTCAATCTGCCTACTCCACAAATCTCGCCGGAGATTGTCTGTGAGGTCTCAGTGTGTTCAACCCTAGGCCTCAGAGAGATCTGAGGCCTTAGAGTGTCCTTACATATTTCCTTTACCTCTTGAAAATGGCTCCAAAACAGGAGCCGAAACGTCGAGTTTCTATAAATTCTGGACGCGGTTTAACCCGAGAACCAAGCATGTCTCACATTAAAGACCGCGGAAATCTTTCTGAACATATATATATATATATATATATATATATATATATATATATATATATATATATATATATATATATATATATATATATATGTATATATATATATGTATATATATATATATATATATATATATATATATATATATATATATATATATATATATATATATATATATATATATATATACCTTTTGAGTTTAAAAAAAACCTGTATGTGCATACATATAATTATTTAAAAACTCTTACGTACTCAATACACATAAAAAACTATGTTCTCAGTCTCCATGCGACCCTCCCTTTATTAAAAGAAATTTTTGTTACAGTAGTGCAAATTGAATTCAATATGAGTCACTGAAAAAGAACGAGGCCTCAAATGCGTTATAGTAGAAAATTTTCATAAAAATCTTTTAACTTCTAAAAATCCTCGAGAAGTAAAAAAAAATATCTAAGAAAATACTAACGTTCGTTTGGGGAAATTTTGTAGACATGTGGCTTTTACAATGTTTTTGTTACCCACCAAAGTTGGATACTATTGATAAAGAGAAAATTAGTTTTATGGAAATTTGAAAAAAGTTGATGAAAAGGCGGTAACATCACGCACTGCATCTGAACTATTAATAGTCTGGACGCAGCAAGTGCATTATGGTAGTGAATTTTCATAGAAATGTTTTTAACAACAAGTATGTCTTTTTGTAAAGAAAGCAGACATGAAATTTGGTTACCAGTATAACCTATATAGTAGAAAGAATGTACCATATTTCATCAAAATTACTTTATTGTTTGAAAATGTACAACAATTTTTTGAAAACAAACTTAAAATATTCTCGAAAAACTTGTTCCTGGCCAACGAACGTTAGGTTAATATCAAATTGAGCTATTGAAATTTGAAACTTTATTGAAAATTCGCTACCATAACGCACTTGCTGCGTCCAGTAAAAATTGAAATCGGTTGCAGAAAAGAATAGCCACTTGTGAAGCCACGGGCAAAGACTACGGCTGTATTAAGTATGGAACGGTTTCACAAAGATAGGGCAATAACAAACAACCAGATGTGCTATTCAAATTGAATTAGGACTTAAAAGTTTTCGTCTCGTCCTAATTGAATTTGTCATACAGAAACTCGCTAAACAATTCATCGGAATTACACATTAAAAATAAAAATAATAAAAAATTAAAAAATGGGAAGTCACTAACTGAGATTAGAACGCGTGTTATAGGAGTCCATATATGAAATCACACTGCTTCCTCTACCTCTCGGCCATTCTCGACATGGCAGATTTATGTACTAACAGGTATATAATCTTGCATATTAATTTTATAGCGTCTTAATTATTTACACCATACAATTTTTGTTTAAAATTGATTTTTTTCTCATATTTTAACGAAATGAAGCAAATGACGTCTGAGACACAGATCTAGGAGCCTGTTAGTCATTTCGAGCTGGTTTTTTAACTTATAAAGCGCTAATGCGTACTAATGTACGACTACCAGAATTATCAGTTTTGACGTTTCAACTTTTTTTAATCAGAGGCTTGTAATTTCTTTGTCTTTTAACCTAGAGATCTGAATTTTATACAGAGGATACTCTTTATGACAGAAACCAACGTACCAAATTTGGTTACCATATATAACATATAAAAATTGGAAGTGACCCCGGATATGGGTTTTAGGGGTCCTAGCTTGCGCTCATTTCAATAAATTTTTTCAAAATTCAAAATTCGGGATCTCCTCATTAGTTAATTTTTTAAAGAAAATTCACTAAAAGCAGTTGTATATAGTCATGCCACTTATCAATTTATTGACTAACGAGAGGAATTGTTTTAGATTTATTTTGTTAAACACAAAATTATAACACATTTAAAAAATCACAAACCCTTTAATTATAACTGTTGCTATAAAATAATAACAGAAAGGGTCTATTTCAAATAAATGTTCTGCAAATATTTTAGTCAAATGAGGAGCAGCTATTGAAACTGAAAGGTAAGACCCTGTTAAGCACACTTCTTGCAATGTTTATTGTCCAAAACCTGATTCGATTTAGAAAGTTTCTATAAATATTACCAATTTTAACGTTTCAAATCACAAGCTTGACTTTTCTAGACAAAAAAAGTATAAAATGTTGGAACCATTTTTTGGAATTTTTTTGGCATTTCTGGACCAAAAAAAAAACTTTACATTTCTCTGTTATGTGCAATACGTTTTGTTAATCACATAGATTATTTTGGTATTTTGGCATCATTTGACCTCCTGTGAGAACGAATTTTTTTCTTTAAATGCTTATAACTTTTTTGTCTTTAAAGATAGGAAGCTGAATAACATTCTATCCAATTGGTTAACCAATTAAACCGCACCAAACGAAAAAACTGTGCTCTGGACTTCTTGTAAGCATTAACAAAAGATTTTTCTTTGGACAGTAATGGTGTTTCTTTTTATTGTACATTCCGGAATTTATAATATTTCATTTATGGCTTCATGTAATAAAACGAAAGTTATTTAAAGTTTGGCGTCACTCAAAAACACGTTGCTGAATTGTTTTTGAATTCTTCTATCTTAAATACGACTAGTTTACTAATTTAAATCATTTAGTATCTTTAAGGACAAAGCTACCAATGGTGGAGACTTAATCTGGATAACCCGGTATATAGGAAATGGAGTTAAATTAAGAAATGTTTATTACATATTTTTGATTGATTATAGTTGCTCTAATTCAGTATGTATTGTGTGTATGTCTTTATTTCTTTAACGTCGGCCTATTGCCGTAGTTATAGCCATTCGCCGTATGACCTCACCATCCCAAAACTTGTGTCGAACGCCTTGGTGCAAGAAGATGTCTTTAACGTGACCAACATCGTATGGTCCACAGAACCCACTGATTTGCACCCTCTCCGAATGACGGAACAAGTGGATATTTAATTTGATTTGTTCAAACACAATGCCACAACCTTGCTTCGTGTTAACTATCAGCCCCCGCTCCTACTGGGATTAAAACCCACCACTGTTGACCTCAGAGGCACACCACTCAACCACCAACGCTGTCTCTAATTTAGTTAAATAGTTTTATTCCATACTAAATATCGATTCACAATCTACCTCATTAGTAAATGAATCTAAATGTATACAAATTAATCGATAGTCTTGACAAAAGCCGTTTCAAACGAAGTTGCTTCTTAGTTAAATGAAGCAACCAGTTTGCTAGGTTATGCGCTTTTTTAGAAAAAAGGGATTCTATTGTATGATTTATTTAACGTCAACGTCAAAAATTTCACGCGACTATGGCTAATTACTGACATTAGGGGAAGCAATTTCATTTCAACAATCTGTAAATTTTGTCGCTGGTTTTTTGCAAAAAAAAAGCCTCTTTGAAGTTCTGCGCAGCTTTACGTGCTCCCGCATACGTTGCCACTGTATTAATGATAGTTATTTATGGTACTGAATTATTAAATATTAATTTTTGAAAAAGTGGCGAGCTGCGTTGGGAACTGAACCCAGACCCACTACACAGCAAACCATGAGAAAGCAATTGCTGAGCTCCTGAGACCGCCAAATTAGAGATTAAAATGTTTATTTTGCAACTTTGTTATGATGTACAAATATTCAAATGGAACTTCTATTTTCAAACGCGAAATTTTTAGCAAGTTTATTGTTGTTATTTTAAACTGAATAGGTTGATTTCATATTGTCTTCAACTGAATATAGCAGGCTGTGTATCAGCAAACCAAAACAAGTGAATTATATATATTATCTTAATTGTTAAAGAATTTGTTTTATATTTCAACAACACACCACAAGGGCTTACAGTCTAAATACTATCGTACCCTGGCTGTCGACAAGGAGGAAAGAGGCAACTTCTTAATTCAGGACTTGAAGGTTTGGAGGTTCGGAGGAGAAGGAAAACCATGTGCCGGCAAGGAATTCCACAACTTGGAAGTCCTCGGGACAAAAGAGCGGGCATAACAAAATGTTCTATGTCTGGTGACCTGGACAGTAAAAGGGTGCATTCGCTCTGTTTCCCTGGTAAATCTGTTGGGGGCAGCAGGTGGAAAAGCTATGGAAGAAAGCTCCTCTGAGTGCCCGTGCAGATATCCATAAAAGAGAGGGAGAGAGAGAGAGAGAGGTTACCAACGGCTCATCGGTGGGCAAGGGATCGCAGCCTTTGGGTGAGGGTAGGGTCACCGATGAGACGTATAGCTCTCTTCTGAATGGAGTCCAGGATAGCTAGTGTAGAAGCGGCAGCGGCACCCCAGATGTGGTAGCAGTATTAGAGGTTTGGCCTTATTTGTGAAGTATATAAGGTATAGAGATTAGCTGGTGAAAAGTATTTGCGAGCCCGGAACAGGAAACCTAATTTCTTAGCAGCCGCTTCTGCAATTGATGTGACATCTTGGTACCAATTGATATTTCGATCCACAAAAATACCAACAAGTGAAAAGGACTCATTACTTTGAATCACTGGGTTGTTCATTGTGATGGGTATAGGGCTGGTGTATCTCTTATAAGATAGAAAGCAAGACTGAGATTTGGTGGAGTTGAATTGTACAAGATTTCTACTTCCCCAGCCTAATAATTTTTGGAAATCCACAGAGATAGAACCCTCCATGAGTCTGAGATCCTCATCTAATTGAGCTAAAGGGGCAGGCTTAGACTATTGTATTTTTGAGTGGAGGGTGGTGTCGTCGCCTAACTGTGAACTGGGTTGGATGTGCTAGAGCGGAGGTCATTGATGTGGAGAAGAAACAAAGTAGAGGCTAAAGCTGAACCTTGAGGGACTCCTGCATCAATTGGTTACAGTTTAGAGGAAAGGAGGTCGGCAGTTGATCTGCGCTGACGGAATCCATACTGCCTGTCGTGGATTAGACTGTGTTTTTCAAGAAATTTTTGTAATTCGGTGTTTATATACTTTTTCATCACTTTAGAGACGACTGAAAGGAGAAAAACAGGAATGTAGTTGCTAGGAGCGCTTTGGATCCTTTCTTGGGGACGGATTGTACTCGAGCAGTTTTCCAGTTACTAGGTAACATGCGTCTATTGTAAGATGGCTGAAACAGACGAGTCCGGACAGGAGCAAGTTCTGGTGCGCATTTTTTGAGAACTGTTGCAGGGATCTCGTCAAGGCAAGAGGCTTTCCTGGTATTAAGAGAAGAGAGCATATTCCCTACCTTTTTAGTTTTGAAAATGATATCCGTCATTTTATGCGCGACACTGGGGAACGTTGGTGGTTGAAAATACGTTAAAGAAGCTTGTCCTTGACTTAAAAATATACTCTTGAGGTCTAGTGCTACATATCAACTTTTTAACTCACTCCTCCTGCCTCCTGCCACTGCAAGCAACTTAGATTTTTAAATTATCTTGCATCACACCATCCTTAGATTTATGAAAACGATCAGGCGCTACAATGTAAACTAGAGAGAACGCTACTATATCTGTATAATGTTGTTTGGGCTTTCCATAATTCTTGTAAATGATAGAGGTAATATTGTTTAACTGGACGACGTGGTTCAAGTCCGTTAAAAGAGTCATTACTCAAAAGTAGATAACTACTATGGAGCTGGATGGACTGCTTAGGGGGAAAGTAAATCGTCTAAGTAAGCTGAGGTATCATGTTACTGCATGCGAATCTTCATCATGGTAAGGCAGCTTCGGCTATGGTGTGTCGTAGATTCGAGAGAGAATGCATCGATGTGGCCCTAGTGGTTAAACCTTCTTCAAGAAAAATACAAAACCTCACTTCATGTGCTGTGTCAATGCGAAAGCCTAACGAGATGGAGGTTCCAGTAGGGTAGAAAAACCAAAGACTTGAAGCTACGCAAGGTAGTCTATGTCTAAGCTGTCGACGCTAATGAAGGAGGTAAATCTGAACAGATTGCTCTAAAGACTTACATGGAATGGTCAGTACATATTCACTAGATCTCAAGGGTCGCGGTGGCAAAGGACGAATCTCCAGGTCCTCACCTAAATCTAACTCTAGCTCCAATATTTCCAATCCAATTAATGTAATTTATTAAGTATACGTACATTGAATTATCAAATTTATTTCAAATTACACTGAATATTTAAAAGTAAGAACAATAGTTTCAACAGTTTTCGGTGTTGTAGAAGTCAGTTTGATATAATACGTAACTAGCTTAACATATTTTAAAACAATAAACAATCAAATTAAATATGTAGTATAAAACATATTGACAGTCATTTAGAATGCTACAAGTAGCATTTGTTGGTACAACTGAAGAGCTGATTTACATAACCGATGTAACTTCGGTTACAGAAAGTTTGATAACATCGCAGAGTAGTTGCTCTTGAGACAGATTTGCATAGTCCTTGGGTGAGCCCTCAAGAAATAATTCATATTAATTTGAACTAGCAAGGAATGCGGAGAATATAATTTGTTGATTATGTAATATAAACATGTGAGTTTGTTCTTTTGAAGCTGAACAGCTTATTTCTGTTCTATTATATTATGTAAATAATTATGTGCATGCCTTATTGTTATCAGGAGTATATTTGCTCTGCCAATCGATCTATTTAAGCGCCTATGTGTGGATACATACACATATGTTATATGTTAACTTCAATCATATCCTTTTGTAGTCAGGTTGCGTAGTAAACGAATATTTTACACTGTTAGTGAACATTTACAGGAGATGTTTTTGGATTTCGGATCTCCGATCTCAGTCTATTTCACTAATTGGTCCAGAATGTCGGGCTTGCTAAGATGTCTACGGTTTGACAAACGACACCGCAAACTTCGTGTAACCGCCTCGAAGACTGAAATATATCGAGGATATTCAAATACTTACATCATTCAAACACAAGATTACTCTCAACCGAAGAACATCCCACGACTTACCGACCTACTATATGAATATCGAGATGCATTTATTCAAGCGACACGTTTATTGCACTGACCGCTAGTTCGCTTAAGTTTGCCACCCAATTTCAGGCCTTAATTTGCACAGGGATTGTATTTTACACATTTGTTTTATTTTAATGCTGAAAATAAACCGTTTAAAAACTACTGGAGACGATTAGAGGTCCAAACGAGGCAAGTGCCTTATTTTAACCAAATTTGATAAAAAGTTTGCTTACGTTATAACTCAATATTTCATCAACCGACATAGATAATTTTATTTTGATACATAGTAAAGTCTATCATGACCACGTGTGCCAATTTTATTAAAAATAACTTTATTACTTTGACTAGATAACTAACTCATTTACAAAAGAAAAAGACGTGTCAGGCTTTTTCAAAATCAAATAATTGTTTTTTTAAGCTATCGCTCGGTCAGACACACATAATTTGAGTAATGAAGTCCAACCGAAGGACGTGATTTTTAGAGAGTTAGTTTTATCTCATTTCTTTTTGTTATGGAAGCAAGTTAAAGTTTTAGTGCCGTATCAAAAAAAAAAACTCTGGACGCAGCAAGTGCGTTATGGTAGTGAATTTTCATAAAAATGTTTTTAATAGCAAATATATATTTTTAAGAAAGCAGGCACCAAATTTGGTTACCAGTATAATCTATATATTAGAAACAATGTGCCATGTTTCATCAAAATAACTTTATTGTTTGAAAATGTACAAAAATTTCCGAAAGTAAACTTAAATTGTTCCCGAAAAAACTGGTTTTATGGTCAACCTTATAGGTTAATAGCAAATTGATTTAAAATTTGAAGCATTTAATGAAAATTCGCTACAATAACGCACTTGCTGCGTCCCGAATTTCTTTTCTTACAAAGATGTGTTATATTTCGATGGGGAATGTAAAAATGCAATAACATAGGGCGTGTTCGATTAAAAAAATTCACCAAAAAAAAAGAAAATTTGAATCACCAACGACTTATGGGTCAGCCTGTAATTGTGAAAATATTTTTTAAAATGTAGCTTAAGACACCCTACAATTAATGTATACAACTTGATATACCATTAAACGATAAACTCTATAGCCAACACTACTGCTAAAGCATCAGAGAAAGGGTCTATTTGAAATGAATTTTCTGGGAATATTTTAGTAAAATGAAGGACAATGACGATTGAAACTAAGAGTTCAGGCTTTGTAAAACATTATTTTTGAGACATTTTCCTTCCATAGATCATATTAATTTCAGGTTCATTGCCTAAATATTAACAATTTTGACGTTTTAAATCGCAACTTTGACGTTTTGAGGAAAACCCAAATTTATTTTTCTTTAAATGCCTGTAACTTTTTTGTCCTTTAAGCTACAGCGCTAAATTTTGGTAGGTAGCTTACCTATAATGATATAAATCTGTGTACCAAATTCGTTGCCCTTACTCTGTTAATTCCGGAGATATAAATTTTTTTCGATTTTTTTCGAAAGAAAACACAAAATTTTCCGGGAAAACCTTGGCGGATTTTCCTGGATAACTAACTTATCCACGCCATTCGCGAAAGGAAGGTAATCACCTAATTTTATCAAAATCGGTCTATTATTTTTTTAGTTATAGGTGTGACACATAAATATATAAACATATATATATACATATATATATATATATATATATATATATATATATATATATATATATATATATATATATATATATATATATATATATATATATATATATATATATATATATATATATATATATATATATATATATAAACATATAAAGTCTGAAACCGACCTCGGATTTGGGTTCCAGGGATCCTAAATAGCGCTGATTTGAAGAAATTTTTTCAAAATTCAAAAGTCGAGATCTCCTCATTAGTGAATTTTTTTTTAAAGAAAATTCACTAAAAAGGAAATTTGTATCACCAACGACTTATGGGCCACCCTGTGATTGCAGAAATATTATTTTAAGATGTAGCTCAAGACACCCTATAATTAATATATACAAATTTTCTTCATATCTTATATAATAACGGATATATTGAGCTTTATTAATTTTTTACGAAAATTCGACAAAAATTATATACCATTAAATGATAAACTCTATAGCTAAGGCTACTGCCAAGCATCAGAGAAAGGGTCTCTTTGAAATGAATTTTCTGCAAATATTTTAGTAAAATGAAGGACTATGACGGTTGAAACTAAGACTTTAGGGTTTGTAAAACATCCTTCTTGAGACATTTTATTTCTATAGCCCGTATTAGATTTAAGTTATTTGCCTAAATGTTGCCAATTTTGACATTTTAAATCGCCACTTTGACGTTTTGAGGAAAACCCCAATTTATTTATTTTTAAATGCCTATAACTTTTTTCTCTTTTGACCTAAGTAGCTAAATTTTGGTAGGTAACTTACCTATAAGGATGTAAACCTGCGTACCAAATTTGGTTGCCCTTACTTTGTTAATTCCGGAGATATAATTTTTTTTCGAAAGAAAACACAAAATTTTCCGGGAAAACCTGGGCAGATTTTCCTGACTAGAGAACTCATCCAAGCCATTTGCAAAAGGAATTTTTTCACCAAATTTGATCAAAATCGGCCCATTATTTTTAAATTGCGCTCAATTGAAGAAATTTTTTCAAAATTCAAAAGTCGGGATCTCCTCATAAGTGAATTTTTTTTAAAAAATTCACAAGAACCGTTCTTTCCGAAAATGCGAAAAGTCATATCTTGCCATTAAAAAAAAGTTGGTTGCCACAGTAACGAAGTTGCCTACGCTAGGAAAAATGGAACATTGCCAGTTTGTAGCACCACATATGTCGAAAAACTTTTGCTAAAACATTTTTTTTAATAACGAACAATTTGTTACTATGGCAACTTTTTTTAATGGCAAGATATGATTTTTTGCATTTTCGGAAAGAATGTCTATTTTTTGATACGGCGCTATAAAACTATAAGCTAATCTGGTTTCATAGCAAAAAAATTCCTTCGGTTTGACTTCACTATTCAATTTCTTATCAAGTAAACCATGGAAAAAACATGACAGTATTAATAGCTGTCAATTTCAAACATTGTTTGTTATCAGTAATCTGCAGTTTGTAATACTTACATCAGAAAATTGAGAACTTTTAGAATTTTTTAATGATTATTATTATGGCAGAATTGGGCAAAAATGTAGGATTTGGAATATTAATTATGGTAGACTGCAGTGGCGGAAACGTAGTTATAAAAAAGAACTGTTGATACTTTTTTATGAACTGTATTCTATCGGTCACAAATTGATGAAGGGTATGTTTCCAAATTAACCAAAAAAATTAACGAAACTGGTAGTGTCAAAGATAAACTAACAATAGGAAGACCAAAAACGGCTATAGCTGGTAATAAGGCACTTGATGTATTATTATTGTCTTTTTATAAAACCTTCATTTCTCTACAAATAAAGCTGCTAGATGGCACAATGTTTCACTAAACTCTGTGGTAAATTTGCTAAAAAAAATTTCACCCGTACAAAGTAGAGTTGGTACAAGAACTTGTAGGTGACAATTTTGAGAATCCGTACTTTGGTACAAACATTATTTTCTCAGATGAACTACTTTTATACTGCATGGATTTGTTAATAAAAAAATTATCGTTATTGGTCTCAGCCAAATCCACATTGGATGCTGCTGGTTCAAACCCAGCGACCACAAAAAGTCAGGAATGGGTCGGTATACTAAACATCAGTATTATTGGTCCATTCTTCATGGAGGAAAATCTAACATCTGAAAAATATTTTACTTTATTAATAGAAGCAATTATACCTGCTGTGGTTGCCCAGTTCATGAAGTTTGGTTCCAGCAAGATGGCGCTTCCAGTCATTTTGGGAGATGCGTTCGGCAATATTTCGATGAAGTTTTCCCAGAAAATTGGATTGGGCGATGTGGTACTCTTGAATGACCTGTTTACTCTCCTGATTTGACGCCATGTGATTTTTTCCTTTGGGGGTCGCTTAAAGAAGAATGTTGTCTACAAAGACAGGTAATTAAATCTAAAAGACCTGAAAGCTAGACTGTTTGGCGAAATAAGACGGATTGTGCATTCCAGTTAATTAATGTAATAAATTTGAAACGCGAGTTCTATTGTCTGGACAACATTTTGAGGATTTTATTTGTAAATAATTATTATTGCTGTTTTATTTTATTTTTGTTTTATCAATTTCTTTTTGAACTAAATTTAATTTTTCTTTTCTTCCTTATACAATTTTAGTATAGTGCCGTACCAAGAAAGAGATCATTTCCGAAAATGCAAAAAATAATATGTTGCAATAAAAAAAAAACGATTTAGTTGCCATAGTAACAAAGTTGTTTCCGCTAGGAAAAAATGATCATTGCCAGTTTGTAACAAAAAAAAGCCTGGACGCAGCAAGTGCGTTATGGTAGTGAATTTTCATAGAAATGATCTGGCACAAAATATTTTATTATAACTTTTTTTCTTGTAACATAGAAATCTAAATTTTGGTGTATAGTTTACTTTTTATATCGTAAACCTACCTACCAAATTTGGTTATCATAGGTTTGTTATTTTTTAAGATAAAATTTTTTTTCAAATGAAAACTCAAAATTTTCCTGGAAAACCTTGTCCGATTTTTCTGATTAACGAACTTATCAAAGCCATTTACATGCCAAATTTTATCAAAATCGGCCCAATTCTTTGAGATAAAAATTTTTTTCGAATGAAAACTCAATTTTCCCGGAAAACCTCATCCGATTTTCCTGACTTACAAACTTGTCAAAGCCATTTACAAAAGGAAGGCACGTGCGAAATTTTATTAAAATCGGCTTGTTACTTTTTGAGATAAGAATTTTTTTCGAATGAAAACTCAAAATTTTCCCGGAAAACCTCGTCCGATTTTCCTGACTAACGAACTTATCCAAGCCATTTACAAAAGAAAGGTACATGCCAAATTTTATCAAAATCAGCCCATTATTTTTTGAGTTATCGGTGTGATATATATATATATATATATATATATATATATATATATATATATATATATATATATATGTATGTATGTATGTATGTATGTATGTATGTATATATATATATATATATATATATATATATATATATATATATATATATATATATATATATAAACATATAAAAATTGAAACTTACCCCGGATGTGTGTTCTAGGGGTCCTAGTTCGCGCTCATTTGCAAAAATTTTTTCAAAATTCAAAAGTCGGGATCTCCCCATTAGTGAATTTTTTCTACGAAAATTCACTAAAAATGTGTTGAAAAACTTTTCTTTAAACAGCTTTTTGAATAACGAATATCTCAGAAAATGCAAGTGCCTTTTCACACTTTTTAGTAACTATATATATATATATATATATATATATATATATATATATATATATATATATATATATATATATATATATATAGTGTGTGTGTGTGTGTGTGTCCAACAAATCAGTAAACTAATAACGACAGAGGATGATATTACATCATATTCCAAAACTCAAAACAGCCAATTTTTTTTTTCCTACAACGTGTATTCAAGTGCAGAGCGTTGAAAAACGTATGATTTTAGCACAAAACGATGCATAGCTCCTAAATTATCCTGTATAATGTAGTAAGAACTTTTAATAGAGGAATCGGGAAGATGTGAGTTATCTGAAAATCTAATAATGTACAAAGGGGTTCCAATTTAAAAAAAAAACATGTTTGATTCGTACTTAAATTATAAATCACCTTATATAACTGCAAAGAACTTTAGATTGTGGATCCTTAGCTCCCTCTACCATTTTTGCTGAGAACAAATTTCTCAGTCAAGTCATTTCTATAAAAATTCGCTCCCATAACGCATTTGCTGACTCCTTACTTGTTTTATTTAGGTTTGAAAACAGAATAAAAATCAAATGACCCACAATAACCTTTGCTGAGATAAAGGTGCCTAATAACCTTTGCTAAGATAAATACGCCTATATAATTACGTACAACAAACACAAAGAACTGACAGAAAAAAGTGGATTTGTAAACATAAAGGTCTGAATTTTTTATAAAATAAAAAAATTATTGATTTTGCACGATGCTAACAGGGACAAAACATCTATACTGCCTTGCCAAAAAATCCAAACACTCAGTAAGAGTCGACCAATTGCAGTAAAATTTTCTATACTATGTTTTATCTCTGATAAGAAATGATAACAATATAGACAAAAAAATTTAACAGGTGTATACTTTTTAAATTTTGTTTTATCAAAAAAGTATCTCTTTAAATTTGCGTTTCCTTCAGTTTATTTATTGGGTCATTAAGTCATTATATTTCGGTGTCGTTAACGGAACAATTACAATCATTTAAGTAAATTCGAAAGGGGACGCATTGTTGGTATGCGGGAAGCCGGTTTTTTAATCAGATGAAATTTCCAACCGCATAGGATACAGCATGTCAACAGTGTAACAGTGCTGGTCCCGGTGGTCTGAAGAATAAATCCATAACCGTCGTCATGGATCCGAACAACCTCAAGCAACTTCAGCATGAGAAGATCGTCATTTGAGGATTGCTGCTTTACAAGACAGAGTTTTTACAACACGCTCAAATAGAAATGCTTGGTTCGGAGTTTTACAACAAAGGGTGTCTATGGCAGCGATAGAGAGCAAAATACGTGCTTTTGTGCTTCGTTCGTACAGACCATTTTTATGTCTCTCAGTAACACCTCGACATTGTGCTGCTCGGCTTGAGTGGTATAACAGCAGATCAAATTGAGATGGTAGATGGAATCGTGTTGTGTTCTCTTACGTGTCCCGATTCGGGTCCGCGATAGTCGCAGAAAAGTAAGACCATTAAGTGGAGAACGCAGAAATTTAGAATTGGCTGTAGAACAGCATACGGCTCGTACACGGAAGGTGGTGGTATGGGGTGCAATAACAGGCGGTCACCTCTCGTTTTTATTGACAGAAATTTGAATGCAAATGATTACAAACGAAACGTACTGCAGCCAGTTGCACTGCCATTTTTTCCCTCAGAGCTCGTCCGCGGCCTTGCCGTCCCGATAGCACTGCAACCTTTGGTTGATTGTGCATATTGCACTGCCATACATACGAAGGTTAATTGAACCCATTTTCCAACAAGACAGCGCACGTCCTCATACAGCAAGGGTTACTACAAGGTTCTTACAAGAGAATAATGTGACCCTGCTTCTGTGACCTTCTCGCTCTCCAGCCCTATCACCAATCGAACATGTGTGGGATATGATTGGCAATCGACTCTGGGATTTACCCCAACCATCAAATAACCCAGTTGACCTTCGTCGCCGAATTCAAGAAGACTGGGACGACATTCATTAGGATACCATAAATCATTTGATTTCAAACATGCCTCCATGAATTATCGAATGCATAGGAAACCGCGGCAGACCCACTCGTTATTAAATAACTATTTTTTAATATTTCGGTTTGAAAATGTAATCATTTTTAAAGTTTCATTCAACACACATTATGTATACATTTTATTAAAGTTGATCAACTCTTACTTGCTTTTCGGATTTGGTCAGGTCATTCAGTAAATATTCTCTAAGGTTACCTAATATTGGCACATACTTTTTACCTGTTATTACGTATAAGAGGTGGTATAAGGTTTCAGCGAAAACTGCATAACTGAAGCATTCCTAATAAGAAGTGTTTGCCTTATTTTCCGCCAAGAAAAATATCTTGTATCCCAATAACAGTTCAGTTATTGGAGATAATAGCTAGGTGATTTGAAACAAAATATCTGCTGAATGTAAGGTTGTTACAGCAAATAAAAAGCATCTTTTTCGTAACTAATAGTAATTGTACGACGTGCAAAGCAACAAATGACAATGCGTGCATGAAACGATTGAAATGTCTCAATCAAAAGCATGCTATTGAGGAATTTCATGTTTTTAACTTGATACTGGGTTGTTAGCAGTTTATATATATATCGTTGCCAAGCAACTCCCCTGATACGCTATATAAGAGACTCTTAATACGTTACGGATTTCCTAAGATTTGTAATTCAAAAATTAGTGAACCGATTTCTGTAGTCATACGTCCTGGGGTATTAAGTGTTCTCTGTAATTCGATGCGGAATATCGTAGCGCTCTAGCCGCCCTTTTCATTGCTAAAAATGCAGAATAATTTGAAAAAGATACATTTGTTATTTCTTGGTTACAAGGTAAATGTTACCTGATCCTCATGATTTTATTCTCTCTTAATTACGCCAATTTTCCTACTTATAGAATTACAATGTTATGGTGTAGGAAAACACATCCACTAATTATTGTACATACATAATGTCTCACAATGTACATGATTCGCCTAAAATTTTATCTCCGTAATACGTTTTTAATTTTTTGGATTAGTTAATTATTATTTAAATCTACTTTTCTCTCATTATTTCGGTAGATGAATATTCGTGAATTTTCAGCAAATTCAGAGAGGTGACGATGGTGAAACTTTTGGAAAATGTTTTCAAATGAGCGCGACTTAGGGTCCCTGAAAGAAATTATTGCATTAAATCCAGGACGTACCGATGTGAAGTGTTTTTTTCAGGATTACGATCATTAAAAATCTGTGCTGCCTGTCGTGCACAGTTTTCGTTCTTGTAGAACAAACTAATTATTATTATTATTTCCACTTTTTCAGAAATTTCATAAACAATTTCCACGAATTGGAATTCAATCGACTTTGTGTTGATTTTACGGGTTATTTACTTGTCTCGTTTAAAGTAGATTAGATTCATTTTGAGTGTGCTGTTTCATTCCCTTCACCGCGACCTTAGGTCTATTGTGGCTCACGTCTATTTAGTCAAATTTTACCCATCAAATCCAGCTCCCTGTGGGAGTCGATCATTTCTTAAGGGGAGAGTTTGTTTCATTGGTGTACTGCCATCTGAGTGAAGTCGCTTGCCCGTTTCGAAGCTCAAAGAGAATGAACCTCTCTCCGAGTTTGTGTGCACCAGACGTCTGTTAGTGTTTGACTCGAGGGGGTATCATGAACTTCCGCACCCGAGCAGCATCCAAGTGAGGTCGTTTGTCCATTTGGAAGCTCACAGAAAACGCCCCAATCTCCAGTCATAATCTACCCTAGAGATATCAGCTCTCCTTTGGGTTCATCTAGGCCCGACACTCACCAGTGCTAGACTCAAGGCGACATTCCATCGAGTCCCGCTCATGAACATCACCCAAGCGAGGCCGTTCGTCCGTTTCTAAGCAAACAGTGGAGGCCTCAAACTCCGGATGTGTACCACTCATCAGAGATCTCAACCCCCTCCTGGGCACACGAAATCAGCCAGCCCTCAACCCAAGGCGGTATCATCTGGAACCCCGCTCCCGAGTAACAACCAAGTGAGGTCAGTTGTCCATTTCTAAGCCCATAGTGAAGGCCTCAAAATCCGGGTGCACATCACTCCCCAGAGATATCTGCCTCCCTCCAGGCTCACCTGGACCAGTGTTTGACTCCGATTACTCGCCTTTTACGACAGTCAGGAGTTACCTTCGGCCTATTCTTTTAGTTAGTCCCCGGACCCGCAAGGGAATCCTTTAAAAAGTAAAACAGGTAAGAAAGTTGCGTTGATAAAGCTAATTCAGTAATAAACAAAAAACCACAAAAGCAATTTTTTTTTATCGAGAATTTGTTTAAAAAAGTAGTCAGATAACGCCCGAAATGTTTTGAAATTGTTGTTCGAAAGTATAGTCAAAATTTTACAATTGTATGGAAGTGGAGGAAGACAATTTGAACATTTAATTAAATAACATTCTTTCATGTTTCATGTTGTCATTAGCAGAATTGAGAAAGCTTTCAAATCAGTTGTTACTCAACACAGGGTGTCATATAAATTTAAGTGTAATCTACGGCCCTGAAAACCAACTCGACGTGTCTCGGCTTCTTTTCCCCTGTTTTTTTAACGTGGTTGTTAGTCCAGCCACTTATCCTTTCTCACATGGGATTGGGACCGGCAATGGCGGAGTTATATTGTTACTATTATTGTTGTTGTTATTGTTATTAATATTATTATTATTAATGGAGTATGGTTATAAACCATAATGGATGTTGCAGTGTTCGGCATTATATATTGTTTATATAAAGTATAACACTTGATAGCTGTGAGTAACTTCCTTTTGGGCAACGTAAAGAATTAAGTCCTCCGACCTCCCCTGAATGGCGTTTGTTTCTCAAAGAAATTAATTATTGCTTATAAGGAAATGACACGAACAAGGAATCAGTCAATAAATAATAACAGTTAATAATGTATTCACAGGTGCGATACAATTCTTAAAGGTCATTCACATATATCTGTAGCAGACGACTATAACTTTGGCTATAGAATACGAGTGGACTCCACATGTGCGATCTGTACTGATAGAATGTCATTTATATCTCTTGTTAATCAGAGATTCGGAGATTTTTTGAACCAGCGTGTGTTTTATAGATTTAAATACGTTATAATTACATTCGTCATCAACATCTTGACGTATAGTCAGACCAGTTTACTACTTTCAATATGAGTTAATTAGTTACTTTTGTTGTAACATTCTTGTTGTGAAACTTGTAGCCGCCTCAACAGTTGAAGAATTTTATTTCATACCTCGAACGATCTTAACCTTTCCATAAAAACTATACCTAGTAAGGAAATCAAGTTATTGGGGCAAATATACGATTACCAAATAAATGATGATGAAGTTTCAGTTGTTGACTTTTTGTAAAAATAATTTCTTCTTTTACATAAGCTTTAGATATGATGATATGTACATATCAGTTACCATGTAAGAGAAGACCGGTCTTGTACCTCACCTTTCTGATCTGTTCTATGAAGAGGTGTATGTAAAGTAAGAAACAAAATTCAAATCGTGGCTGATTATAGAATTTTAGTATTTTTTTATTGCACTATACGGTCTTCTGATTACAATCCCCTCTACAGTTACACACCCCTTGTAATTGAACCTAACTACAATCTCGGATAATCAAATTCAGTAATATGTACTATGCTTTTTGGTAAAGTTGTATTTATCAGGAAATACGGATTTTTTGTTTTTCGTACATAACTATTATATTCTTTTCTCCAGCTGATTCTAAACTTTTTCCGTGGATCACTGTAAATATCTATAGAAGTAGTCACAAAGGTCAGTTCTTCTTATGAGACAGCCAGTTTCGCCGCCGTATTTTCCAATTTTGCTGCTAAAATGGTAAACATGTTATAATATAACTTATAATTTTATTGCAGTACAAACGCTTTTCTTAACCACCACTGCTCCCCCGCCCTTCCCACACACACACATTGTAATTGTGAAGATAACAACAATTTCGGACAATTAAATTCAGTAATATGTACTATGTTTTTTGGTAAAGCTAGATTTATCAGGAAATGCGGATTTTTGTTTTTCGCGCATAATTATTATATTTTTTTCCCAGCTGATTCTGCACTTTTTGAATGGATCACTGTAAATATCTATAGTAGTAGTAACAAAGGTCAGTCCTTCTTGCGAGACAGCTCCCTTTGTCGCCTTATTGCCGAATTTTGCTGGTAAAGTGTTAAACATATTATAATATAATTTATAATTTTAATATTATTTTTTGCAAAATGACTGCTATGTGTAAGGCAAGATTGAGATATTGGTCTTGGTGGGTTACAATCAAGAGGCGTCTGATCTATTTGGTAACACCTATCCCACTGCAGATAGAGATCCAGTATCTTTGTAGATAAACTGTTAGTATAGTCGTAAAAGTTTGATAAAACGGACAATGTTTAAGTTTTATTTAGAATTGAAACTATTAGAAACAAGCATTGCACACTATAGCCAAGTAGCTCTTTAAGAAAGCGTCTATTACGCGATTGCCAAAATTAAAAAAAAAAATAGTTTTAGTCCTACAACATTCAACCAATGAAATAACAAGACATCGCCATGAAGACGTTTTTGCGAGTCTTTAATACAACTCAGGAAATTCCAAATGGCTTAATTAAGTTAGTATTTTCAGACGAAGCTACTTTCCAACTCATGGCACTTTTATTTGTCAATTGTCCACATTAGTCTTGAGAGAATCCACACTGGATTCGAGAGGCAAATGTAGAGTATCATGAAAAAAATATAGTTTCAGTTGGAGTGGTTGGGAGGATGTGTTTTGATCCCCAGTTCTACCATCAAAACTTAACTTCGGGTCATTGCCGGCAACATCATTGTACTGTTGAGATTCCAGATATGTTACGGAATTTTCTTAATGCGGGTTGGCTAGATCAAAATAATTGGTTTTAGCCAGATACTGAAAATAGAGGCAGATAGAAAGTTTACATCATATCGGCTACTTGTCACATAAAAGTACCATTTGGAGAAACCAATTCATCACAATACAGTTTTTAGACCTGAGAATCATTTCGCTTTGTTCCAATTTTCACTTATTGTATTTACTCGTAATATTTTAAACGTTTTACATTTACAAACAGTAATTACAATAAGTACAAGAGGCTGCTTTGAAACCTTTCGGCGATTCACTTAATCGAAGAGTGTGTCTTCGATAGTGATTCAGCTATTGCTAAAATCTTCGAACGCACTAACTTGGAGCCAGATTATTAACAAACTCTATAATGGAGCAGATTTTGGAAAAAATTAGCACGAACCATAAATAATAATACACTTAAGATAGTGTTAAAAAAAGCATTATTCTATTTAGAAGAAATAGGTGAGAGCCTCGGTGGTTCAGTGGTAAGAACGTGTGCCTCTGAACCGAAGGCGTTCTCCTTTCACTTTTTCAGTACATACTGTAACATTAGCCTCAACAGAGATTCTGGCATTGTATTTGAGCAAGTTGAATGTCTGCACGTTCCGCCCTTCGGACGGGGTGTAAACCACATATATTTCCATTTTACCAATTGTCAAATAAATATATATATATATATATATATATATATATATATATATATATATATATATATATATATATATATATCTTATTTATTATTTTAAGAATATTTATAGTTAAATTAAACTATCATTAATTCTTAAATAGATTAAAAACTTGATTGATTACCGGAGAAATAAACATCAAATTTAACTGTTCTACGGTGGAGAACAAATTGCGTAAACGGGACATATGCGTACAGTGTACCTAATACTTTACAGCAGGACAAACAAGATAACAAAACCATCTAACTCTGAACGGCAGCGAGACCTTATCAATAAAACAAACTCGAAACTTTTTACCGGGACACAGTCGGTCTCTCGCCTATTTAAAGTTTTAAATTAAAAATATATATCGCCTTATAAAAAAGTTATTATATAAATAAGAAATCCTAATTTATTTATATGATTTAGGTATCTTTACATTACGCCACATTTTAAATTATTTCCTGAATTCATTTTAACTCGTGAAAAGTTAAGTCTTCTGTGACAATATAGAGCACACGATATCTGTTGTCGCTTAGTCTAAGGACAATGGAAGCCATATTATTAATTCCCATGCAGGATAGGTAAAACGTATGCGTTAGTTCGAGGGCGGTTGCCAATATCTCTCCCGGCAGGAAGAGCTAGTTACTAGACCTACTATGAATAACAACATGACTCTCACACCCCTTCACACCTATATCAATAGAACACAATATACAGGTACATGTCACGGACGTAGTAAACATAAAGGTTAGAGAAGAGACTACAGGAAGCTTAAAGTTCAAATAACCAGTACATGGCAATAGCCATTTAGGTTCGAGAATTTAATTAGGAGGGTGAATTAAATATAAATGAGACTTTTTTTATGGAATCATATCGTTTGAAGTGGGTGGCAGCGTTTAGGTATGTTGTGTTAGAATGTCAGGAGTAAGGAGAGCAGCTAATCGGTCCGGCTGGATGTATGCGATAATTCGATAGTACAGCTCACATTGTCTAAGCGAAAGGTACACTCTTCAGTTGCACCACATTTTCTAGTTAAATTTCTCGCCCGTGAGGAAGTGACACTGACCGAAATTTTGCAAAGTTTGCCTGACACAAAAAGCTTATGGCGGTGGTGAAGAGGTTGAAAATATAGCCACGATCGTCGTTCAATGTGGAGCACTACGGAAGAAAGCAGGCATTTTTTTGTGAGCTTATTGAAGACGACCGACGTTTGACGGTTTCCAAAATTTCTGCTGAGGTCGGAATAAGTTATGGGAACTCTAGTCATGCCTAGGGTTCCGTAAACTGTCTGCCGTAAGAGCTCGTCACATGTTGACAGCAGAAGTTAGCACGTTTGCAAGATATGTGAGCGGCTCTCGGCGCGGTTTGAAAAAGAAGGGGAAGCATTTTTAGTGTGCATTATAAGCTGTGATGAAACGTGGGTACATCACTACACATCCGATTGGTAACAAGCCAGTAGCCAGCGTGGAGTGGCAAAAAAAAAGGGTGAGGCAGCTCGTGAATGCCGCGATTCAGCTGTCAGCGGGCAAGGTGCTTGCGATGGCACTCTAGGCATTTTATACATTAATTTTTTACACGAAGGTCGCTCTATCATTTCGGCGTATTACAGCGACCTGTTTCATGAGGATAGACTTACTTATCGCCGAAAAGTTGTGGTCATCCGATGCGAAACATGATTCTTCTTCAAAACAACACTCATCCGCGTACGGCAGTGCTAACACGCTAAACATTGGACCAAATCTATTCGAGACCTCTAGAATACCCTCCTTACAGTCCTAACCTACGGCTCTGTGATTTTTGTCACTTTAGACCACTCAAAGATGCATTAGGGGGCAAACGCTTCGTGCGCAATTGGTTATTTGACTATTATCGAATTTTTATTAAAAAAATTCGCTAATAGTGAGGTATCTATGATGAGACTTTACACATTTTCTTTTCAAATGAGCGCGAATTTAGGCCCCTAGAACCCGAAACCAAGGTCCGTTTGAATAATATATATATATATATATATATATATATATATATATATATATATATATATATATATATATATATATATATATATATATATATATATATTATTTATTATTATTATTTATTTATTATTATTTATTTATTATTAAACTTATACAATGCATCTCACAATAACTTAAAAAATTATCAACCGATTTTGATGAAACTTGGCAAGAATCTTTCTTTTTATTAATGGCTTGGATGAATTCGTTAGCCAGCCCTATGGGACGAGTTTTTGCACACACAAAAACGTTTTTCCGAAAAAAAAAAAGTTTCTCAAAAAATAACAAAGATATTTTGATGAAATTTGGTATGTTGTCCTCATAAATACCTTACTACATACCAAACCTCAACTTGCTAGGTTTGTAGAAAATTAAGTTATGCAAGTTTGAAGCATTTAATGAAAATTCGCTACCATAACGCACTTGCTGCGTCCCGCATTTTTTTGGTGTTATTCTGGTATTAACCAAAATGCTAAAGTTAAAAATTGCACCTGATACTTTTTAAGGCTATATCTTTTAGCACAAATTGCTATAGCCTTTTCAAAACGTACGTGCATTAATTTTCACACGGTATAACCTTTGCAGTTTTGCGAAGTAATTCGCGGAAAATTTTACTCTTTTAGCGAACTCTTATTTTATGAAATTCGCTAAGAGTTATCGATGGTGAGACTTTGCAAAAAAAATTTCGAAAGAGCGCGAATATATATATGTATATATATATATATATATATATATATATATATATATATATATATATATATATATATATATATATATATATATATATATATATATGTGTGTGTGTGTGTATGTATGTATGTATATCTAACCGATAACTAAAAAAGTAATTAACCGATTTTGATGAAAGTCGGCAAACACCTTTCTTTTATATATAATAGCTTGGATGAGTTCGTTAGCCATCCCGATCGGACCAGTTTTTCTAGAAAAAAATTGTATTTAAAAAAATAACACAGCTATTTTAATACAATTTGGCACGTAAGTTGCCTTATGAAGACCTTACCACATACTAAAATTCAACTTTCTAGGTTTATAGGAAATTGAGTTATTCAAATTTGAAACATTTAATGAAAATTCGCTAGCATAACGCACTTGCTGCTTCCTGAACTTTTTAAATATTTGTTTTCCAAGTTAAAAACTTCCGAAGCAACAATCAGAGATGCAGTTTTAAATATACAGCTTCCACAGATATTTCCTTGACGGTGGGACATTTTTCGTTTTTTGTAATTTGATAATTCTTGTAAAGTGTATTTACAAATTGTGTCCAACTATAAATATAAAAAAGTTAATGTGTTAAATATTTTACAGCCACTTCCCTTTCATTATCTGTCAAAATTATCTCGATCTTCAAGTTCAAATTCCTTGAGTTTTGAAAACAGTCTATAATCGCTTGGTGCCAGATCTGGTCAATAAGGTGGATGTTCGAGCTGAACGCTGTTGCTCACAAACATTGCGATAACTGGCTTGAGACTTGATACATACTCCTGCTGGAAGAGAACCCCATTTCTCAACTTGCATGTAATTTCTTACTAAATAAAAAATTATACGGAGTCGCCAATCTTATAATATCTTCTTAATAATTAAAAAAAAAACAATGGTTTTGTATACGGATCCTCAATCTTAACTTCAGTTCGTGCAAAAGAACGATCGATGGGACTCAGTATGGAAAATAATATAATTTCATTATATAAGACGCAACGGTGTTCTGACGGTTCACCGGTGAACCGTCACCGCTATTCTCCATTGCATCGTATGGCAATGCCTGCCTTTTAAGACCGACTTGTTGGAGCGCAGGTATGGCATATTGAGAAGTCCTAAGAAGGACAGAACCGGTCTCTGTCTCCTGCTATGCATCCTACCGCAAGTACCGACAGGACTGAAGTGAAGATTTATTAAAATAAGTTACCCCGTGTAGGTATGATTTCATTTTAGTAGGGTAAATAGGTTTTCCTCTATAAATTTTTGCCTTGACGGTGCCAAAACTTTTGTAATTTTCTATTATTTGTTTACACTGTTCAGCGGCGGTTTGTCTTTACCTGGATATGTATCAGCAAAATATCTGGCACGTTCTTGATAAAACTTTGTAACATTCCCTATAAATAATAAACACATCAGAAATAATCATCGGGTGTATAATTTAATCGCACCGGCATGATTATTAGTAATAAGTAGTTGTCAATTGACAACAAACAGTGACGTTTCTGTAGTGCTCGGTAGTTTTCTTTTGACGCGCGTCGCCTTCATGGCTAACTAACAACAAAACTTGAAAGCCGTATTACATTTTTACAATATAAGAATGTTAAATTGTCAATATTTCGAAAACTACAAATTTTTGCAGACAACCTTGTACAAAGTTGTCCTCTTTTTTAATGCTGAATAAGATAAAATTATAAAAATTGGGGGTTTCCATTTGAAAAAAAGACAACGATTTTTTAAATTCAATTTTCAATGTGAGTTTTTGATCACCCTGTATTTATTAATTATCCAAATAATATCACATGCCCCTTCTACAAGGAAACCAACCACAATTAAATGGCAGAGGCTTTTATATAGGAGAAATTGATAGTAATGTTTAGGCCGGCAAACGTCATTTTTGACATAAAATTTGAGATATGTCAAAAACGATTGGACTTGGGTATAGGACATTAAACATAAAATGTGTCTAAAATGTCGTGTAGAATCTAAACATGGAATAATATATGGCCTGTCCTATTTAAAATAAGCAAGTTAACATCAACACACCGTATAACCGGAAGTGCCACCATCTTGAAAATACTGAGATAAATAAATAAATTGATTTAGACTATTTTATTGAACGTATAACTGAAGTTTCGCTGAAGGTCTTAGGTCAAACACAAATTCTGTATTTGACAAAGCTGAGTACTTCAGTGAAGTTATACGTTAAATAAAATAGTGTAAATCAATTTGTTTATTTATCTAAGTTGAAAATGGATTTACATCAAGTATCGGCCTCTACAATATCATATCTTGAAAATATTTTAGCCGAGTTGCTCCCATCGACTTCAGTCCAATTTTTTCAAAAATTTCCAAAGTATAGTTTCACAGAAATCGAGTGCACGCGTTCGTCGTGGGACACTCTGTATATATATATATATATATATATATATATATATATATATATATATATATATATATATATATATATATATATATATATATATATATATATATATATATCAAGTATCGGCCTCTACAATATCATATCTTGAAAATATTTTAGCAGAGTTGCCCCCATCGACTTCAGTAAGCTGCGAATTTTCCAAAGTATAGTTTCACAGAAATCGAGTCCAGGCGTTCTTCGTCGTGGGACACCTGTGTATATATATATATATATATATATATATATATATATATATATATATATATATATATATATATATATATATGAGAAATAATTGGTTCTCAGGTTGCGGCTCCAGAATTTATTTAAACTCGACGGTGCGGCTCTTGTTTTGGAATCATTTTTAAAAGTTTAAGAAAAGATTGAAAAAAAATGAATTCTAAGGCGTAATCATACTTATTTCTTAGTGTGGTGCATAAGGGTGGGTTGGGTCTGGAAATAACCTCTACGGTTCAGCGGTTCAACGCGGGTACCAAGTATTTCTCACACTTAGGGCCGTGGAAACCTTTCGGAACCTTCATATATATATATATATATATATATATATATATATATATATATATATATATATATATATATATATACATGTATCGATGCGATAATACAATAATTAAAAAATAATTGACCGACTTCCACGTATTAATATCCCAGATAATATCGCTTGTAACCCTAATTAGACCAGTTTTTTTGGGAGAAAATTGAATTTTATTTTATGCGAATTTTTAGATTTATAGAAATAAGGAGAGCTATTTAGATGAAATTTTATATCGAATTTGTCCTTATAGGAATTATACGTTGCACCAGAATTAATGTTTTTGTTGTTGGGCTTTTACAATGTTTTTATGAAACTTTGTTAGGCAAAGCACTTGCTGCGTCAGGCCTTTTTATTATATTTTAAATTTTTACGCTTTGAAAACAGTTTTTTTAAAATTTGAATCAAAGACCAATGTCGTTATAAGGGTAACAAAGTAAAGGTAAGGTATATTCTGGGCCGTAGCCAGGTGAGGGCGGATCAGGGCGACGCCCTGATTGAATAAAATTTCGCCCTGGCAGAAGACCTCTAAGAATAGCTATGAAAATATAATAAAAATTTAGTGTTTTTTCGACCAATGTATAATGGTTCATGATTTTTTTTAACATGGAAAAATAGCTGTCACATATAAGGGGAAAACGAGTGTCCGTGTTCTTGAGCAACGATGGTCTGGACATTTGGCCATTATCAATGTAATATTTTCCAATTACCAAGAAATTGTTAGAACACTGGACGAAATTGTGCAAAATAAGTCCATCTGAGGATACGATATAGCCAAAAGCATGGTAATAAAATATGTTATGTTAGAGACCGACTTTAATTTTTTCTTGATAATAAAGAAGAAAGTTTTGGGACTACTAGAACCGGCAGATTTCGCATTACAAGGACGTTCCACAAATCTAACAGATTTCGTATCTATAATTATTTGTGTTAAAAATAAGATTAAATCTCTTCGTTCGTCCGACGAATTTACCAAAATGGTTGAATAAGTAAAAAAATGATCAATGATAAACGACATAATGAATGATAGTGGAAAAAGGAACAAGAGACCAAATTCTACTTTGGAGGATTTATTTGTGATGGAAAAATTACCCCATACCGAGAAAGACAGCGACTACATTATAGAAGTTTATATTTTGAGACAATTGATTTAGTGCTTCTTCAACTGGATGAGAGATTTTCAGGCAATGATTGCCTCTTGTTGGCAATAAGCAGTATCTTAACCTCTTAAGAAATTAAGTATTTATAAAATTACAGTGTAATCTAAAGCAGTTTTTTTTATTAATTGTTGCCGGTATCGAATTACCGTCAGTTGAAGAAATATCAGTTGTCAAAGATTTTTTGGCAAATGAACCAAAGAGATAATATATTCCCTAAACCTTACGAACATAGGAAAGCTTTTAAAACAACCTACAATCTTTATGCAACAATTTATACTTTTAGGTGTAGTACGGCAGTATGCGAGTCGTCTTTCTCCTCATTAACTGCCGTCAACCGGCCCCAGAGGTATTCAAAAAGCCATTGACGTATGGCGAACCTTTCGTTTTTAGCTTTTGAAAAAAAGGACTAAATCTATATTTATTTCTTCGGAAGTTTAACAATGCATACAATCGTAAATTGCAGCTGCTTTAATTACATTATTTTAAATATTAAATACTTAATATTTGTACGAATCATTTTATTTCTTTTGTAAGTTAAACTATATATTATGTTCCTCATAAACTTCCTGCAAACAACTCATATATCTATCCGTTTGGGCATGTAAAAAAATTAAAAACATGCCCTGGCTATAAAATATAAGGCCCTGATAGTAGTAGCGACCTAGCTACGCTCCTGGGTGGATTCTCTCTGTTTATATATTTCTGCGTTCTTTATATTATATAACATTCTTAAATATATACATAGGTAGGAACTACATACACATCAACTCAAAATGTTTTAAGAGGATCTAAAAATAAAATGAAAAGGAATATGTGTCTTTAATAAGTTAGAAGACATCTTGAAAAGCAATACATGAAGTTTTATCTACGGATATATAAATTTTCGTCTTGATCACCCACCTATGTAAAAAGCAGCAGGAAGTTCCATTTGCCTCTGTGCGTGTGTGTTTGTGTCCCGAGTGCTACCTAAAAATAACACAATAAGGATTGTCATATTTGAGCGTTGCCTGATAAGAAATACCACAAAAATATTTATATATGCTTACTGTTTTTCAGTTAATTAAAATTAAATGTAAATTTGTATTCTGTTGTAAAACTAGATGTATTATCTCTCACTAGAACTGATCAGTGCGTTATAATAATCACGGTCAGCATACACCCAAAGTAAACATTGGAGATGTACGACACAGTCTCCATCTCGGTGTGCAACCAGGTAATATGTTCCACAGTGCCTCTAATAAACACAAAATGTTATAAATAGAGACTGTGTACAACCAACTAACTACTTTGTAAATCGTCAGCCCTGGTACTTTCTTTCCTAATACAGGGACAATGTATGTAAGGTTAGATGCATTCTGGCCATAATTAGAAATTCATATATGTCTATATCTCACAATGTTTTCTAAGGGTGGCTACCTTAACCGACTTACTTTAGCTGTATTCTGACTGTGATTAGTATAAAAGGCACTGATAAGCTCTATTAGAAGCGAAAACGGTATCTGTTTTTAATTATGGTCAGAATGCATATGGCCTTACACACATTGTCCCTGTATTATAGAAGAAACTACAAGGGCTGACGATTTACAAAATCGTTAGGTGGTTGTATACAGTCTCTGATTAGAACATTTTGTGTTTATTACAGCTGCCGTGATAACATACAAATTGGTTACGCACCGAGATGGCGACTCTGTGGTACATCTCACAGTGTTTTCTGGGGGGCTTAGCTTAGCCGAATTACTTTGAGTGTATTCTCACTGCAATTGGTATAACGCACTAATGGGCTCTAATGATAGCTAAACCGGTATGCGTTTTTAATTATTATCAGGAGGCACCTAGCCTTACACACATTGTCCCTGTATTAGGGAAGAAACTACCAGGGCTGACGATTTACAAAATAGTTGGTTGTACACAGTCTCTGTTTAGAACATTTTGTGTTTATTAGAGCTGTCATGATAACATACTACCTGGTTATGCATCTAGATGGCGACTCTGTCGTACATGTCGCAATCTTTTTTGATATCTGTTGTTATTTATATTATTCCATAAAGACTTTTAAGTTTATTACAAATTCACGAATAAATAAATAGAGATATTTTACCATAGAAGTTACTGTTATTATCATAAAACGAATATAACATACTGAACCGTCACTCTTATATATGTAAATAATAATAATATGAAGCGACTAGAAACAGACACTTACAGAGACTTCGCGCAATTTTAAAAACCAAACTGTCAGCTAGAAATATGTCTAAGGCTGTAACACGTATTCTACATAGGTCAGGTCAGGTCTACGAAAAAGGGATTCCGAAAACAGCGTACCCACCATTCCCAATCATCTATAGAAATGTTTTACTTACCCCGAATTCTGGGAAGGGGGGAATTCCTGATATGGTTATGCGGCACCAACGACAAGTTCAGAACTTGTGAGAGTACTTTTACGAGATATCCGACACGAGTATACTGCACAGGGCTGTGGTACTACAGGACAAAAATATAACACCCTTAAAACTACGTGACAAAAGTGACAATCCTCTTTTAGACCTACTCACCATTGAACACCAGGTGACACAATGGAAAAGTAAAACTCTGCATGGAAAGTACCGAGACACAATTGAGAGCGAGTTCATGGAGATGAAACATCTACGGAATATCTGAGATACGGTAATCTCTTCGTCGAAACGGAGAGATTTATGGCAGGCATCCAAAATCAGGTACTGCCAACATATTCGCACGGAAGGCAAATCCTTGTCGAGGAGCTGGATGAGATAAAGTATCGGTTGTGTGGAGAGAAATAGGAGTCGCTGGACCACCTGATGTCGGGATGCTCGGTGTTGGCACCAAAAGCATACGTAGAGAGGCATAATAGAATGGGTATGATAGCACATCAAAGCCTCCAAGAGAAGTACATGAGGCTTCCAGAGACGGTTCCGTATTACAGGTATGAACCACCACCATGTGAAGAACTGACATACAGGTTATATTAGAATAGAAAATTTATCACGGACAGAACAATTACCATCAGCATCCCTGATATTGTACTTACCTGCAAAGAGGATGGGAAAACCTTTATAATATACTTCGCAGTACCCCTCCCTAACAACATACAGGTTTATGCAGACCAAATAAAAAAGTGATTGCCTCTTGCCGATGAAAGAAGGCGGATGTGGGACAGGGAAAGTGTCACCGTGGTATCTATTGTCATCGGGACTACTGAGGCGATAGCAACAATATTAGAAAAGAATAGAGGCGATCTTGGTTTGGAGGAGGATTTGCGTATGTCCCTGTAGATGTCTGTACTACCAGACACGTGCAGTATAGTCTAAAAGGTCCTTGGAATACATTACAAGTGTTTATAACACTAACACATGAGCACACCATCTTGTCACAACAACCGATGAGTTGTTGCTTTTGAAAAACCAGGTAGAAGGACCAACCTGTGAATATAGAAAGATAATAATAATAACAATAATAATAATAATTATTATTATTATTATAATTATTATTATTATAATAATAATAATAATAATAATAATAATAATAATAATAATAATAATAATAATAATAATAATAATAATAATAATAATAATAATAATAATAATAATAATAATAATAATAATAATAATAATAATAATAATAATAATAATAATAATAATAATAATAATAATACCTTATGCGATATTAAAATTTTACACTGTGTTTTACCAATTAGGCAAATCCTTGTGCCCCTATTAAAACACAATTTTAACAACGTTTTTTCAGAAACGCCAAACTGCGAGATTGCTTTGTCTTCTGTCACTAACATTTTCTTTATGAAGTTTCTCAGCGGTCCAGTTTACCACCAACAATTCTGCAAGAGTCATGAATACCAATATACCCTTTAGTATAAATATAAACGCTTTTACCATCTCTTGTCTTAATCTTGTATGAAATTAAAAACAGCTTGTGGCTAATGAAACTACCGTTCAAGGCCATCTACTCCAGAATACAATACAATACAATACAATCCCTATCTTCGCAAAAAGGTTAATTATTTAGGACAAAAATTTTGGAATCAGTTTGACAATCGCCAAACAAAAAAAAACACAAAGAAGAATACGAAGTTTTAAGCCTGTAGATTGTATATTATTGAATGAGTCGTTTAGGCCGTTGGCCTCTTAGCGGTGCGACCCAAATGGGCCTTTTGTGCAATGGTTTAAAACCTGCGTTGCACATTAAAATGTTTCGATGCTAAAAATTATTAAATTTGGTTAGTCTTGCTTTTTTACGTTTTTTCTTAATACAACAAATTTTAATACCATACTATTTAAAAATCATTTATTTGCACACGTATATTTTTTAACTATTATTACTAACTCGTCTTTTTTTTCAGATTTAGAATCGACAACACGGATCACATAATAGACGTAAATAAGGGAAACGTTCAATTCGAATATGATCAAGTCAACATCATATGTCCTGTATATACTCCTGGGACTTACGACGAGGATGCTGAAAAGTACATAATCTATAATGTATCAAAAGAGGAATACGAAACCTGTAGAATTACGAATCCGAATCCAAGAATCATTGCTATTTGTGACAAACCGTACAAGCTCATGTATTTCACGATAACATTTAGACCATTCACACCACAACCAGGAGGCTTGGAATTTTTACCAGGAAAGGACTATTACTTTATTTGTAAGTATTACTTTCACAATGTATTTGTTAATAATGCTAGTTGTTCTAATATAATTACTATTTAGACAGGGCTTTGCAACGAAAAAAGCGAAACTTCATTAAATTGTTATTCGAACACCTAGTCTACATTCAAAAATTAATACAATTTGCCAAATTACCATTCCCATGATTTGTTAGGTAGGTTTGTAAGGTTATATTCAGCTGGGAATCTTGATCATTTTGCTCTTTTTCCTGATCTTTTCCAAATATACTTCAACACACTGAGTCCAACAATCCTTTAGCATTTAATTTGGCAGGCTGCTGGGAAGAACGTGAAAATTTGAAGCAAGCAAAAGTTCCTGTTAAAGTTTCTTCCCAGGGAAATCTTTTGTGTTTTTATATTTACCAATAACACTTTTTTCTAATGATACGTGTCCTCTTAAAATACACGACCTAAGCAAAAGTAAACAAAACAATACTTTATTTAGTATTGTTTTGATCCATTATAAGACATATTTCATATCGCGTTTTGCTATGCAGAAAACGATAAAAAAAGCATCTTTATCGACTCGAACTTCAGACTCACATAGATGTCATATACCAAAAACGTTTATTATCCTTCTATGTAATCATGTTGGCCGTCATTTTCATGTGATAGATTCAGTAGAAGAGCGTATGGGAGTGTATGTATTAGTTCTTTAAGCACTTTAAAAATATATTCCATATAACGATCTGTGACACTAATAACGCAGATTTTTAAGCATTTTTTTAAGTATTTTTTTAAGTTTGAAAAAATTACATCTTGGAGTAAACTGAGTAGGCCGCTTTTTTAGTCACTTAATTCTAAAGTATCAAAGATTGTATGTACCAAAGGTGAGATTATTATTAGTTCGGGTTTTTTTAATGATGTGTACAAAATCGTTCTACACGTGCGTGCACGCAAACACCATTTTTTTGATTTTAGTATTAGTGAATTTTTATTTTAAAAAATTCACTAATAGAGAGGTATCGATGGTGAGACTTTGCAAAAATTATTTCAAATGAGCGCGAACTAGGACCCCTAGAACCCATATCCGGGGTCAGTTTCAATTTTTATATGTTTATATATATATATATATATATATATATATATATATATATATATATATATATATATATATATATATATATATATATATATATATATATATATATATATATGTATATGTATATGTATATGTATGTATGTATGTATCCAACCGATAACTCAAAAAATAATTAACCGATTTCGATGAAACTCGGCAAGTGCCCTTCTTTTATTAATGGCTTGGATGAGTTCGTTAGCCAGGGAAATCGGACAAGGTTTTCCGGGAAAAGTTTCAGTTTTCTTTCTAAAAAAAGATGAAGCTGAAAAAAAATCTGATTTTAATATATCAATTTGAATTTATCAAATGGATATAATAAAATTTGAGGTATTCTTATTTATTTTACTTATTTACTTAATTATTTATGTAACAAATTATACAATGTACAAAGGAAGTAAGCTAAAGCTAGTGCTTGCTCCTGAGTGTACAATTTAAGGTATTCTTGAAATAGTTGTCTATACCAAAATCTTTACATGGACATCTATGTACATCTGATGACTTTCGCGTAGAAACAACACACATTCTCTTAATTTTCTTCGCCATTTTTTTTTAAAAACCTTCTGCAGTTTGCTAGTTTTTGTATTATTATTATCTGTAGTTCTAACTCGTTTTGCGGTTAATCGTTTAAAATTATTTCTGAGGCATCCCAAAAACCTGACAGCAGTAACTTTCTAATTAACAGTGCTTTTACCTTGACTTTACACCGAAGAGAAATCGCTATACCTTCACACTTTGCTTTTATTCTTTTCAAGTTCTTAGTGATGAACACGACCAAGAAATCTTAATTTTCTGGTAACAAACATTACATTTGTCTATTTAAGATTTTGTTGCTCTCGGTTGGTTTAATGAGTTAAATTGATTTATTTTGCTTTCCGTCACCATTTCTAAACTTCATTGCTAGTTATTTTAATGATAAGATGTTATTTGCATTACCCATCATTTAGTTGACATAAGTATGATAATCTATTGCTTCCATTAACAACTGCTAATTCTCTAATTAAGTATAATATAAATTGCTTTTAATGACCACATTAAAAAAAAATCAAATTAATGGCATGTTAGGTTTAATAATAATTAATAAATGAATAATTGTATTTATATAACAAAATTAACCTTAAATTCTTTATTATTAGTGACATTTTAAAAACGTGGTTCTGTAAATAAATAAAATGTTTATTTATTTATTTGTGGCAACCCATCTACAGAAAAAAAAAACATCAAAAGTGTAAAAAAAATTATTGCAAATATTTTTTTAAGAAAGCAGGCATCAAATTTGGTGACCAGTATAGCCTATATAGTAGAAACAATGTACCATATTTCATCAAAATAACTTCATTGTTTGAAAATGTACAACCGTTTTCCGAAAATAAACTTAAAATGTTCCTGAAAAAACTTGTTTCCTGGCCAACCTTAGGTTAATAGCAAATTAAGCTATTGAAATTTGAAGCGTTTGATGAAAATTCGCTACCATAGCGCGCATCCAGAATGTATTTTCTTACAAACACGCATTATATTTCGATGGAAAATGCCAAAATGCGATAATATAAGGCATGTTAGATTAAAAAAAAAATGAAAATTTGTATCACTAATAACTTATGGGCCAGCCTGTGAAAATAATTTCATAAAATGCAGCTCAAGACACCCTATAAATACGGTATACAATTTTTTTTGGTATCTTGTATAATAACGGATGTATTTCCTGTAGAAATGCCTCACGGTGTATATATGAAAACAGATAGAGACTGAAACTAACCCCGGATGTGGGTTTTAAGGGGCCTAGTTTGCGTTAATCTGAAAAAATCTTTTCAAAATTCAAAAGTAGCGGTCTCCTCATCATCGAATGTTTTCTACGAAAATTCGGTGAAAATTATAGACTATTAAACCACAACCTCTATGACTGAAACTACTGCCAAAGCACCAGAGAAAGGGTCTATTTGAAATTAGTTTTCTGGAAATATTTGATAAATTGAAGAACAATGACGGTTGAAACTGAAACTTAAGGTTTTGTAATACACTAAACTTAAGGTCTTGTACTACACTCTTCTTGCTACATTTTCTCTACATAAACCGTATTCGTTTCAGGGTCTTTGACTAAATGTTGCCAATTTTGACGTTTCAAATCGCGACTTGTATATATATATATATATATATATATATATATATATATATATATATATATATATATATATATATATATATATATATATATATATATATATATATATAAATGATGTTCTATGGAAGCTCACTTGAAATACGCTGGTCGACCTTGTGAGACTACTAGGTATCCGAAAATTGACCATCCAATTTTGGTATAGCGGACTGTACAATGTACAACAACTATCCTATAATTTGTAACTGTCGAAGTACTCCCAGATTTATGTATAGGAAATTCAAAGCCAGGTTTCCGAACACTGGGCACACACCACTAGCTAAACCTTTGTTTACTAAAAGTCACAAAGGATAAGTGATTCCTGCACTACAAGAACGTAAAAATATAGAGGCATACCATCCAGCCCTGGACCCTTGTTCAAACTGAAAGATTCTAGTCACTAGTCACTTTATCGATTGAAATTAGCGATTCCTCTACACTATGTGCACATTACAGGAACTCTCCCCCCCTCCTCCTCTCTCTCTATCTCTCTCTCTCTCTCTCTCTCTCTCTCTCTCTCTCTCTCTCTCTCGGTTTCCAATACTTCTCAATCCTCCACGCAGATCATCTGTAATAAAGGCCGAAGAAAATGAACCCCTGGAAGAAATTCGCTATTTGTTGTGTATCTTTAGCTATCCGACTTCCAAACTTCATAACATTAGGTAATCCACTATCAGGTCTCTGTAGATTGACGTAATTCCAGAAATGTCACTTTTAATTAAAGCTTCCATCGATCTTATATGACTTTAGTAGCATTGAGTAGTCAATATTTTACATTGGTGACGTAAACATGCAAGTTCTTGATAACTTGCTGCTGTACCTGTAGATTTGTACCTCTTATGGGATTTCCTCTTCTGTCGTCCAAAGACCTAAGCTCAGGAGTGGACAAAACTGGAAACTTTTACATCGGAGTCCAAGTTTCCAGGAACATATGAATCACATTTCTTAAAATTGAATAAAAGAAATCAACATTCTCTGCAATATTAGAGCAGAATGAACAGTCCCAATCAGTAGGTGAAAGTTGTAGGTTTATGATCCATAGTTAGCTCTTCCGAAGTTACATACATAACCTGAGTAGGTGAGTGGCGACGGCGGCGCAAAACCAACATCAACGGTTAGATAAAAAGCCGAATGAGATATGTAATAGTAGAGTAGTGGATCACATGCAAACTATGTACGAGAATATACAATCTCGAGCTATGATTCATAAGTGGCAAAGGGAAATTCTGGTGGGATATAAACTTGGAACTGACGTTTCGTTGGTTTTTATCAAAACTAATAATTCCTCATTTTCATAACTATCATTTTAATGTATTCTCTTAGACTCCAAATCAGGCCCTACACGTACCATAGCACCACCACCTCTGGTAACACCTATTCCAGATAAGTCAGGATCTGGTCTATATACATTAAAGCAAATACAACCAAGTTCATGATCACCATTTCCATCATATAACCAAGTTCCTACCAGAGCAAAAACTACACGTACCATAGCACCACCACCTCTGGTAACACCTGTTCCAGATAAGTCAGGATCTGGTCTATATTCATTAAAGCAAATACAACCAAGTTCATGATCACCATTTTCATCATATAACCAAGTTCCTACCAGAGCAATAACATCAAAAGCACAGAGAGGAACAGCTTGAGACAATGATGGAAGCTTAGTTTAGTACTCACTCCGTTAACATTCTAAAAAAAGACTGATAAACTTTTGGATCTCCATGATTCAGGTTTGGAAAAAATCTCAGTGTTTTTCTTAATGGGGTAAAAATCACGAACAATAATTCCCTGTGATCATAACTTCTCGTCGAATATCTGAAACTTGACTGATTCACGCACACCAATTTTAAAAGATGAATAATCGAGTGTTGCTAGAGAGCATTCTGCGCTTCACATTCATACTGGAAATAACTGAGGGAGCATACAACTTGAGTAGATGTGGTGTAGTGTTTTGATGAGCACGACCAACGTATAACCACCGCCATCTTTCCACTGCAGAAACCCTGAATGCAAGAGCTGAATCACTTGATGGCTCCTCAGCAGAAAAACTAGCAACATGTTAGTTTGGTTGTCCACTAGTTGTATTCTTTTGAATAATCTTCGGTTACGTTATTTACTAGGAGATTTTTAAAAATCTAAACAATTAAAAAAATATCACGGTAATGTCAAGAACCTTCTTATAAAAATTGCACAAGGTAATATCTGGTTAAATTGATTGACATTTATACAACCACTATCAGACCACTGCGTTCAGATCAAGTATTTTTTAATACAATTATCTCAATATACTTTACTCCATTACCAAATTTTTACTGCTTATTTATCACACGGGCCTTTTTGGTAAGATATATTGGTATTGTTCTTGAAGATACTCCGGAGTCAAAGAAGTTTAACCGCTTGTTCCTGAACACTGTTACTATTAAATGTCGAAATGTATAATGTAATAATGTATATATTAACAATGAAACAGGCCAATGTCACCTGAATGACACAGGGATGTTCATGTACGTCAAAAAATTAACAATAAGAACGACAATAGCACACACAATAAGCATAACAATTAAGGAAAATTTTTCCTTAAATAATACAAAACAAAGATACTTATAAAACACACTTATAACGTTTATAACGTTCAAAAGATAAGAGCTGCAGATCCAGTATCGTAATCTTTTCTTTCAGAATAGTTTCAGGTGCCGAATCTTTTTAAATCTAACTTTAATGCAAATTATAATTCTTAAATATTTACATTTATATACCTACATATTTATCTGTACCAATGATTTATTATTATCTACGGAAACCATTTATGAAGCATTCGCTATTTGGAAAATCCTCATTTCATATAGCATAAATTTAGTTGCATGTACCTGTCTATTAATTAAAACCGAATCTAAGTAAAATCAGACAGTTAAACTATACTATTGTAAACATTTTTGCACACTTTGTAATGTACCCTGTCAACAGAGATAAAAATCTATGCGGATGTAATTAAATAATGTTCCCCTTTTACTTTTTACTTTTCTACAAATTATGAAACGCACATGAGGGCATCTAGATTTACTTTCTACCCGCACGTCAGGCAGCCGTTAAAACTCTAAACAAGGCGATTATAAAGGGGATTTTTTTGATTATAATCTGCAACCTTTAATGAAACAACGCAGGTCTTCTATCTTACACAATTCATTATGTAGTAGTAGATAAAGCACTTCTAAAAGCACATTAACTGCAGTATCAAGTGAAAATAATTTCCTCGTAAATATGAAAACGTCAGGACGCAGCAAGCGCGTTATGGTAGTGAATTTTCATTAAAATGTTTTTGAAAGCAAATATGTGTGTTTTTTTTAAGAAAGCAGGCATCAAATTTGGTTACCCGTGTAACCTATATAGTAAAAACAATGTGTCATGTTTCATCAGAATAACTTTATTGTTTGAAAATGTACAAAAATTTCCGAAATTAAACTTAAAGTATTCCCGAAAAAACTCGCTTCTTGGTCAACCTTATAGGTTAATAGCAAATTGAGCTATTCAAATATGAAGCATTTGGTCAAAATTCGCTACCATAGCGCACTTGCTGCGTCCAGAATTTCTTTTCTTACGAACATGCATTAGATATCGATGGAAAATGTAAAAATGCAATAACATAAGGCGTGTTTGATTTTAAAAAAAGAATATTTGTATCACCAACGACTTATGGGCCATCCTGTGACTGTGGAAATATTTTTTAAGATGTAGCTCAAGACACCCTATAATTAATATATACAATTTTTTCATATCTTCTATAATAACGGATATATTGAGCTTTATTGATTTTTTTACGAAAATTCGACAAAAATTATATACCATTAAACGATAAACTGTATACCTAGCTAAGGCTACTGCTAAGCATCAGAGAAAGGGTCTATTTGAACTGAATTTTCTGGAAATATTTTAGTAAAATGAAGGACAATGACGGTTGAAACTAAGACTTCAGGGTTTGTAAAACATTCTTCTTGAGACATTTTATTTCCATAGCCCGTATTATATTCAAGTTCTTTGCCTAAATATTGCCAACTTTGACGTTTTAAATCGCAATTTTGACGTTTTGAGGAAAACCCCAATTTATTTTTCTTTAAATGCCTATAACTTTTTTGTCTTTTGACCTTCGAAGCTAAATTTTGGTGGGTGACTTATCTATAAGGTTATAAACCCGCGTGCCAAATTTGGTTGCCCTTACTTTGTTAATTCCGGAGATATAGATTTTCCTGGCTAACGAACTTATCCAAGCCATTTGCAAAAGGAAGGTATTCACCAAATTTAATCAAAATCGGCCCATTCTTTTTTGAGTTAAAAAAATGCTTCAAAATTTGCAATGTTTTTTGCGAAAATCCGAAAATATTTTTAACAATAACTTTTTAAATCTGTATTATTAATGTCCAAAATTTTACAAAAATATTTTTTTTTCGAAAATGTGCATACAGGGTGGACAAAAAATTATGACCATGTTAATGAACCAGTGTTGCTGTCGGTGGCGCCGCCAAGCGGCAGTGGTGAAATTGATAGCGTCATCGTGTTACGCATGATGCCTAATAATACCATGCCACCTTTCATAATAAAATGTTACACTATTTTCAAGATATTTGAAAAAATAGTTTTAAGAAAAATTATTTAAACAGCCTGTAAAACGAAAACGTGTAACATTTTTCTAAAGGTATGTTGAGTCAAATCGCCTTATTTTTGTGCCAGCAATCAGCCCTCTACTAATGTCCAATTAATTATGGGTCACTCCTTATGACCATATCAAATTAATTATTACTTACCTTTTTCGTACCAAAGTACATTTAAAAATTTTAGTATTTTTGTTTGAAAATAATCACATAATCTGATCGGTTAATAGAATCGAATAAGAAACTGAAAAAATCATGCTATGCGATTATTAATGTAAATATTTCCAAAACTAAAGTCTGTAGGTATGGGGAGTGTTATACAGAACTTGAATCAGGAGGGCATGCCCTTCACTTCTAAAACACAAAATACAGGCGGTTTCATTAAAAAAAATGGAGTTAAGGCAGTTTGGATTTTTTCAAATTCATACACTTTTTTAAAAGCGCGTATACGGCAGTTCGATTTTTCTTTAATTAATACACACAAAAACTTTTCTGAATGCATCAAAAGGATGAACGCTATTGAATTTTCTTTTCTCCCAAACATGCATCGTAATTCGATGGGAAATGGAAAAAGGCAATAATATAGGGAGTGCTCGATTAAAAAAAAGAAATTTTTTATCACCAATGAATTGTGGGCCACGCTGTTAATGTCAAAATAATTTTTTAAGATGCAGTTCAAGACACTCTATAATGAATGCATACAATTTTTGCTTGTATCTTGTATAATAACAGATTTATTGAGCTTTACCATAGAAATGCGTCACCCTGTATATATGTAAACATATAAAAACTGAAAGTAAGCCCAGATATGGGTTCTAGGGGGTCTAGTTCGCCCTCATTTGAAGAAATATTTTTTCTGCGAAAATTCGCTAAAAAATATAGATTTTAAACCATCAACTCTATAATTAAATCTACTGCCAAAGCATCAGATAAAGGGTCTGTTTGAAATGAATTTTCTGCAAATATTTTAATAAAACGAAGAACAATGACGGTTGAAGCTGAAACATTATAAGGCTTTGTAAAACACACTTCTTGTGACATTTTATCTACATAAAGTTGCTATTTTTGACGTTTTAAATCGCGACTTTGACGTTTTAAGAAGAAAAACTGTAAAATTACCAAAGAAAATATTATTGGCATATCTTGGCCTGCTTTGCGCCAGAAAACTTAGTCTTTGTAATATACAATAGATTTTATTATCCACACATAATATTTTGGTTTTGTGCGGCACCCAAAATGTTTTCTTTAAATGACTAGAGCTTTTTTTTTCTTTTAACTTGGACATAATTTTTTGTATATAGTATGCTTTTTGTAATATAAACCTGCTTACCAAATTTCGTTGCTATAGCTTTGTCGAAGCGAAGAAGCGAGTAACTTCTAGAATCTGATTAGGAGGTCGCAGGTTCGAGTACCGTATTCAGAGAGTCGGTCTTATATAAATTGAAACTGACCCTGGATATGTATTCTAGGGAGCCCAGTTCGCGCTCATTTGAACAATTTTAAAAAAAATTCTAGTCGCGATCTCCTGATTAGTGATTTTTTTCTACGAAAATCCGCTAATAATTTTATTCAAAAGCTAATATTTTACACATAATGTAAAGCCGTTTTAAAATAACTTTTCAAGCTCTTCATTTTCAAGATATTCAGTCTTATCAAATTTACAAGTTTTGCTAATATAGATACCTTAACAATTCTTTTAGAGGCATCCTTTCTAATAATATTACATAAATGTCAATTTGGGTTAGGTAAGCTCCTACTACATACCATATCTCAGTAAAGTTTGTAACAAATTCATTATTTTGACGTCCATAACTTCGATTCTGGTGAAAGTTTTTGTAGTGGGGTTTCAAAATATTACTCATTTGATTTTCACATCAGCGTTGTTGTCAGGCTTAGAGTTTTTTCAGAAAAGCTATCTAATTTTAAAAGAAAACATATAGGGTATGTTTTTAGTGATTTTTTAAATTATGAGGCGATCCCGACTTTTAAATTCTGAAAGAATATTTTCGAGTGAGCGAGAACTAGGACCCTAGAATCCATAATCGGGGTTAGTTTCAATTTTTAGATGTTTCGATAACTCAAAAAATAATGGGCCGATTTTAATGAAATTTGGCAGGTACCTTCCGTTTGTAAGTGGCTTGGATAACTTTGTTATCCAGGAAAATCGGATCATGTTTTCCAGAGAAATTTTGTGTTTTATTTTGGAAAATTTGTGTGCCTCCAAAAATAGCGAAGCTACCAGCAAATTTTGTACGCAAGTCTATATCATAAAACGTATCTTACGTACCAAAATTCAGATCTCCGAGTTAAAATAAAAAAGTTATAAGCATTGAAAAAAATTTGGGTGCGACTGGTGGCCAGTGCATGGCAGAGGACCAAAATATTTTGCGTGGTTAACAAAATGTATTAAATATTGCAGACAAAGATTCAGTTTTCTTGGTGGCAAAAGGTCAAGAAATAGGTACTAGAAAAATTACTTTGAAAATTTTATAATTTTTCTTCTTAAAAAGTTAAAGTCGCGATTTGAAACGTAACAATTGGCAATTTTTTGGCAAAGAACATCAAACGAAGTCGAGTGATATGGATGAAATGTCGTAAGAAATGTGTCTTACAAACACTGAAGTTCCAGCATCAACCGTCACTCTCCTTCATTTTACTAACGTGTTTGCAGAAAATTCATTGCAAATTTTCCCTTTCTATGATGCGCTGACAGTAATTTCAGTTATAGAGTTTGTGGTTTAATTGCCTATGATATTTAGCGAATTTTCGTGGAAAAAATTCGCTAAAGAGAAGACCGCAACTTTTGAATTTTGAAAAGATTTCCTCAAATAAGCGCAAACTAGCCCATAGCCGGGGTCAGTTTCAGTATTTATATGTTACATATATATAAATTGACACATTTCAACAGCAAACCTCAATATATCCGTTATTATACAAGATACGAGAAAAAATTATAGACGTTAATTATTGTCTTGAGTCGCATGTTATAAAATTATTTTGATAATCACAGGTTGTTCAAAGTCATTGGTGATACAAACTTATCTTTTTTTAAATAAAACATCCCTTAATATTATTGCATATTTGCATTTTCCATCAAAATATAATAATTTATATTTTTTATGAAAAAACAGTTGATATTCTTTACGGTTTTGAAGTTCTTTGAATTGTCTTGCAACTTTTAACGCTTCTCGCACATAACAAAAATTGTGAAACAGCGTTTTTACTAATCGATAGCGAGGTCTCATAAAAATTCCGCATTCGGGGACGTTTTCGTTTATACTTATCGTCGAAAAAATCAAGGTGCCATATACAGGGTGCTCTCGCTGAATTTTAAAAAATTCAAGCACCGTAACTTAAGTTTTTTAAATAGAACAGCTACTATTTTATGTTTCAGGTGTAAAGCGCATGCCCTTTGCTTCAACTCTTGTGTAATACTCTCTTTACCTAAAGTCTCTGGTTTTGAAAATATTCACATTCAGTTTTCGTAGAATTGTCAAAAAGCTTTTTGTGAGTAATTCTATCTTGGAAACTGCGTAAATTGCTTGAAAAGGTTCGTTGGCCACAAAAATGAGACCAGTTTTTTCGGGAATATTTTTAGTTTATTTTCGGGAAATTTTGTACTTTTTTTAACTACAAAGTTATTATGATGAAATATCGTACATTGTTTCTACTGTATAGTATATACCTACTGTTAAACAAACTTGATGTCTTTCTTTAAAAATAAAGCACTTGTGCCATTAAAATTATTTTTATGAAAATTCGGTCCCCTAACGCACTTGCTGCGTCCAGGCTCATTTTTAATTTATAGTTGTCAGAAACGTGTATAAGTAAACTCTATTTTATTCGCAAAGAGCGAAACTGGTTGCAGATAAGAAAACAAGCACTTCTGAAGCCAGAGAAAAATGATTTAGCGACTGCCCTCTCAGAAATGATTTTTAGGGTTGGTCACGGGACAGGCGTCCACGTTCAAAGTATGTCTTATGTTTGAATGAGGTCATCATGCATACGTTTGATAAACTCGTTGTACATACTGAAGTCTATCATGATACGATAGTCTCACGAAGAAAATAATCATTTGAGTAGCACGTTGGTAGACTCCAGTAGCCCTGATATCTCAAACCAGGTTAGGAAACCATGCAACGACTTCCTGCTTTAGGTACTGTCAGACAAGGACAATGTTCAATGGACTTCCGAATGGAAAGGACCAATCTGTACAACAAATTGTCTGTCTGTTGAAAAGCATTCAACTGCAGATGCAAGTTTCTGCGAGTTTCAGCATAATTAGGTAAGTCTTCTAGGTCTGACTTGATCTAGGCCTGACTTGATCTAGGCCTTCTCAATGTTAACAACCCTGTGAGAGAGAAAGATGTTGACTTGAAGGCATCTGATACATTTGATTTCTATGAGACCATAGGAACCCGGCTTTTCTCTCCAAAATTCAAGGTTTTAAAATAATTTTACAGCAACTTCTCGCACACTGTCTACTGAGTTTGCTTCTCTTCAACAATTTTTCAACTCTGTATAGTAGGATGGATGCTGATCAAATTGAGAAAGTTAAGAAGCAATAGCAAAACTATGGTTTATTGGTAGATTGAGCAGGTACCAACTTTAGGAGATAACGATGTGTTATTAATTGAATAGTGTACCTAATTTTCAACATTGAATTGAATCAATTGCTTATTTAGAGATGTATAATTTGGCGATGGTTCTAGAGTTGTTTTTGTTTATAAATTGAATTTTATATTTTGTAATAGCGTTTTTTTTTATTGCAGCGACTTCATCAAGGGATGATTTACACAGGAGGATTGGGGGCCGATGCTCCACTGACAACATGAAAATTGTATTCAAAGTATGCTGTGCCCCTAATGAGAATCAGTTTAACGGAACATTTAAGACAAGTAGCACAATGTCAACCACCCTCAGCTGGCCCGCTCGTCCTACTCCTGGAACTTCCACGACACAATCTACCACACCAATTGTTATGAGAACTGATACACCTTCAACATTGAAACCCACCAAGAAGATGAGTAAGTCACCTTGCGAATATAAATTGATACTTTTATTCTTGATTTTCTTCGTAGGAAGAAACTCAAATGAGGATATTATGCCCAATCCACAATCTTCTTGAGATTTCTGCATTTTTTAGTCAAAGATCCTTCTTTTGACGACTAAGTTAACTATGGTGATTTCAAGCTAAAATAGCTGGTGTAGGACATTAGATCTTGTATTTTTTCTTGAGTGGATTATTATAGATCTTTTTTTGTAATTCATTATTACAGTCGAAAGGCGAAGTTACCTTACTGTCGTTACAACGGCCGAGTTCATCAGGCGCCAACAGCTGACTTTAAGCGCTTATCTGCTCACTACCAATACATTTCAGCGGTTAGGCACTGTTACTGTTGACTTCAAGCACTATTTAGTTACGTTTGTCTGTCATTACGCTTTGACAAATCGACAATAGTTGAGTTCCAGACAACCACAGCGGGGATGTTGAACGCACAGCTATTCAACTGTTGGCAACTGGTGAACTCGGCTCGTGCCTCTTATGGCTCTCTGTCCACAAAAACTTTTTTAACCACATTGTGGCTTCTGCACTTCGTCAATTGGGCCAGGTTTGCCTCTTAGTCTACATATTCCTTTTTTTTTCAAGTATATGTCCTGCAAATAATGTTATCAGAAAGTTATTATGTCTAAGAATATCTCCCAACAAATTTTGCTCTCCTCTCAATTTCTTTCTGCAAGCATTTTTAATCTCTCACCTCTTCTAGCCCACTTTTTATTCTTCTTTCTATCGGTATACGTTGTCTTTGATTTTTCACTATGTTCACAATTCAAAATCTTCTATTTTCTTTATTCCACGTTTATTCCAAGCCCAGATTTACACACCATGCATTAGGACACTCCACACACATGACAATGAATATCTTTCTCAAGTCCAAGTGGAAATGTTTATTAATGAGAAGAGTAGTTTGTCTATTGAATACTTGCTTTGACACACCGAGCCCCCTTTTCAGTTTTGCCACATTTACTATAATCCGTAGTAACACTTGCAAGGTACATATACATTTTTACTTTCTGAAGTTATTGGCCGGTTAGATTTGTATCCATTTTTCAACTTTTTAATTTGATTCTTCTTAACACACCGTCCAGTACACTGAGCATCATTTACAATCCTTTTTCTGTTTATGCTCTCAGCGCCACGTTATCTTCATAGTTATACAAATGGAACTATTGTCTATTAATTTTTATTTGTGCTAACCTTTATTTCAGACTATGTATATATATATATATATATATATATATATATATATATATATATATATATATATATATATATATATATAGGGTGGCCCAACGAAAATTATGCATCCAGTTTCTTTTTTTTTTGTGAATTTGGGGGAAAACGTTCGGGCCCGTGATTTTTTTATTTTTAGGGGGACACATTTTACGCATATTTTCCAACCTACCCCTCCAACCCCCTAGCGGGAAACAAATACACCCTTGAAATTTCAAATGGCAAGTGGGGTGGAGTCATACATTATTTCAAAGGGTACACAATTACCTTTCCAATGATGCCTTATTTGTTGGCTCTTACTTCAACAGTTAAAGCAAAAACGGCTTTACAAACTTAAACTCCATAGTTTTGGTATCTATTAAAAAGTCACGTAAATTTCAGTTTGTAGGAGTCAAAACAACCAAAATTTGTTTAATTCATTATGTTAAGATACTTTAAATGTGTGTTAGATATTACAAATTATTAAAAAGAAAATAAATACTCCTCGCATACTTATTTTTATCCGTACCCATATTATTTCTTTGGGAAACACATCCACAATTTCTTATACAGGCCGTAGCCCCTTTTATTCGGCATTATTATACCGGCTCCCTGACTGCCACGTGCATTTTCTTCAACACCGGACCATATGCTATACCAATTGCTCATCACGCCGCTTTTGTTTTATCTCAATCATGCAGAATATGTCAACCTTCCTCTTGCAAAATCTGATTTTCTTAACCTCTCACACCTTGTGCATTCATTATATTAAGCAGTGTACTGCAATCCACAATATGTAATGGTTTTTCCACATCTACAAATGCAATTAACGTATTATCTCTTATTTTTCTCAAGTCCTTTCTGCCATTGTTTTAAGTCCTTCTCTAGTTCCTCCGCCAGGTCTAAATCCGAACTAATCTTCATCTAGACAACTGTCGAATCTGTTTCTTATCTATTTTTCACTGTGATTAGCAGACTTTTTGCCACGTGAATATTTTCCTGTGCTGGTTGCATTTTTGCAGGTTCCTGTTTTTTTAGAATAGTATTATATTACTTTTACTCTTTATAAAGTCACTGGGCAGGTCTCTCCATGTATCTAATATATAATATTTCGGAATCAGATAAAACAAATTTCCTTCCGTTTTTCACCAGAATTTTCTTCGCTGTTAATTCGTGTACGACAGGAGTTTTTCCTAGTCTAAGTTCCTTGAAGGCTTTATCAAATTCTTCTCTTGAACTAAGCGGGCCCAGAGCATCTGGGGTTTTCTTTCCCAACCCCTCTATATGTATAATTTTCTTTACAATTAATTTCGTCTCCATTATATAACTTTTATAATAGGCTTTTCGGTATTTAGTAATACGTTTCTTTACTTTTTCTTCCTGATTTATATTGTTGTCTTCTTATCTGCCGGTAAGCGTATGATTAGACCGCCTTTTTTAATGTAATTTTAGTTCTCTTTGTTATTTCTTTGAATCCATACGATTTGGTTTCCTACATTTTTATTTGATCATAGTTTTAATTTGTTTATGTGTACTGTGTGCATCTTCGTTGCTTATCTTTCATCACCTTTTACGTCCTTGTATTAAGGTTGTTCGAAGTAATCCACGCTTTCCTTGATTCTAGTTGCTTACAGTCCAGTATTTTTCACAGCTGCGTTTAAACCGCTATTTATATCTGCCCTCGCAGATATTCCACCGTTGATATTTGTCTTATTTGTTTCTTGTCCCCTGTGGGACCGGGGACGAACTAAAAGAATAGGCCCAAGGTAACTCCTGCCTGTCGTAGGAGGCGACTAATTAGAGTCAAGCACTGGCGGGAGTCCGGTCCAGACAGGCCCGGCGGATATCTGTGGGGAGTGATGTACACCCGGATTTTGAGGCCTCCACTGTGTGCTTCGAAATGGACAGTTGAACTCGCTTGGTTGTTACTCTGGAGCGGGATTCCAGATGTTACCGCCTTGGGTTAAGCACTGGCGGTGTCCAAACGACCCGGATGAGGTTAAGATCTCTGGGGAGTGGTATACATCCGGATTTGAGGCCCCCCACTGTGTGCCTCGAGACCGACAAACGACTCCGGTTGGTTGATGCTCGAGAGCGGGCCTTGGTCGGATGTCGCCTTAAGTCTGGCACTGGTGGGTGTCGGGTCTAGACGAACCGGAAGGAGAGATGAGATCTCTAGGGATGGATTACACCTGAAGGTTAAGGCATTTTCTGTGAGGTTCGAAACGGAAAAACGCCTCGCTTGGATGCGGGACACCATATGATACCGCTTCGAGTCAAACACTGACGGTTGTTGGGCCCGGACGAACTCGGACAGATGCCATATCTCTATGAGCTTCTAAATGGGCAAGCTACCCCACTCAGATGACAGTACACCTGTCAAACCAACTTTCACCCTGAAAAGTATCGTCTTCCACGGGGCACTCGATTTGTTGAGTGAAATGTAAGCAAATACTGGCGGATATCGGGTCTCGACGAACCCGGAAAAGAGCTGAGATCTCTAGCGGTGGATTACACCCGGATATTGAGGCGTCCCCTGTGAGCTTCGAAACAAGCTAGCGACCCCGCTTGGATGCTGCTCGAGGGTTTCATGATATCGCCTCAAGTCAAACACTGGCTTATTTTGGGGCCAAAAAGAACTCGGGGAGAGGTTCTCTCTTTGAGCTTTGAAACGGGCAAGCGACTTTACTCAAATGGCAGTATACATGTCAGACCAACTTTCACCCCCATAAAAAAATCGACTCCCGCGGGGAGCTGGTGAAATTTAAGAAATTAGACGTGAGCCACGATAGACCTATTGTCGCATTGGAGGGACTGGAATAGCCCACTCACATTGAATCGAATCTAATATATTGGTTTCTTCTTTAAACATTTCCAGTTCCTCAGTTCCTTCTAGTATTTCCTCTATTGTTTGTTGATGTGTTTTTGCACTTTGCTACTACTAGAATATGACTGCAGCATATATGTAGCTGGATGTCAACAAATTTCTGTGACATTTCTTGATAATAAGACAATATATTTGGCACCTTTCTGTATCTCCTGGTGCTTTCCATGTACATATAGTTATAATTCGTTGATAATTAGTTCAGATCTTTAGAAAACACTGCTAAAAATACCATATTTTTGTCAGCTAGTAGGGTTTTTATACAACAAAGAGCTTGTTCAATAACTAACCATATTCAAAATTTTAAATTAACGCCAATTCTATCCACACTTTTTTTGGCTTGTCTAAAATAGTTGTATGTAGTTATAATTCGTTGATAATTAGTTCAGATTTTTAGAAAAATATGGTATTTGTAGCAGACAAATACCGTATTTTTGTCAGCTAGTAGGGTTTATATACAACAAAGAGCTTGTTCGATAACTAACCATATTCAAAATTTTAAATTAACGCCAATTCTATCTACACTTTTTTTGGCTTGTCTAAAATAGTTGATTAATATCCTTGTTTTCTTTTTAGATGAGTATGATAAACATCCCAATGAAGTTGTTAAAAATGAGGAACTTACATACAACAAGGGCATTTGGATTTCAGCTGGTCCTACTAGTTTCATTGTAGTAATTGCTTGTATTGCTTGCATTCGATGGCGATGAAGTAAACGTACGAGACCAGTTTTGCATTCATCATTTGAACTTACCGATACGTACTTGTAAAAAGACAATAATTTATTTTAATTGCCAGTCTAGATATATCCCAATGACATTTAGTAAGAGAGGAATAAACAGTGTAAAAGTGTAAACGCTTCATTTTGTATATACCTAATTTGGACATTTAAAGTGCTACGAATTTGTGCAGCAACTTGCTGGTGTGATAAAAATTTAAGACTCTTAAAGAGATTGGAAATAAATATTATAATCCTATTGTAAACCTGTATATTTGTCATCGATTGTCAATAAAGCTAAACTATTGTGCAATGTTTATATTAAAATTATATTTTATTTATTTATATTTTTGATGGCAAATATTCAGGAACATGTATTTCTTAAATGTATATAAAACGGTGATAACTTTGTCTTAAAAAAGATTATTCTAAATTTCAGTTCTTAGTTTTAGGTTGCAAAACTTTTTGGAAAAAACTAAATTGTTTGTTGCTTTTATAGAATTACTTATTTATGTTAAAATATATTGGATATTACAAACCCAAATTAACGAGAATGTGGTATCTCCATATTGTTAAGTTAATTACATACAAAGTTTTTTTTTAAAGGTATAACACAAACTCATAACTTTTTGATTATACAAAATTAATGAAGTTATGAGGTTTGGGTTTTGAAGTTTCATCCTCAATTTATGTTTTAAGTAAAAATTTGATTTCTGTTCAGCTTTTTTTAGTTCTTTATTTATGTTGAAGTATTTATTACGCTATAATAACTCAAGATAACCATGCATGTGTTATATTTATTGATTTTCTTCTTTAAAAATTTCGTTTAAAATAGTTATTACTGTTCCAGCATTTATGAATTAATCAATAGGTATGGTCACAGTTTTTTAAAAACTGACTATAATTTATAATAGGATATGAAAACAAACAGTCACTAAAATAAATAAGTAAAAATTATTTGAATCTTCAACAAATCATTCCACTTTTCTAAACATTTGTATATTTTAAATGATAGTTTTATAGCTCTTATAGGATTACTTATTTATGTTAAAATATAGATGTTACTTACCCAAAAATTAACTTGCATATGGTATAACCAAGTTGTAAAGTAAATAATAAGCTACTTTTTGCGTGAGTTAATTGATAAGGTTTTTTTATTATACGAATATTTTGGTCAGTTCATTTGAACTAGACAACAATTCAGGACAGGACATTAAGTGTTTACTAACTTATAAAAAATTCATCAACCTTATTTTTTCTGATGATCTTTTGTTGTTGCTGTTTCCACCACAATAGATACAATTGATTTGTTTTAGTGGAACTCAGTTTTTGTATTTTTTGAGAAGTCTCCATTTCTGTTGAAATATATATATATATATATATATATATATATATATATATATATATATATATATATATATATATATATATATATATATATATATATATATATATATATAAACATAATATTACTACCCAAGATGATTATATTTGTGGAATAATCAGGTTAGTTTTGCGTTGCTTTCACATAATTTTTCTTTATGATCAAATACATATTATGTTAACCCAAGATAATATTTATTTTGGTATAATCGGATTATGAAATTAATTACTATGTATCTAAAATTGCTTAGCTTTTATCAATTTATTTGAAACAATTATCAGAGCTCCAAGGTATGCAGTCAATTTATTTCTTAAATTTAAATAACATTTTGGTAACCTGGTTAAAAAATATGAAATTTTAATTCAGAATTTCATCCACAAAACTATTAAGAGAGAAACTAATTTATCAAGAGTTCCATATAACTATTGATTTACTTTGAAATGTTTATTGTTAATCCTAGATAACTTTACTTGTGGTATATTCATATTGCAAGTTAATTACTATATAAAGTTGTTTTCTTTTCATAAAAGATTACAGGCAAAATAATAGTTTTCCATAATTATAATAGTTTTTGGACAGCTTTAGCCATTTCTTTAAAAATAGATTATGATACTAAAAAATAGGCAGTCATTATGTCTTAAGTAGGCATAAAATAGTTATAACTTTCAAAAAGTTATCAAATTTTAGTTGAAAGTTTCAGTTCACAAACCTTTTTGAAAGAAATTATTTTATCTGTGGTTTTCATATAATTCTTTATTTGTATTGAAGTTTATTACATATTACTACCCATGATAACAATGCATGTGTTGAAAATTTATAAGTATTACCCAAAATCACATTCTTTATTTAAGATTTCGTTAAAAATGATCAGTATTTATCAATATCTTTTGTGACGTTTTAACTGACTATAGTCATTCTTAATAGATATTGAAAGTTACAGTTGCTACAAAATACAATTAATAATTGACAGTTATTATATATATATATATATATATATATATATATATATATATATATATATATATATATATATATATAAAGCCTTTAAATTTCTAAACCATTATCCCATTTCTCTATAAATTTGTATATTTTTAATGATAATATGTATACCTATATGTTGTAGACTTGCTAATCAAAAGAATGCTTTAAAATTTATTTTACCTTAGGAAACAACCAATTTTGTAATTATAGTCGATATTAAAATATATGTATTGTTGTTTTAAGACAATAAAAATTTGATTTGATAAGTGAGTATTTGGCAAAATGACTTGAAAATTGAATCTAGAAACAAAAAATATTTACAAAATTTATGTTTATCATATTTGCTTACTGATTTACTTACTCAGTATATGCCATTAAGGATGTAGTTTCCACTGTGTATAATATAGTTATTTTTCAACCGACAGCTTTTATAAATTAATGTGATATAATTTTGTAGTTGTATTGTATAAACGTTATTTTCGTTTCCAAAAAAAATTCAGTACATATCAGTTTTGTTTTTCAATAAGTGTGTAATTTTGAAAAACATTTTCAAAATGCTAATATATGTTGCTAGTCATCTATTTCATTGACGAAAAAATGTGTCAAAATCTTATTGCTTGTTTGTAAAAATGTATTATGAAATTTTATGAACATTTGTAGTTCTAGTTGTGTGTCATTTAGCAAAAGACTTGTGTAAAATAATTGACGGTATGTGTGTACGTATGAATATTGTATGTTAAATTTAGATAATAGAATATTTTGTACTCCCAAGTATAACAGTGTCAACTGTGTACACCATTTGGTCACCTATTGTTTAAGGCTCTACAGTAGTAGTTCATATAACAATTTTCAGAGTTGAGAAACACTTGTCATCGTTACTTAAGCTGGGGCCAAGAATGAAAAGCTTTCCACACTAGAATTTCATGGAGCATGTATTGGATTATTGTATTATTCTAGTTTGGATAGGCTGACAAGATTAGATAGATCTGTTACAGTATTACATTATTGTGCTTTTTTAACATGTAAGTTATGTTCTATAATATAATATGCTGTACCTAATGTTTCATGTATTTGATGTTATATGGTGTATTTCTGTTTATCTGTCATTTAATTTCACGCCACACTGTAGGATAGATTCAATAAGCCAGTATAACTGTTTAAGTAATAGTATTATTACATATACCATATCCATTTGTGTGTAGAAACAATAGATAATTGTACTAATAAAAACAAATTGTAATTCTTATAGTTAATATTGTTTAAATTAAAGCACCAGACTTATTCTATATTATGGTGCTTTTGAGATAATCATCATTGATATTTCCCAATACAATGAAAGTATTTAGTAAACCATATAATAATATTTCTTCGTGATGCCTTGTTGTTACAAAGATAGGTATTTTAAAAACCCTGCACGTTTCAACTTTTGGTTTTTGATTGATGTACCACACTTTGCAATAGTATAAAGTATTACAACCCAATTCAGATTAATCATTAAGTTCTTGAAATACCTGTCGTAATGTATGGACTAGATGTAGAAGTGTAGAGGCACTGAGAAATAAAACAGGTACACAAACTTGAGTTTTGTTTATTTAATCCCATGTACCTAACCTAAACCTTGCTATTTTCTCCCAACACTATAATTCTGCTAAATTGCTGAATCATATGAGGATGACTTGAACATTATTCAGATATATAATGTACTGTTAAACTATTCAGATTATTAAATAAATTTGCATAAAAACAGATAGCTTAGAGACATTTCGACCTACACCATTCACTATATAGTGTATTTGACTTCAAAACTAAGACAATGTTGGTAGCATGACGTTTAAGTGCCAATGAAATTTAAGATAATTTCTAACCCATATATATTTGAGGTAGGGAAAGTCTGAGTAAAGTGGAACAATGAGGCAAAGTGAAACATGTATTTTTCAGCTAAACCAGTGCTGCCATCTTCAAGCTTTAGGTCATACTAAACACCTCTGCTGTTATTCTGTAGCTCATGCTATACCCACAAATGTGCTTTGTATGGTGTGATTTTTTATAAAGAAACTTTACTTTCGCATCAAGATGGTAATATTTAGAGGCAAGTGAGTAAGCTATATAAGCTTTTATATCCGCGTTATTGATTTATTATTAACACTGCCAGAATTCAGAGTTATTTACCTATCTTCCTAAGAACACCTAACTTCAAAATATATTGTATTAAAAGTTTGGCGTTAGGTAGACAAGGAATTGGTCCTTTGGGGAAAGGAAAACAACATTTGGGGCAATGTAAAGCATCGGGGCAGGATGCTGTGACCCCCAATGGGTCTTTTGTGCGTGACTGTTTTTATAATAGTTACCCCAAATGTTCAGAGTTTTCATATAGGGTACTGTCTTTTTGGGGGGTATTTTCTCTATTTCCTCCTCACCTCCAAGGTATTTGAGCCTTTTGCAGAACTGACCCATGCAGGAAAGCTGACGAAGCAGAAACAACAACATGAGCTTTCAATGAAGCTTTCCCCAGGACCGTCGTGCGCGCTGAAAAGCCGCATCCTGCACGAGGTGACCCTGCTTATAACTAAACATGACGGATCTAGACGTGGAGGTCGAGAAAACCCCAAATCCACGGTGTCATGTGACCCGTGCCTATGGATGGATGGCACCAGGGTGATGGTGTCGTGAACGGAACCTCTGGAGTACCAGGCAACCCTCCAGAGTAAACCGCCTCGCATCACACAAGGGGTTCTGATGGTGTGGACAGTATTTACCCCATTCTCGTGGGAACAACATGAAGAATATAGAAACATAAACGAAACCAATGAGGCTCGAGGAGTGGCTCCGGCTACAGACTCGTGCCTTGAGTCTATTCCAGAAACGGAGACAAGCCAGGGGGCGGCAGCGTCCGCGGACTCTGGAGGTCTCACTACCGTCGTAGATACGGGGGATCAGGGGGTAGTTTCAGCCACGGACCTGTCCCCGACACCCAAGCTGGAGGCTGGGTCCCACCAGAGAGCGGCGAGGCCCGCGAACTCTGGGGGCCCCTCCACCAGTGAGGACCCGACTGTAGAGGTAGAGGCACTGTCCCGGCAGTCCAAGTGTCTTTTCGTGGCGCAAAGAAATAAGCTGAGTAGGGCGCAGAAAATTGCGACCGGGGCGTGGACGGTTGAAAAAACTGTAAAGGCGCAAGAGGGGAGTGTGAGTCAGTAGAGGCCGCGCCCGGACTCTAGCACGCCTACTGCAGACAAAAGGCCCAGGGCACCTGTAAAGGCGCAAGTGGGGAGTGCGAGTCAGCATAGTCTGCCTTCGGGCTCTAGCGCGCGCCTACTACAGATCCTCGTACGGATCCCTGACACCGTCCCGTAAGAGACGGTGATCATAAGACTGAAGATCCAGAACCCTGAACTGGGGCCACAACACTAGTCGGTTCTAAGCAGGAAGCCAGAAGAGAAAGGGCATACTCGCGCCGTCTCGATCGACCAGGCGTCTTACAGAGCCCTTGAAGGAACCTCCTTTAAGGCATTCTGGGGCCTGGGAAGGATAAGTTTCCGACCACTGGGGAAGCAACTGGGAGTTGATGGGGCGTAAGTTCCTTCAGGTCAACGTCCAACAGAGTAGGGCAGCCACGGCCGGGCTACTGATGGAGGAACACGGCACATTAGGGGCGGTATACTGGAAGCATATCCCCTACACTGCGGACAATATGCAATATGACCTGACCTGACACCCCCCCCCCTACATTCAGTTATCATGGGGGAGGCCAGGCTAGGACTATACGGACTTGCCTGTAATGGTAGGCTGAAGATCAACCCAGGCTGCAGGGGCCACTGCAAAATTCAAGAGATCGTGATGGAGTCCATGCTTGAAATGTGGTGTCTTCGCGAGCCCGTGAATCTGCAGGGAAAACAATTTTACAGTGGAAATCCCCGACCACGAGGCATGGCGGGAGGGGACGCCAGGCGTACCACAGGACACGCTCGTCTGGTTCACGGACGGATTCGGCGGGGAGCGTGGGACGGGGGCAGGTGTTTATTCGGAAGGACCGAGGGTAAGTAATAGTATTTCCCTCGGAGCCAATGCAATGGTCTTTCAGGCCGAAATGTACGCCATCCTGCACGGTGTGTGGGAGAACAAGAGTACGGGCTACACCAACAAGCGGATCCTCATAGCCACAGACAGCCAGGCAGCCCTTAAGGCCCTAAGTAGCACACGGGTAAATTCCAGGCTGGTAAGTGAATGCCGAGACGAGACGAGCGACCTGGCTGGGCAGAATGAGGTCGCCCTCATCTGGATGCCGGATCACTCGGGGGTCAAACGCAATGAAGAAGCTGACAGTCTCGCGAAGAGAGGGCCAGCAGAGCCATTTATGGGACCAGAACCGGTTCTGGGCGTGACAAAGAGCACTGCCAGGGGAGCTATTAAGTCCTGGGTTGGAAACGAACACAAGGTGTACTGGGCAGACTGTCCAGGGCTCAGACATGGGAAGTCAGTAATTGAGAAACCCAGTTCAAAGAGAGTTGTGGAGCTGCTAAATCTTAGCAGAGGACAGCTTAGAAACATAACAGAACTCTTGACAGGACACATGGCCGACAAGAAACACCTACATAAAGTGGGGCGGTTCGAGGGGGACCTGGCATGTAGACTCTGCGGCGAGGGGGAGGAATCAGCCCAGCACATCTTGTGTGAGTGGAAAGCTCTAGACCGCAAAAGACAACTGATCTACGGTCAGCCTAGACCGGACACAGAGCAATATAAAACTTCACCCTACCAATGCTGTACAGACTAGTTCAAGGCACAGTGATTTTGGAATGGCTGGAGTAGAAAAGACAAAGGGCATTCACAATAAGCCAAAGGCTGCGGTGGTATCGGGGCGGCAAAGACGCGGACGAGCCCTGAGGGAGAAAAAAAGGCTGAAATATCTAGAGGTGGATTGCAACTGGAGATTGAGGCCTCTTCTGTGGGCTTCGAATAGGGCAAATCAAGACGAATTCGGAGAGGTTATCTATCTTTGAGTTTCGAAACGGGCAAGCGATTTCACTCAGATGTCAATAGTTACACCTGTCAATCCAACTTTCACCCTCCAAAAGATCATACCTCCTACAGAGAGCTAAGATATCTGAAAGTGGATTACACCTGGAAATAGAGGCCTCCTCTGTGAGCTTCGAAACTGGCTAATGACCCTGCTTGGATACTGCTCGAGAGCGGGGGCATGATACCGCCTCGAGTCAAACAATGACTGATTTCGGGTCCAGACGAATTCTGAGAGAGGTTATCTCTCTTTGAGATTCGAAACGCGCAAGCGACTGCACTCAGATAGCAGTACATTTGTCAAACCAACCTTCACACACACTAAGATATCGCCTCCTACGGGGAGCTCGATTTGTTGGGTGAAATTTAAGCGAACACTGACGCGTATCGGGTCCAGAGGAACCCAAAGGAGAGTTGAGATCTCTAGGGGTGGATACATATCTATACATCTGGAGAATGAGGCCTCCCCTATGAGGTTCAAAACGGGCGAACGACCCTGCTTGGATGCTTCTCGAGAGCGGGACTTCATGATACTGCCGCGAGTCAAACACTGACTTATGTCGGGTCCACACGAACTCGGGGAGAGGTTATCTCTCTTTGAACTTCGAAACGGGCGAGACTCAGATGGCAGTACACCTGTCAAACTAACTTTCACTCCCAAAAAAATATTTACTCCTACAGAGAGCTGGATTTGATGGGTGAAAATCGACCAATTAGACGTTAGCCACAATAGGCATAAGGTCGCGGTGGAGGGACTGGAATAGCCCACTCACATGGAATATAATCTGCATGGCTTTTTATTAGTCTACAATAGTGCTCTCGACCATAGAATGGTCATTAAGGGAAAGTGCAACATTGAATAACTCTTGTTCTTTCTAGCTTAATAGTGGTAAGGACTTACGAACGAAAGACAAAGCAAGAGTGGACAGAAGAGGTGATGGTGGGAGCTGTAGTCGCTATACGGAATTAGGAAAGGACATTGAGAGGTGCAGGTACAAGCTACAGTTTTTGTAGTTCCACTAACCACCTTGTATCGCAGAGTGAAAAAGGAAGGTGGGCCAAACGTTGTTTCTAAAAATAAGTTAGGGAGATATCAGTCAATAGTTAATGAAGAACAGGAAAGAGAGGTCATGATATACTGAATCTAGAAAAAGGTTATTTATTTTGAGTATTTTAGACTTTCGTTCCCTAACCTTTCAATATGCAGAAACAAATGGAATTATGTACCTATAATTTTTTGCATAGTCTCGTATGTCGTATGGCTGGACGAGATTGTTTTCAAGGACTTTTAAGGATAATCAGGAAATTTCAATCAGCACTGAAAAAAATGGAGTTATTAAACTGTGTTGCTGAAATGTTTCTTATTATACCAGGTATCTTTCTAATTATGGAAAATTACCGCCAACCTATGGCAAGAGAACCTTAATAAAACAATTTGCTTACAGACGTAACCTATTATACTCTATAATAATTCGACCCCATTTTCAGTAATAATTCTGTTTAATAGTTTTGGGAATCCCAGTATTATAGATTTGGTTTTATTGCGTGTAGAACATTTCTTGCTGTTCTCACTAGACCGCATATTTTAGGAAAGTCGGCATCAACTTAGCTGTATTAAGTTGGCTACCGTTGAGACTGCACAGGATGATATGTGGGCGTTCGGATAGTTACGGAATGATGACCACCACTCACTGTGCTCAATGCCCAGAACATAAGAACACATATAGCCACATAATACGGAAGGTCAGAATTAGAAAAAGTTAGATGTTATAGTTTATATCTTAGTAGAAAAAGTTAGATGAGTGGAATAGTGGAAGCCGTTGAGTAAAGTCAAAATATAGAATGAAAACGGGTACAAGTCCAAACTTAAGGACTTTGGTTTTTGCCCAGTATTATAGAGCATTTGCTGGTAAAATATATTTTTCTTATGTTTTATTTCACCCAGCTTTCTAAACTAAAAACTTGTAAACACATTTGTGACCACTTTTATTTGTTTTTACTTCGACTAAAAACATTTAAAATTGTTATCATGCAACCCATATCTAATTCATAAGCTTTTTATGTATACCTACCTAACAACTTGATTATGTAAACACGTAAATCGCCTCCTATTTTGTTTTATGCAATTAATAATACAGGCGTTTGGGTATATTACATATTATATCAGCTCTTCGAAACGTTTGTTTATATTTTACTATAAATCCATAGAATGAAGGAATACATATTTCTAGTTTAAGTTGAAATTATTTTCTTTCCATTAAAAGCTTTGGACAAATGGATTAGAAATGATTTCCCTCTTCTGGACCACAAGACCATAATCAAGTTTATATGGAAGAAATGTGGGCCTAGACTGATCTTCCTGAACAAAATTCATGAGATTGTTGTACCTAACTAATATGTTTTTAATTTATAGAATACATTTTCAGCAGCCCGAGAACACTTCAGCTGCTAGAGCTCTTATAACAAACCAAATGTGCTGAAATTTTTTACTCTCCTTGCACAATTAATCGAACAGCACAAATTTCCACCAAGATCTATCTATAACTGCGATGAAACTGGTATGACAACTATACCCAACAAGTCCAGGCTCGTCGACTGCAAGTTGCACAGCTAGATGGTGGGCTCTGGTAACCTGTATATAGGGGTCGTCGGCGACGTCCACGGCATGACCTGGTGGTCTTAGTCCACGACGGATGAATGTCTTCTATGGGTGCGTTCCACCCAAGGCAGAGCATGATTACTGGTTTTATATATATTCACCGCAGAGTCGCAGGTTGTACACGTCGGCAAACCAAGAATCATCCAAAAATTGAATAAATACATCAGAAATGAAATCACGGAGATTCCCGACAATATAGTGGAGAGAATCATGACAAACTTAACGGACCACCTGGAAGAGTGCATTTCAACCAAGGGTCGTGATTTAAATGATTATTTTTCAGGCTTAATGCTTTCGATTTTTGCCTTTTGGCAATAACATTTTCTGAACTTCTCTACACATTGTGCTAATGTTCAACCCTGTACGATCAAAATTAAAAGTTTGACAAGGTTTTAAAAGTCATCGGTTTTGATTTTACCGGCTTGTATATGTGTATATATATATATATATATATATATATATATATATATATATATATATATATATATATATATATATATATATATATATATATATATACACCTCCGTATAGCCAACCAACGCACCAGCGAGTGTTTGTAAGCCTCGCGCGTATAACAATATTCTTCCTAAATCACTTATATGTACGAAATAATTACCTTTACATTATATTTTATTATACCATACATTATATACATATGTATCATATCTATATCTTATACGTAAAATGTGCAAAAGTGATTTAGGAAGATTATTGTTATACGATGCGGTGCAGACTGCTCCGTGCAGTGCGGCCGCCATACGCCATAATGTGTTTTGTCACGATTGGCCGCGCCTAATATCTGGCCGCCCTAGGCCCGGGCCTACTGGGCCTTAGGGCAAATCCGCCACTGTATATATATATATATATATATATATATATATATATATATATATATATATATATATATATACACAATCAGGCATACATCCGATACATTGCTGGAGATGTGTACTGGTGTATCATGGTGACTGCCTATTAGAATGATTTTTTTTCGAAAATTCACCCCTAAGGAGCTACAACCCTTAGAAAAAGACGCTAAGAAATGTTTTTTGGCATTTTCTTCTAAACTACTACAGGTAACTAATGAAATTTGACACAGGGGCGTAGTTTTTTTTAATGAGAAATCTTACTAATTTGTTAGAATATTCATATTGTATTCAGAGGCGTAACTTACAAGGGAGCTTTAAGCTTTTTAAATTACTTGTCCAAAATGCCTACAAAAATCTTTTAAATAGACAATGATATGAATTAAGCAAATGAGCTGGGTGTCAGCTTGACATTGTTTGGCGTATTTGTAAAACAAATTTTTGAAAAATAAAACTGCATAAGAAAACAACAGAAATAATAACGTGACATTTACAATCCGTCAAATAATGTCAAGCTGACATCCTGCTCATTTGATTATTTATATCATGGCCTATTTAAAGGATTTTCGAAGGCATTTTGAACAAATGATATTAAAAGCTTGAAGAACATGTCAACATTCAACTGCAAATTACTCAAAAACGGTCAACTTTAAAACATTTTAACAAGAATACCTTTTTTATGTAAAATAAATGAAGCTTTAAGATTTTCGATAAATCTATTTGATAAAACCACACACAAAAAAAGATATGGAAATTGGACCATTCCAGCCCACTTGTAACTTACGCCTCTGAATGAAATATGACGATTCTAACAAATTAGTAATAATTCTCATAAGGACTACGCCCCCGTGACAAATTTCATTAAGTTACCTATTGTACTTCTGAAGGAAGTGACAAAAAAACAATTTTCAGAGACTTCTAAGGGCTGTAGCTCCTTAAGGGTGCATTTTAGGAGATAGTTTTATAGAGTAAATTACACTTTAAAAATATCTAAGATAAGATTTACATGATTAATGCATAGACATTAAGTGTAAGCTGTATATATTATTATCCAATTTAAAATATGTAAGGACACTCTAAGGCCTCAATCTGTCTACTCGTTAGAGCGGTGGACAAAGTTGGGTTGGGTTGTTGTAGCTCGATTACGGGGTCTCAATCTGCCTACTCCCCCAAATCTTGCCGGAGATCGTCTGTGAGGTCTCAATGCGTTCAACCCTAGGCCTCAGAGAGATCTACATTGTACAGGGTATTAGTTCGTGCTCATTTGAAAATTATTTTATGAAATTCAAAAGTCTGGATCTCTCCTTTAGTGAATTTTTTGTAAGAAAATTCACTAAAAAGAGTTCGGGAGGTTGTCTGCAAATTTATCAAATCTACACTTAAATGTAACAATATTATGTTTTGTGACTATATTTTTAGCTGCTGTAGGACCTATTTTTAGATGTATTCTCTTTACAATGTACAACACATTTGATACAGGTAAAAATATATTAAAAAGTATTTAATATTGATTAGATCTTATTCAATGAAAAAAACTACAACCCAACAACACTGTATGTAGTATTTGCGTTTCTGTTCGTTTTCTGGACTGTGCCGTTTGGAATGCGCCATGTGACACCCTATATTCAAAGATTACCCAAATCCGGATGAGTTAAATAACTTGATGAAACTCCACCTAAAAGGCTATGCAGAATCCAAAAATGCAATAATATACAGGGTGTTCCATTTAAAATAACGAAGATGACGTCAACTTCCGGTATAATCGGTAGTGATATGTGGACGCCATTATTTTCCTTAAGTAGACTATGCCCGAAAACACTGTTGCCCAAATTTTCAAAATTCCAATTGAAGTAGTTTCTGCAATAATTCTAATGGGCTATCACCATGAGACATATGATACATAACTGACAAATTTTCTTTGTGCGAGACATTCTGTTACATGAAACGTACACGTAGGTAACTTGATACTTTTGAAAGAACAAGGAGAGGTATTGTAACAAATATGTGCTGGCTGGTTAGAAGCAACAGAAGATAGATGTTACCGCGTGCAGAGAACCAGGAGTGACTTTAAAGTTTTATATTCGTTCAGTTCTTACTACATGTCCTGGTAACATTCTGATAATTGCTGAAGTCAACGAAGAAAATGCAGTGTATGCATATTAGATTGGTACCTATGGCTTTTACTACTGGACATGAAAATGTTTTAAAAAATATTCTTGTAAAACTAAATGTCAAATCAGACAAATGTGCTTGTCGAAAAATTAATGTATTATATATCTCTAAATGTCAGTAGTCTACCATTTACAAATAAATACAAAAACAGATACTGGTGATGATATATTTGAATATCACAAGTTACATAACGACTAGAAGAAATTAAGCCGAATATAATTGACTGGTCCATTTGTAAATAGACTAGTCCATTTATAAGGCATGACTTAAAAATACAAACAACATCAGTCTCTTTATATAGTCTCCTTAATACATATGTTCTATACATAAAAAACAATGCAAATAACTAGGGGAAGCCAGGATATGATCGCATACTACCTATGATTATTACATTTAACATTACATTACATGACTTATTACATTTAACCAGTGATACATACATTCACTTTTTAAATACTGTGTCTCAGAGTGTGATATATGTAACAAATTTGGGCAAAAAAAATACAGAAGCAGATTTTGGTGCTGCAAGAACCTTTTTTAATGGTAAGTACCTATGGCTGTTACTACCGGATATGTAAAGGGTTTTAAAACATATGCTTGTAAAACTAAATGTCAATTAGACAAATGTGCTCATCGAAAAGTTAAGGTATTATATAACTCTAAATGTTACGTACATAAATATAAAAACAGACACTGGTGATTATATATTCGAATATCACAAGTTACATAACGACTAGAAGAATATAAATTGACTGGTCAATTTGTAAATAGACTAGTCCATTAATAAGACATTACTTATAAATACAAACAACATCAGTCTATTTATACAGTCTCATTAACACATATGGTATACATATAAAAAACATTGCAAATAACTAGGGGAAGCCAGGCTATATGGTGGCATACTAGCTATCATGGCACACTGTTGTTTTCTTTATTTCTAATAATACAGAAGACTTATGTTCAGTCCATTATGGTACATCAACATATTAAACATTGTCTCCAAGTGCAATATATGTACAAAATTTGGTCAAACAAAATACAGAAGCAGATTTTTTTGCTGCAAGAACCGATTTTAATGAAAAGTAGAATTAACATATCTGTAGGCAAAGAAGGATAAACATTTGAATCACAAGAATAGTGTATTGTCTTAGTCTTAGGACTGTATAACAACTCAAGCGCCAAATAGTATAGGTTATCTTCATTCACAGTTTTAATAATCACATGTATTTTAGCGTATGATGGCGTATGCTCATGCGGTGTGTCATCATAGCTGAATGTAGTTTTTGTTGTATTCAGCTAACATCTTTTATTTCATTTTTTCCAGATAAAAGCTATATCTAAATCAACGCTTATTAAGAGAGTTATGGACTCCAGAAAATATTCAGCAAGCAATTGATGCTGTTAATTCAAAACAAATTTCAATACCCCAAAAATTTCTCTGCATAGGTAAGCAGCAGAGAAAAGTAAGGTACTGAAAGAAAATGTTGGTGGATTTTTGGGAGGTACTTTACCTGTGTTTCGGCCGGAAATGAAAATTTGAATAAGTGTTAAAAATTTAGAAGCAGAGTGTATCACATATTTGAAAAACTGGCCTACTAACTTGAAAAAAAACTGTAGCTACAACATAAGTTCAACACAGGTGAGCAGAAAACAAAAACAAGGCATTTAAAGAAAATGATGCTGGATTTTTGGGAGGTAATTTACCTGTGTTTCAGCCAGAAATAAAAACTCAAACAACTGTTGAAGATGTTAAATATTTAGAAGCAAGATTCTTTGGTGCATCACCGATTTGAGAGAACTAGCCTACCAACCTACCAAGAAACTAAACCTACAGCATAGGTTCAACCAAGAAGTCAAAATGGTAGGCTGGAATTGGCTACAAGACTTTCTGAAAATATATCCATCAATAAGTATCGCAACTCCGGAAATAACATCACTGGTCAGACTGCAGGCATTTAACAAAACACAAGGTGAAGAATATTTTAATGAACTTAAAAAAAAACAATAAACTAATTTAGGTTGACTCCAGCTCAAATGTATAACGTGGGTGAATCGGGGTTATCTACAGTGCAATCCAGGATATAAAAAATTTTAGCACAAAGGAAAAAACCAAATGGGAATGTTAACTGTTGTTTAGACGACTACACTTCACTTGGTTGTATAAATGCAGTGGGAACTTTAATTCCTCCAGCATTAATTTTTCCTAAGAAGAATATGAAGCACATAATAATAAAGCACCCATTGGGTTCACACGTTTTGCATAGGAAATTCTGAATAAGGCGCCTTTTGCATCCTATATAATTGTTGACATATGAGAGTGTTAGAATAAGAATAGTGAAGGACATTGCCTTGAAGGCGATTAACAACAGTCAAGGGTTTGTTGTACTGATAATGCCTACCACCTCGGTACTCGCGCATCGATCGGGCCCCACTGCCATAATACAAGTTCTAATATGAACGCAGAAGTGAGAAGTACTCTTATCTGTAAACTCTGTAATTGCTGTTAATTAATTCACCGTTAAACTTATTCATTCCTATTTGTAATCATCATACAAGTGTTACGTTACATATTCATACAGTCCACAGCATGTTATTTCCATAATAATACTAACAGAGAGTTTACAACAACAACAAAAGTGTGCCATCATAGCTTGAGCTCCCCTACATATCTACCTTAACTTTACGGTCCCATAGGTAAATCCTCAATCTCCCTCTTGAGTTCATCAAAAGCTTCTTTGTATTCACTGCTTTCCCTGATAAGTACAACTGGACAGTTACGATTAGCAGAACCTATGCTTGCCCCCAAGTCCTTGCGGCTTGGAACATACACATAGGGAACATTATTATTTTCACAAACAACAGGTAAATGGATTATTATATCAATTGGAGTAACATCTCCTGCAAATACTACAATCCCTGTTTCACCTTTATTTAATTTCTTATGGACATCTTTTATCCCATGTCTTACATACTTCTTCTTGTTCATTGCTAAAACAATAATGCAATTAATCAGTAATAGTAAAACGGAAGGCACTAAAACAGTTTTAGTTTTTTACTATATTATAGATACTCTTGTTACAGTGTACATAGCATAAGAAGCTTTAACTTGTGAATTGACCTTAGTACAAGCTAGAATTCCACTAGGATCTAATTTTTAAAAATCTAAAAGACTGCTAAAATGTTGTTTAGCATACTGAACTCCAGTGATCCTACAGTTTAACTCTCCTAGCTTGCCCCTAATGTAAACATAGGTCAAAGTAACGCGAAAACGTGTGTATTTGGTCAGATTTCCAACTGCCGATTGCCCAATCTGTTTACTCTGTGAAAAATACGCCACCACTAGAGCTAGAACTACAAGTTACAGACGTTCCATTACCCAAATGAGCACAACAGGCAGTCTAGTCAATGCAATCATGGAAGTTATCATTTACATGCAGATGACTTATTTCCTGGAGTACTTCATGTGTCGTGTAAAGATACTGTTAAAGTAAAGTGAAGTTTAAGTTTAGCGATGAAAAAAAAAAAAAAAAAGTTTCGAGAAGTAAATTGCCAAAACAGGTGAACCACACTAATTCGCTGCTTACAGAGCTAGATATTGACAAATTATATGTCAGTCTGAAATTAATAAAGTCATTTCAAGGAAGCTTAAATTCTAAAAATGAAGAAGCTTTGTCAATGGTAAAGGAACAAAATTATAAAAAAGAATTTGAATGTTCTGGAACATCAGGAACTAGCAACAGCCGCAATGAAATCTATTCGAGGGAAGATTATTAAAACTATGGAAACATTCCAAGTAGAAAAAGTCTGGATGCAGCAAGTGCGTTATGGTGGTGAATTTTCATAGAAATGATTTGTTTTTTTTTTATAACTTTTTTTTCTTTTAACATAGAAATATAAATTTTTGTATATATAGTTTCCTTTTAATATCGTAAACTTACGTACTAAATTTGGTTACCAGTGCTTTTCTATTTTTTTGATTAATTTTTTTTTTCCGAAAGAAAACCCAAAATTTTCCCGGAAAACCTGGGTTTTCTTGGCTAACGAACTTATCCAAGCCACTTATAAAAGGAAGGTACATGCTAAATTTTATTAAAATCGGTCCATTATTTTTTGAGTCATCAGTGTGATATATATATAAAAATTGAAACTGACCCCGGATATGGGTTCTAGGGGTCCTAGATCAAGCTCATTTGAAGAAATTTTTTCAAAATTCAAAAGTCCTCAATTGTGAATTTTTTCTAAGAAAATTCACTAAAATTAACAACACCTCCACGGAAATCCAGTGAAGAAAACGATAAACCTCTGATCAACCCACAGCAGCAGAGAGGTACCATAGCATCGGAAATTGAGAAAATATCAGTAAGACTATTTTATTTAAAATCAGTAAAGTTTGATGGTCAACTTGCAAATTGGACACCATTTTGGAAGCAATTTCGGTTAATGATTCATGAAAATCGACAGTTAACAAACATTTCAAAATTCATTTATTTGAACGTGTTAACGGGAAAAGCCGCAGTGTATACGGGGTGATTCACAACGCAATGGACAGAGAATGTGTGCGTGTAGAACACCTCAAAAGATGCCGATTTTTTATATAAAATTTTTCTCTGACGCCCATGGTTGGTGAGATATTGACATCGGAAGATTCTTTAATAATTACTAGAAACAACTGTATTGCAGCGGTGTGCTCATAGAACAACCAAATTTGGTAGATGGTTTTCTTTTATCAACATACTTATTGAACAAAAATTTGAAGTACATATAAAGTCAAAAAGGGATGAATTAGGGGTGGGTCACCCTTTTAATGATTTGATTTTTTTAAACCCTAACCTAATTAAAAGTTAAAGTCCATCAATTTTATAGCAAATTAAATTTTCTATCTTTTTCTCCTCTCGTCACTTTTTCGGCAAACCACCCGTTTTTGAGGAAATTGAGATTTTTACAGTTGAGATCAAAACAAAATTATGTCCCTTGAAGATTTTATTAAACATTAAAGTCTCATAGGGCATGCCTTCGGCGTTCTGCAAGTTATCTATTGCTAGCTTACAGTCGTTGTCAAATCTTACAGGTTCCTTTATCATAAAAAATGCTGGAGCCCGCATTCATGCAGTGAACGCACGAACTGAGGAACGTCTTCTAGACAGTATTGAAAGTGAGCCTCAAACAAGCACCAAACGACTATCCAGACAGTTTCATATAACAGAGCCGACGGTCCATAGAATTATTTGATGCCATCTGCTGCATCCCTACCACCAAAATAACTGCTAGCGCTGGATTTAGAGGCAAGACTGTTTTTTTGTAATTTCATCTTACATCAGAACATTGATTTTCCCAAGACCATTATTTTTACGGATGAAGCTTGCTTTACAAAGAGAGGGATTAAGAATGTGCACAACTGCCACGAAGATTCGAATGTAAATCCACATGCTACAGAGACCCACTATTTCCAAAGAGAATTTAAAACAAATGTGTGGGCAGGTATTGTTGGACCTCATTTGGTTGGGCGGGTTATTTTACCAAACCGCTTAAACACCGCAACATATTTGCTTTTCTTGCAAAATGTTCTTCCTGAGCTACTGGAGCAGCTGCCCTTACAACTCGCAGAGAAATGTGGTTTATGCATGATGGGGCGCCACCCCATTTCACTACAAATGTACTACTAAACTACAACAGTTTCCAAATCGATGGAGAGGTCCTGGAATTAATTGCCTTCAACATTGGCCAGCACGATCACCAGACTTAAATAAATGTGATTTTTTTCTCTGGGGGGCTTTAAAAGAGTCTGTGTATTTTACACCAGTTCAAACTGAGGAAGATTTGTGGACTCGCATCAATAATAAGTGTGCACTTAAGTGTGAGAGAAAATGGAAGTCATTTTGAACAATATTTTTAGTTTTTTCATGTTTTTTTTAAATTTATTAGTTTTTAATAGCGTTTGTTAAATTTCAGATATGTTACCATTTAATAAGGTCTTGAAGGGACATAATTTTGTTTTGATCTCAACAATGAAAATCTCAATTTTCTAAAAAAAAGGGTGGTTTGTCAAAAAAGTAACAAGAGGAGAAAAAGATAGAAAATTTAATTTGCTACAAAAGTGATGGACTTTAACTTTTAATTAGGTTAGGGTTTAAAAAAATCATATCATTAAAAGGGTGAGCCACCTCTAATTTACCCCTTTTTGGGTTTATATCTACTTCAAATTTTCTTCCAATAAGGATGTTAATAAAAGAAAACCATCTACCAAATTAGGTTGTTCTATGTTAGGGGACTGCTGCAATATAGCTGTTTCTTGTAATTACTAAAGAATCTTCCGAGGTCAATATCTCACCAACCATGGGCGTCAGAGAAAAATTCTATATAAAAAAATCGGGATGTTTTGAGGTGCTCTACACGCACACATTCTGTGTCCATTGTGTTGCGAATCACCCTGTATAAATGAACTTGTTATTGCCCTTAGATATTTCAGGATCAGTTTGGCCTAATGCTAAAATCGATGATTTTAAAAGTAACGCCATATACTAATATCCAGTATAATAAACTTCGTGCAAATACAGAATCTCAAACTTGTGTGTCTAATATGTAATCTGTAAGCTGTAACTTTAATAGTACAGTTACAACACTCACACTGAGAATTTAAGGAATGACAAAAACGAACAAGAATAGTGTGTAATCAAAAAGTGGCACAGAATTGATACACCTAAATAAACCGCAGCATGTACCGCTGCTGGCCTAGTACCTGAAAATAGATTGCATGAAAATTCTTGTATATCCTGTTGTAAACAACATTAAACTGCTGATTGTGACAACAATTTACCTATTGATAGAAAAGAGGCAAGTCCTCTGAAATGCTAAGAAATGCTTTTATTGTACAAATAAAGGACATCGTTCAAGAAATTGTCACAAACGAATTATATGTGCCAAATGCACAAAAAACCATGCAACGTCTGTATGTGAGTTTTCTAGGCCTTAACTACCTGCTATTAACATAAACAATTCACCTTATCAATAATTATCAAACCTGTAATTATGATGTTGCAGCTACAACCAATCGATAATATCCTTTTATAAATATATTCCACTACATAAAATTTTACCACAGGCATTTATACGATTATTGTTTGATGCTGGAAGTCAAATGGCGTTTATAACAGAAAACCTATTACCAAGGAGTATATTAAAGGTACCTGGTAAGAACAAGTTGTGTATATTTTTATCTGGAAATGAGGAAGGTAAATCTCCTAAATTGTATAATTAAATATAATTACTATTAATAGGCCAATATTGTACAGATTTTAAAGATTTTATAAATGCCGAAGCTATAGAAATTTCTAATATTTGTGTTGATGTTTTAAGTACCCTTTGTCATAACAATCCGGTCGTTCATGTATTGATCTTGGCAGACTATGCTTTCGCCAGAGATCAAACTGAGCCTAGTATTTTTGTTAATAGGAAGTGACCAGTATTGGAAAATTGTAACTGGGGAGTTTATGGATATTACAGACAGCATGAGTAAAAAATACCCGTTTAGGACGGTGTTTACATGGCCACTATGGTACAAATACAGTATGGCCCCAAATTGCAAGTCATGTAAATACTGTTACCACTTACCAGTGGGGGTTTCTAATTTGCAGTTCAGCAGGTTGACTGCAGGTCAGCATGTTATAATGTAAAAACATTGCAGGTCAGTGCAATTTCTTGCAAGGTAGACTATGTTCTATCTATACGCGGTATGCTGATATTATAAAACCACACCAATTAACCGCCACCCTCATATTTAACATTAGTAGCTGCAAGTTGATATGTTTTACTTAGAAAACTCTGCAAGTCAGTGCAATTTCCTGCAGATCAGACCACTTTCTACCTACACATGATATGCCGATATTACAAAACTATACCAATCAATCCCCACCGCATACTTCACATAAGTGGCTGCAGGTTGATATGGTATTACTTTAAAAACTGGGCAGGTCAGAGCAATTTCTTGCAAGTCAGACGATTTTCCACCTACACATGATATGCTGATATTATAAAACTATACCAGCCAACCCCCACCCCCATACTTCACATAATAGGCACTAGGTTGATATGTTTTACTTTAAAAACTCTGCAAATCAGTGCAATTTCTTGCAGGGCAGACTATTTTCTATCTATACACGACATACTAATATCAACTAACCCCTACCCCCATACTTCACATAAGTAAGTGACTGCAAGTTGATCAGTTTTATTTTAAAAACTTTGCAGATCACTGCAATTTCCTGCAAATCAGACCACTTTCTACCTATACAGGATATGCTGATATTATACAACTGCACCCACCAACCCCCACCCTTGTCTTGACATAAGTGGCTGCAGGTTGATATGTTTTACATGAAAAATTCTGCAGGTCAGTGCAATTTCCTGCAGGTCAGAGCATTTTCTTCCTACATATCATATGCTGATTTTATAAAAATATAGCAACCAACCCCTACCCCCATACTTCACATAATTGGCTGCAGGTTGATATGCTTTACTTTCAAAGCACTGCAGGTCAGTGCAATTTCCCGCAGGTTAAACAGTCCTGGCCTGCAGGAAATTGCACTGACCTGCAAAGTTTTTAAGCTGTACCGTATCAACCTTACGTGAATTACAGGGTTTTTGATTGGTTGGTGTACTTTTATAATATCAAAATATCATCCATAGGTAGGAAATGGTCTGACCTGCAGGAAATTGCACTGACCTGCAAAGTTTTTAAGCTGTACCATGTCAACCTTACGTGAATTACATGGTTTTGGATTGGTTGGTGTACTGTTATAATATCTAAATATCGTGTATAGATAGGAAATGGTCTGACCTGCAGGAAATTGCACTGACCTGCAAAGTTTTTAAGCTGTACCATATCAACCTGCAGCCAATTACGTGAATTATGAGGGTATGGGTTGGTTGGTGTACTTTTATAATAGCAAAATATCGTGTATAGGTAGGAAATGGTCTGACCTGCAGGAAATTGCACTGACCTGCAAAGTTTTAAAGCTGTACCATATCAACCTGCAGTCAATTACGTGAATTACGAGGGTAGAGGTTGGTTGGTGTACTTTTATAATATCAACATATCATGTGTAGGTAGGAAATGGTACGACTTGCAGGAAATTGCACTGACCTGCAAAGTTTTTAAGCTGTACCATATCAACCTGCAGCCAATTACGAGGGTAGAGGTTGGTTGGTGTACTTTTGTAATATCAACATATCATTTATAGGTAGGAAATGGTCTGACCGGCAAAATATTGCACTGAACTGCAAAGTTTTTATAAACTGTAACATATCAACCTGCAGCCACTTACGTGAATTACGGGGGTGGGGGTTGGTTGGTGTACTTTTATAATATAAACATATCATGTGTAGGTAGGAAATGGTATGACTTGCAGGAAATTGCACTAACCTGCAAAGTTTTTACATTATGACTTGCTATCCTGCAGCCAACCTGCTAACCTGCAAATTAGCTAGATCCCTTACCAGTTTGAATGTTAATATAAAAGAAAACCATGATGAGCTATGTAAATTTTGGGAACAAGATCCTGTAAGTATAAAGGCTGAGAATGACATAAATAAGACAAAAACTGTTCCATATATTGAAAACAACTGTGGCGGTGGTTCCGACCGCAGTGTTTTCGTCAACACTACTCTATGTTTCTCTTGACAGCTAAACGTTGCGTTACGTTATTCGACAGCAAGCTGTCAAGAACTACTATATATAACAACATATGATATATATGAGGTCTCTTTACAATGGAAACATAAACATGCAGTTTTGGACAGTAATTATGTATGTGCTTTTACGAGACTAACATCTTTAACAGATAATTTGTTTAAAAAAGACAATTAAATATGATAATGCTGTGCATGAATATTTGAATAACGATCACTCCAAAATAGTTATTGAAATAATAATTTAAACAAAAACCTGTATTCTATGCCTCTTATTAGAGCAGTGAACCAAAATGATAAGAGTACAAAAATCAGAGTAGTTATCAGCACGAGTGTGCATGCTAAGAACTGTCTATCGTTAAATGAACACTTGCTTCTGGGAGAAAATTTACTAACGGAACTAGTAAGTTTTACTGCACTTCGCTTCCCCAGTACATATATACTTTAGGATGGGAACATTCAATGAGCTTTTTTTTGCAAAATGCTTATCTAGTGATGATCATAATTCAGAATTTCTTGTGGTATCAGAACACTAATAAGAATAGTAAATGAACACTTGGCGTTGCAATATAGTGTATAAAAGGATCAACTTTTGGTGTACCTTGTAGTCAGTTTGTGACACATTTAAAATTCTTGACACATGTTTTTATATAATCGACCAAGTTTTCTCTACATATACAATTAGGAAAACAAGACCTAGCATGAAGCCAAGAAAATGATTCATTCACTGTTGTTACCCTTACTTGGTGAAACCGTTTCATAGTAAATACAGACGTGGAGACTATTTCTCTGCCCTCACAAATGTTGGTTTTATTTTCTGTAACCGACAGAGGATGCTGTTAAGCAGCGAAACTGGTTACAGAAAAGAAAACTTACATTTGTGAAGCCAGAGAAACGGTCTCCACGTCTGTATTTAGCAGATAATTATGTTAGAGACAAAAATTTTTTTAAGGAAGTGGCAAACCAATAAACCAACTTTTATAACGTTATTTAACAAAAATGAAACACAAATATTAACAAAGATTATTGGAATTAAATGGGATACACACAATGATACTGTAAAAATAGATCTAAGAAACACCGTTGTAGAAAATTATTTGCTGTCTTAAGCACAATTGGCAAAATATTCGAATATAAGGTCCATTTGTAACAAGAACTAAACTGTTGATGAAAAACATATCGAAAAGTAATTCAGAGTGGGATAGCCCTTTACAAAGTGAGATCATCATAAATAAAATGGAAACAATGTTCACTGAGGTCGAGACGGCTGTCAATTCTCACCCATTAACTTATATTTCAAAAGATCCTAATAATTGGATATCATTACATCTTCCCGTTTCATGTTAAGAGTGTATTTCTGGAACACTAGAAGTTCAAGATTTACCAAAGGAGATTTATCACCACAAAATGTTACGAAATTAGAGGTATTAACAACAGTCTGTCACCAAATTTTAGCATTGATGGAAGAACGAATAGCTTTCCAGCCTGAAGTAGTTGACCACACGGAGGTTGCCAAGTGTTGCCTGTTTCAAGAATGCAGTATCATCAAAGTCCAAGGATAGAATCAACACAGACTTGTATGGAAGCTAGCGAGAGTGGTTAACAACATGGTTGAGTAAAAACATTGGAAGTAAGGTTTGCCAATATATGCATAAAGAGGCACTCTGTTCAGCTGCTACATCTACTAGAATTACCGCTATAGGCGCCCGCCACCCAGGAAGTGTAAAAACCGACGCCACCGGAGCTGGAGCTGCAGGCTATAGCCATTCCAGGAGCCCAATGGCAGTCTAGTCAACGAGTCTAGATAAGAAGTTCGAATCATTAAGTTTTCAATTGACTTATAAAAGTTAAGAAAACAGAAATTTGTGTGCGCGAGGACTTTCGCCGGTTAAGAGTGCTAAACTGTAGGTTTACCCATAAATTAATGAATTAACCACCAAAAGTGTAATAGGACAAAGCTTCTAAGGAGAAGATTCACGACACTTAAGTGGACAACCTCTTTATATGAAAAATAGTTCACCAATAAATAATGGGTGGGTATTATAACACTTACCCTTTGTGATAAGCTCATAACATTTATTGGTCAAATTTTCTTCCGCCATGGGCTTAGCAATAACTGTACAGTTTGCCACTTTTTGTTGGTAACTCAATTCCAATTCATCACCCTGTGCTTCTGTTATACCTGATGGTCCTGGTTCTGACTCTGCCAGAGTCCGAGCCACTTCATGATGCTCCTTATGCTGTCCCCGGCCCCAAGCCCTCCATTTCTGCATTTTTGCTGTTTTAAGTTTTAAATACAACTACTTATAGAATCGATAGATAATAGATAAGCTGAAAAGTTTCACGTGCGTTCCATAATTAAAACGCTGGAAGAAGAAAAGGCAAAAGGCACGAGGTTAAGGTAATGGAAATGGAAGATGGAAGAATAAGGTAAAGTACAGGGTAGGGATGCCGATTCTGAATCGATATTTTCGAGAATCGATACTTTACATAAAAAACATCGATTTGGTAATGTGATTACTATATTAAATTGAACATTTTGGAAAGATAGAAGATCTGTCGATTTTTTAATATATTTAAACAACAAATTTGGTTCTAAATTTTCAAATCTTGGTTTTAACAGTCTTTCATTGGTAGGAAAGGACAAGCCACGTCAACAGTTTGCTTCGCTAACATGAATAGTTTGTTTTGTACTTAGTACTTAGTAGTATGTGGTGACATCTGTGAAACAGAACTTGAAGGCGCTGTAAATTAGAAATGACACGACAATTATGTTAAAGCTAGGTTTATACACTTGCCAATTGCGAAATGCGAAACTAATTCTTATTGGTCCATTTTAAATAATTTTAGTATATTATTTAAAATAAATCAATAGGTATACGTTTCGCGTGGCTTCGCAATTCGCGAGTGTATGAATCTAGCTTTAGATCTTTTTATTCAATAATTGAAGTAAAATACATTTCCAGAGAATCGATCTTATTCCTATCGATTTAATCATGGATCGATCTTCCTCGTTTCGATCAAGATGGATTCCGAAAATTGATCTTTTTTTCAAAAGATCGGTATCCCTAGTACAGGCTACCGCTGCAAGGTCGAAAATTGTATTGAAAAATTGTATTAGCTTTAGCAAAATTGTGCTAGAAATCTAGAAATAGCGTCTTATTCTTCTTTTATCCACTTTTAGCCACAAATCCTTATATTTTGTGACAGTCACACATATATGCATAGACATTATTTACTTATCCGTTTTACGTAACATCTAATGTGGTTTATTAAGACAAAGTGTTTCAGTATAGATAATCAGGTGTATTTTAACACCAAAGTTGGCATTAGTTTAGTTATTTTCGTTTTAGGGATTTTTAGTTAAGAAAGAACAGGTCTTTGGCCGTTGTCGTTCAAATTTCAAATCTGCGGTGACATCCATATCGTGGTAGGAAAAGTATATCATCACTAATTTTCTATATTATCGTTGAAAACTTCAACCACGGTCTACACAGACCTCTGTATAGAATGTTCTTCTAGTAATTCATCCATCATGGCATTATATATATATATATATATATATATATATATATATATATATATATATATATATATATATATATATATATATATATATATATATATATATATCCTTTCCAGCAGGTGGTGGCTAAATTTGTAAGGGTAATGATCAATGTGATGAATGCGTAACAAAACGGTAAATAGTAATAGTAGATCGACTTGTCAACAAAGTGTAGCATAACAGTAATTACAATTACGGTAACTCTACAATACAATATACTGTACAATAATGACTACCCTTAGTCACTGTAATATGCAATTGATACAAATAATTTTCTGTGTAGGAACTAAGATACCGTCAGAGTCACTGTAATAACATTGCCAAGGAATGTCTGTGAAGGAAAGTGAAATTGTACTAGAATTGTAAAAGAGGTACTGACGTACTAGATTTTTATCGATGGTACTAGATTTAGTACAATTGTACTAAAAACGACAGCCCTGGTAAAGTAACAAAAAAATGTTCGGGACGCAGCAAGTGCGTTATGGTAGTGAATTTTTATTAAATGCTTCAAATTTGAATAACTCAATTTTCTATAAACTTAGAAAGTTAAATTTTGGTATGTAGTAAGGTCTTACCTAAGGCAACGTATTTGCCAAATTTCATTAAAATAACTTTGTATTTTCTGAGAAAAAAATGTTTTCTAAGAAAAACTAAACATTTGAATAACTCAATTTTTTATAAACTTAGAAAAATGAATTTTGGTGCGTAGGAAAGCCTTGTGCAAGGCAACATATCCATCAAATTTCATTAAAATAACTTTGTAATTTTAGTCTTTTATTATGTCACATGTATAATTTCACAAATCAGGTAGATAAATTCATATTGCACGATCAGTGTAGTGAATTAATAGAGGTGAGAATAAACTATAGACATTTAGTAATAGAGAGAAATATTTTAGTTGATGGTGGTGTTGGAAATAGTTGGTTATAATAAATTAGCTCAAATTAGCTTCAAACTGCTAATTTATTATAACCAACTATTTCCAACACCATCAACTAAAATATTTCTTTCTATTACTAAATGTCTATAGTCTATAGTTTATTCTCACCTCTATTAATTCACTACACTGTTTCCCTTAATACTATATGATCACTTATTCTTCACCAACACTAAATCAATACTGAACTAACTTACTCCATGTGCGGCTCGCCCATCTATACTGTCCATAGAGATTATAGACCTTCTACTCTGTTCTATACCTGTCACTTCTGGTTCCTTCTAGAAATATAATTCCAGAGTGTTCGGTGTTCCCAACACACTTGTTGCGAAAAGGTTAAAGACGACATCTTCCAACAAGTGTAAAGTCGAGTAAGGGGTATCAACTATGATGTACATGACAAGCTGACGAGTGTGCAGGAAGTATATGCGGAGGTACAGGAGAAAACGTAATCACTAGAAAAAAAGTATGATACCCTAGTCAAGGAAAACAGCAGACACGAAGATAGCCACGTAAGAATTAAGGTTCCCATATTTGATGGCTCAGTTCCATGGGGCATTTATCTACGCCAGTTCGAAGCCGCTGCTACAGCAAATGGTTGGGGCACGAGAGAGAGAAAGCGACTTCGTTAATTCTAGCTCTCAGAGGAGCTGTCCTAGATGTGCTTGGAGGTATTCCCAGGGAAGAACTGTTGAGTTTTGACAGTATTATACATCAATTAGATATGAGGTTTGGCGACCAGCATTTACAACAGCTGTATCGATTCCAGTTGAAAAACCTTTGTCAGAAATCGGTGGAAAGTCGCCAATATCTCCACGCCGACGTTGTCAAACTGACACGATTAGCCTACCCCATAGATCCTATGGAGTTTTTAAACTAGTTGTCGCTGAAAACCTTCATTGACGGCATTAGAGATACCAACACTCAACAGGCGCTGAGGATGGCGAGACACAAAAACTTGAACGATGCATTTGCACATTCCTTGGAGTTTGAAGCGGTCAATCAAGCGTCAGAAAGTCATGTAAAAGGTCACAGTCTCCAAGTCCAAGAAGACAATATAACAGATCAATGAAAGGTCATGCAGCTACTAGAGAAAATAGCAGAACAAATAAGGCTTACGTCTCATAGGCACCCAATAAGAGCTGACTGTGCAAATGCCTTGCGCTACTGGAACTGCAGCAAAGTGGGACATATACGAGGCGAATGTTGGGCTCATGGGAGAAAGTGAAGCTAAGGCTAGTAACTGTTTCTCAGATTAGCGATTCTGGTAGCACGCTCGTGGTACATGGATACGTAAGCAGCAATAAGACCCAGATGGTCATTGACGCTGGCGCACCTAGGACGATTATTCGCCGCGATATGGTACCAAGCTGGCGAGTAAGAGAGCCAGACACAGTGTATAGAGTAAATGCAGCAAGTGATAATCGGATCCGGGTATTTGGCGAAACTGACGTCGAGCTGCAAATTGGGATATGGAAGGCGCAACAGAGAGCAATAGTCGCCACCATATCAGACCCGATTATAATTAGCTTAGACATACTTCAAGGTCACTGCGCTAAACTTGATCTTGGCACTAACATCCTGACTATCGATGGTGAAGAAATAATAATGTCGCCTGGCAGTAACCTGGTAGTGCGGAAAGTCACTATAGAGGAAAATAGCAACGTCTGTCGTGAAAGTGCTATTCCAGTGAAGAGAGCTGTGAGAGGAAGAGACGACACAGTTACTCAGTCAGAAGCAAGTAGAAAAGAAATTATGGGAGAAATACAAGACTGTTGTCTTTTAAGCACTATTTTGTGACGTTTGTGTCAGCGCCTAAACTTAGCTGTTAGAGCCTGGTGAAGTCAGCTATTGATAAAAAGAATTTGAGAATATTTTTAATTATCAAATTCTAAATTCGAATTTTTTTAATTCAAGATCTCGATAGCTGATTTATTATATTTTGTTACACTTTTTATTGCAGTTGTACTACGTTTCCAACTTGAAATGCGACTACAATTTAAAAAACAATTGATATGATTTATAAAAACTCAATAGCTATTTTACTCCTGTTTAATGTTTTGAGGAAAGTGGCGGTAATTATTTTAATACTTAAAAAATAATATCAGCCAGTCATGGCTAATTTGATCAGGCGCCAACTGTTGGTAACAGATGCATAGTTGTGTCATAATTTGTGTTCACTAGTTCCGCTGTGTTTCTACTAGAACTCAATTATCGCTATTTTTCAAAGCAGAATGACAGACATGCGTCGCAAAATAGTTCTTGAAATCAACAGTGAATTCAACAGTCTCAATCGCTGAAATGAATCTGTAGTCAGCAGAGGAGCGCTTAAACTCAACTGTTGGCGTCTGGCGATCTCAGCCAGTTTCCGAGTTCACCAGGCGCCGGCAACTGAATTGTAACGTGAAAAAATGTTGATATTTCTCAACATAATGTGAACATTTGCCAAACATACTGTCAACATTTGTCAACATTAACACTTCAACTACTGGCGCCTGGTGAACTCAGCCTTTTATTTGTGCAATTCAATACATTCAGAAATCGAACCTGTTTTATCTATGGTCCATAGAATATATCCAACTTTACTTCGAATTTGGAGACTTATTTTTTTTGGGTTGGCCATCATAACGTCTTGTTAGTGTATGTATTATAAACTTCAATTTTTTTCAAACCATAACCTTAAAATTTCAACTTTAAAGTTGAAAGTGTGCTTCGCTGGTGTGTAACGGTGGTGTCCTTTTATAATAATCTCACGAGAAGCTACTGTTAAATTTTAGTGCCCAGAGCGTTTGTTTCCAGAAGAAGATACCATTCTAAAGAGATATTTGAAATATCTTTTTGTAGAATATTTCCATATTCCAACATAAGCATGTCTTCCTTTTTCATTAAATCAAAACAAGTTAATGGTATTAAGCGGTCGAAAGTAAGTAAAACTAGCTCATTGCTTAAATTATTTACTTGTATTACTGTTTTTTTTTTATATTTGTAGTACGCTAAAATCAACGCTACAAAGAAGAAAAAAGTGAAACATGAAAAAGATGAAGAAATTACTAGTAGTGAAGATGAAACTCCAGGAAAGCTTTCACCTCGGGAAGTATCTGCATCCGAAGATGAATATGAAACTGCCCAAGAAAAAAAATTAAGATTAGCCAAAGTATATTTAGAGGAAATCGAAAGACAAGGTAGTAACTTATTTACATAAGCATGCACCTTTTTTTTAATTTAGAGAAAAATAGATTTGAACACACTTATGTTTTTTTATTATTTATAGAAAAAGAGAGATTGGAAGACAAACAGATAGATCAAGAGCACATCGCCAAACGGTTAAAGGATGATTATTTAAAACAAATTGGTAAATTTAAAACTAGAGAGGCTGATAAATACAGGGGAGTTGATATCAGAAACTCAACCATTTTAAAATGCCGAGAGCACAATAATGCCATTACCTGCCTTTGCATATCATCTGATGATAGCCATTTGTATTCTGGTAGTAAAGATGGTTCTGTTGTTAAATGTATGTTCAACTAATGATCATCACCAGAAAATCTTATAATACTAACCTCATTTTTTTTAGGGTCCCTAGTTACACAGAAAAAGGTGGGTTGTGTTCCATTTGTGAAAAATACTAGTGAAAAAGTGATAGGACATAGTTGTAAAATAGTGTGTATAGCTGTTTCAAGTGACAATAAATTTTTGGTATGTATTAAAATTAATATCTAACTAAACTGCTAACTTTATAGTAGTAATATTTACAAATCTCTGTTTATTGGTATTACAAAAATCTTTAGATTTGGACGTAGATAAAAAATACTTAACAGTTATCCTGCTGTTTGTACCTATATATTTTAAATTTCTCAGCCACAAATTTTGAAGCAGTGTAGGATGTTTTAATTTCACAGCCCTGCTTCTTTCTATAAACTGCTGTTGCTCTGTATCCATTATTAAGATGGGAGAAAAAGATTTTTTGGTGATTCTGCAGACAATCTACCAAACAGTTTTAGATAAAACGATGGTATATTTGCAGATTACCTCCCGAACGCTTTTTAACAAATTGTTTCCAGAAACATGACTAGGACTCCCCTGGATGCACAAACTCAAGAAAAATTTCTTGTTCACACCCCCTGAGGAAATTATGCGACCAGGAGTGAATAGGGGTGTCTGTGGGGTAGATAGTAAAAAGGAAACATGAGCCGAAAATGCAAAGAAAACGGCTTGAAAGCTGCCTATTTGAAGCCATATCCCACTGAAACCCTGCCTATCCCACACAGCACCCCATTCGCCCCAGGTTCCGTAACTTCCTTCGGGGGGGTATGAACAAGAAAATGTTCTTGTAGTTTATGCACGAGGGTGCTTGTATGTACGCGAGAGGTGACGAAAAATGCCTACGATGAAGCCACCCCTAGTTCCCAAAGGCTTGTGGTAGGGGGGGGGTGCTGCTTCATCGTGGGGATTTTCCTTCCCCTCTCGCATGCATACAACCACCCTCGTTGCATAAACCATAAGAAAAATTTCATGTTCATACCGCCGAAGGAAGTTACGGGACCTGGGGGAATAGGGGTGCTGTGCGGGGTAGGCAGGGTTTCAGGGAGATATGGCTTCAAGATGTAAAAAAGACAGCTTTCGAGCCGTTTTTTCGCATTTTCTGCTCATATTTCCTTTTTACTACCTACATCGCACACAACCCCAATTCACCCTGGTCCCGGATTTTCTTTGGAGGGTGTGAAGAAGAAATGTTTCTTGTGGTTTGTGCATCCAGGGGCGTCCTAGGCATGTTTCTGAAAACAGTTTTTTGAAACACGTTTGGGAGGTAATCTGAAAATTTACCAAAACGACTGCTGATAGATAACGTTTGGTATTTTACTTGCATGCTGCCACTATTTATACGTTTTGTTCTCTTGTCTTTGCTGAGTTATTTACATTTAATTTTTTTTATACACAACACATTTTTTCAAAACACTTCCAGTATGGTTCTGTTCCATGAGACCTCTTCTCTTGTACCTTAACTTTTGACGTAAACTTAACAATAAAGGGTAAACACTGGAATATTCCAGGCTTGGCAGTTTTTCTTCGCGCTATTGGCTTGCTTGTATCTTCTATTACCAGATCGCTTTTAGTACTATATTGCTGCCACATCGGGTTATTAATTATCCATTTGTTCCCTGGCCTTTCTGAAATTGTGCGTTGTTCACCGTGTTTTCTTATTATGACTATTCTACCTAGTGTTGCGTTTTGGTTCTCCGTGACATATTATTTGTTTCCTACATGGTTGTCGTAATGAGGAAAATGCGATGTCGCAGGTTAGGCCAGGGCTGGACCTACCTCATTTGCTTCAGAAGAAAAAGGTAGGTGTTATGTAAATTGACCGTTCATTTTTGAATTTTGATCGTTTAGCAGTATTCACTATGATATGCTCTCCTTTAGCTATACAACTAGGGTACCTATATTGCAATATTTTTCCTTCCCTAGCTTTCTTTTGGAAAACGCAGGGGGGGTTCTTTGTCCTGGGCGTTTTCCTTTATTTTCCTCCCCTCTCGTATGTCTACAACCACCCGTGTTGCATAAACCACAAGAAAAATTTCCTGTAAACAACCCTCAAGAAAGTTGCAGGGCTGAAGGGGCATATGGTTTCAAAATGTGAAAAAGGCAGCTTTTTGAGGTCCCATTAAGCTGCTTTTTTCGCATTTTCTGCTCATATTTCCTTTATATCTTCTTTTTTTTAGTTATAAGTTTTTTCTTTTTATTTGTTATAATATTCTTATTTATTCTCAAAGATTAAATCTGTAAATCCAATAAGAGGCTACAAACTAAATGTGATTTTTACATTTGATTCAAATTAGTTTAATTGATGAGTGCTGTGGGCATACATATTGGTTACATTTACCACATACTTTTCTACATTTTTGATCTCAGGTTCTTTCGCACATGTGACCTAACATTCTGCTTCTGGTGACCTTCATTTCCTTCAGCATCATCTTCTGCGGCTTGTGTCAAATGTGGAAAAACACTAGTCATGTAGTGTTTCTTGGTGATTTGGTGCTTGTTGTATTGTCAAACATTTGCTTTCATTAGTTCTTTTCCTATTCTTCCAAAAGAAATATATTGTGTCTGTGCGCTTTTGTCTGATCCCAGTCTGAAAATTTCAGCTGCCACGATTTAAACCCATTGATACCCGCAACATTTAGTAAGAAAACAACACCATAGGCCAACGGTTTGACGTTTTTTTGACTGCATCCACCTGACAACTTATCCATAGTACCAACTGCTCCTTTGGTCTTATAGTGAAGGATTATATCTGGTTCATAGCAGGACCCTTCTCCTGATACTTTATTATCATTATGTCCGTTAATAGCAAAATATCAGGGTGGTTTTCTTCGCAGGTATGATACAAGGGTTCGATTTTTTTTAATGCAAATATACTCGAATGAGGTTTTCTAAATGTAGCTGGTGAAAGTTAATAGTTTTTTTGGGGAGTTTCGCATAAAGTTAAATTTTTGACCCACAATTTATTGGCAGGCTCCAGGCTGGTAAAAAAATTAACTGTTGTTATGCCATAAATGACTGAACAAAGCCAGTACCACTCTGTGGCACTGAACTTTTCTGGTTTGTTCTGCTTTTTCCCTGAAAACATAAATTATCAAAAAAGTAATGAGAAGTATTGTATGTAAATCAAGACAACGTATATGGTTTTTGAAATAAAAACTTACATAAATATACCTGCATATTAACAATATACCAGGTTTTGCAATCCACAAAAGCCCAGACTTGTATTCTGTATTTGTGAGGTTTGCTCTTTATATACACCGTAAAGAGTGTTGTACTGACAAATCCAAAAGTAGGTTAGGGGGTCACAAAGAAGTGCTCGCCTAGTATGACTAACCCAGCTTCAAATCAATCATAGTCTCCAATTCACAGAGTACAACTATACTATCTAACTACTCAGACTGTGACATCAACTTTATTTATCCTAAACACTCCCATTTATAAATATCTATACACATGTATATAGCAGTGGAGAAGGGTGTGGTTCTTAAAATCACAATACGTTTAGTGTAGTCTACACACTGGCCAGGTAATTTAGCATACTAGGCTACCTCTTGGAGTACCACTTTAATTGGATTTCCAAATTACCGAACAGCTTATTCCAATCACACCAATGTTCCCCTTTCAATTCGAGTCCAAAACTAACAAGTATCAAAGAGGGGTAGTTGATAAGACAGAAATGCGAAGAATATTACAGTTTGAAAAGATATTTTTAATTTGAAAAAGATGGTAACAGGTAACATTTTAGCACAAGGTAAAAAATTTAGTGACACAGCAAGTGCGTTATGCTAGCGAATTATCATTAAATGCTTCAAATTTGAATAACTCAATTTTCTCTGAAGCCAGAAAGTAGAATTTTTTTGAGTTATCGGTTGAATACATATAGCTAAATAATGCGCTTTTGGCTTTGTGATAAAAAAGAATTTATTTAAAACCAAAAGTACATAAAATAATCAAATGATTAATTACAAGTAGATATTAGCGAATAATGAATGTTGCCAATAACATAAAGTAGTAAAAATGGTTCTCAATCTAACATTAGTGTTACTTATAAACTAGGATTGATTACGATGCAGTTTCCAATTGAACTTCGTAACCACTGGAGGTCGATGTCTTGCTGAGCGGACGCTTTTGGAATATATATATCGTGATAATTGTCTTGTAGCATATATATATATATATATATATATATATATATATATATATATATATATATATATATATATATATATATATATATATATATATATATATATATATATATATATATATATGTGTGTGTATGTATGTATGTATTTAATATTTAGAACAGAATTTTTTAACGCGGCATTTTGTATGCTATACAAGGAGAAAGGTTAAGGGCTCTTAACACACACACACACACACATTTCCCAGATTGTCTGATCCTGAGTAGTGAAGAAATCCCGTTGGCCGGGCGTCGATATAAACGCCGTCAAAGTGAAGACTGGCGGGTTGCTCAGAAAATAATTACAGCCTCGGTGGCGGAGTGTGCTGTTAAGCATTTACAGCCATTCAAGGCGTCAGGGGAGGATGGGGTGATTCCGGTTCTAATACAAAATGGATTGGAGGCATTCCTCCCATTCCTCATCAGGCTGTAAGGCCCAGTCTGGCTTGGAACTATATTCGATCTGACTAGGGGTGTATATATTCCCAAATTGAGATGTACTGACCTCTTACCTAAATCGATGAGACCTCTCAGTGTTGATTCATTCCTCCTGAAGATATATAATACCCACCAGTATGCCTAACTGGCAAACTTACTGAGTAGCACTCAATAATGTTGTTGAGAAAATCACACACTCCCTGGATAACAGGGAGGTGAAGGTGGCTGCGTTTCTCGACATTGAAGGAGCATTTAACAGTGGACTACCTAACTTTTTCTACGAAGCTATCACTAGAGGGGTGGAACCTACCACTTGTGGCTGGATCGGTAGCATGCTGCATAATTGGACTCAGACCATTACCTTGTTGCAGGGGATGTGGTCAGCGTCAGGTCTGCGAGGGGGTGCTCGCAGAGAGGAGTATTATCCCCTCTGTTTGGTCCCTCTTTGTGGATGATTTGCTGGATATACTGGGGCTAAGGGAGGTTGAGGTCCAGGGGCATGCGGATGATCTTTTCATAATGGTTAGAGGTAAATTTAAAGAGGAATTTTCAAACACTTCAAGAGGCACTTAATGTAGTGAATAATTGGTGTCGGAGGGAGCAGATGTCTGTGAACCACCGGAAAACCACCATTGTTCCATTTACCAGGAGAATTGGACAAATTAAAACTACCTATTCTTATGGGGGGGAACAATTCAATTTATGGAACAGGCGAAATATCTGGGGGTTACCCTAGATAAGAAGCTCAACTGGATCGTAAAGTTAGAGAATGTAATCTGCAGGGCCAAACTGTCCCTATGGACATACCGAAGAATATGGAAATAACTGGGGAACAAGCTCACAACAGATATACTGGCTCTATGTAGTGGTTATCAGACCTATGGAGCTATGGTTTGGTGGCCTAAGGCACTTCGTGGTATCGCAAGGGCCAAGCTGGCTCAGCTACAGAGACAAGTTTGTCTGATGATAACGGGCACGATAAGCACCACTCCATCAGAGGCTCTGGAAGTCCTCCTAAACATCCCACCTCTTTACATTCGGCTGGAGAGGGAGGCTAGGTGGACAACATACAGACTAAAACAAACGGCCGACAGCATGCCGAAAGCAATCAGTTTGGGAGGGACTGGACTCCTCGATGACATTGAGAGTCATTAGGTTCTGGGAATGGTCTCAGATCTGATGCCTACAAATATCAGTAGAGATGTCTTTCAAGACTGTCCTTCCGGAAAGGAAAGACTGGGAACGAAACCAAACGACCCTATTGAGGGCAGACCTCTGCTGGTACAGTGACGACTCAAAAAACGATCAAGGGGCAGAAGCCGGCGCATATGGGAGCAACACTGATGCAAGAATATCATCTAGCCTCGGAAAGTATGCAACCATACACCAGGCAGAAGTGTATGCCATCGAGATGTATGCAAGGGAAATTATACAATACCATTGTACACACAAATCTATAAAAATATATTCAGATAGCTAAGCTGCAATAAATGCACTTGGTTCCTACTGTTGCAATTCAAAAAAGGTATGGAGCTGTAAATCTGCCCTCAATGAACTAGGCAGCTGCAATGAGGTGTCGCTGGTCTGGATACCGGGTCACTTGGACCTTGATGGCAATGTAGCGGCCGACACGCTTGCCAGGGCTGGTGCCCAGGAAAACTTTATCGGACCAGAACCTGTGCTGGGGATATCATTATGCACAGCAAAACGTACCTTAAAGACCTGGACAGATAGAATGACAATCCAGCAATGGTAAAATCTGCCAGGATTAACACACTCTAAGGCCTTCAGAAATGGCGTTTCAGAGTCAAGGGCTAAAAAACTTCTAGAGCTAAACAGACAACAACTGAGAACTGTAGTTGGCCCGTATAGAGGACACTGCCGCTTGCATCACCACAAGCACTGAATTGGTCTCAGTCAAGGGACTGAGTGCCGGCTGTGTATGGAGAGTGACGAAACAGCCGAGAATGTGCTATGTTCCAGTCCGGCTGTGGACAGGGCAAGACACCTGCTCTTTCGCAATGCAAAGCTTGCACCAGAAGCTCTGGGTCAACTTACGCCCACAAAAATTGTCGACCACTGTATGAGGCTGGATTTGTTGAGCGAAATATAAGACAATTAGGCGTGAGCCACAATAGACCTTAAGCTTGCAGTGGAGAGACCGTTATGGCCCGCTCACAAATTAACCTAACCTATCCTAAGGTTAAGGGCAAGGCTGCAAGGAGACAACTGCATACACGTGTTTCAAACTAATTAGCTATCATCAGTATGGTATAGCCAGGTGAAGAACATACGGAGTCACGACAGGCAACCAGTGCACATTTGTTTGTAATTTTTTCCGAATGAAGCTGCAAATTTGCACTGGTTGCCTGTTGTGGCTCTATATGTTTTTGCTCTTTCATCCAGCGTGTTCCCATCTTCACGTGGCTTTACTCTACTGATGATAGCTAATAAGCTTAAAAATTCAAAATGGCCTTGTTTTCGGGTTCTAGGGGCCCAAATTCGTGTTCATTTGAAAAAATGTTTGCAAAGTTGCATCATCGATACTCCTCTATTAGCGAAGTTTTTTTACTAAAAATTCGCTAATAGCAAAAATAAACAAGGTGTAACCTAATCGCAATAACCCTGTCTTGTTGTACTAGCTCTAGCTTTCAAATAATTAATATTCTAAGCAGGTTTAAACAATTTCATGTAATATATAGTTTAAATTTGTCTGGGATCAAACCAGTCTAAGAGTTGCTCGGGTGAAGCCCATGTAAAATTTCTGACTTAAATCATTCTGCCAACAGTATGTTGTAAATATGTAATTCATATATATATATATATATATATATATATATATATATATATATATATATGTATATATATATATATATATATATATATATATATATATATATATATATATATATATATATATATATATATATACATATATATATATATATATATATATATATATATATATATATATATATATATATATATATATATATATATATAAAGTAATTCTTAGAAAGGTGACAAAAATAATACCCGGTTTTCACTTAAATGGGGTTCATGATCCGTTCCAGGTTGACAGTTAAAAGTCAAAAGAATAAAGTTCAAGAATGGTGTTACCTGTTATTTTTTCTAATTTTCGAGTGGTTTACTCTGTATATCCTGGCCTTTTATTGGACTTCGTCTCCTCAATTGATCAGTGTGATTTTAGCTGTGGTCGTCATGATGCCAGGTGAATGGGGGCTACTATTTAACAAGTCTCCAGTAATTCTAAGGAATACAAACCAAACCAGCATCCAACAATTTCGCAGAATTACTCTAAGTAATTTGTAACCATATACAGTGGCATAAACGATAGTAGTGATGGGAAAACCAGTTATTTTCTGTTAACAGTTGAAGCCGTTAACGTTATTTAATAATAACCGTTGAAAATAACGGCTTCAGTTATTTTAAACTGGATAGTCGATCGATAGTATCCTACATTCCCAAAGCTGTGAGCGAGAGCGAGCACACTAGTATAAATGCATTGTATTTTTACCCCGTTATTTCACGTAGTGTATAAATCTCAAATTTTGTCGATATGAAAAGGAAACAAAGGGTTAAGAAATTATAATAAGATGTGTCGTAAATCTTTTGCCACTCTGAAGTGAAACTTTTAGAAATCAGAAAGGAGTCTTCTATAAGAATTTACTTAGATGTTTTAGGAATTATAAACTAGTCATAAACTAGTCAAATTTATTTTATCAGGGTCTTTACGTAAATGTCAATGCCACAGCAAGAATCAATAAATATCATTATTTATCACGCCTTGGGACGTTAGACGTTAGAACTTTTATTGCTACACAGGGAGTGATTCTAAGAACTCCATAACATAACGCAGCTAATAAAATTTCGGTAAAGAAACAGTATAAAAAATTGAGTTTGAGTTTTAAAAAAAATTGGAAGATATATAGTATTAATTGTTTATTTACTTATTTTAATATTCGTTGTTTTAATATTAGTTTCAAAAATTTCAAAGGGCTGTAACTTGGAGGAGAACGGGTTTCAAGAAAAACTTAATAAAAAGACACCACTTATTTTTCGCCAAACAATCACCCTGTAAAATTTTTCGCATCAATTTGGAAACACCCTGTATATATATATATATATATATATATATATATATATATATATATATATATATATATATATATATATATATATATATATATATTCATTTAATTTTTTATATTGAAATGTATATAGATATTAAAAAATGTTGTATCATTATATTTTTTTAATCAATTTGATAACTATTATCAGACAAACGAAAATGACGTGTTAACTGTTTTCTTAGGTAATGTATATAAATTTAAATAAATAAGGACTTTAATTTCACGTGAAATAACCCTATTTTACATTGTCTATAGTGTAAGTAATAACACGTTTTTACAGAAATTCATCTTTTCACCCAACATTTATTATTATTAAATATTTGGCTTTACATACTAGTGGGAAACTCAACTGTTTCAAAAATAACAGCTTCTCAGTTTAACAGAATAACTCTGTGTAGTAGTGTCCGTATGCCGTATCCCCATCAACAACCGGTTAAAGTTAAAATTAAAATTAAACCGTTTTATTGTACCGAAAATCCTACGTTCCTAAAGCTGTTAGCGAGAGCGAGCACATAGTATAAATAACGTGTTTAGCATTCGCAATCTCAAGGCTATTCATCCCGTTAAATAGTTAAATAAACAGTTGCCGATGAAAACCGATGTTTATTCATCGAAGCCGAACTAGTTGCAGTAGAACTGAAACAGACACGACTCCGAAATCTAGTTTAGTGTAAAAAGGGTTATTTTTTAAGCTGCTATTTTTATAAATCCATAACTGGTGGTTACCGTTACGGCTCGGTAACCGTTTAAAAATAGCTGACAGTTAAATAACGATCCATCACTAAACGATAGACAGATCATAAAGATTCCGACAAAAAAATATCATACAAATGACAGGTTTAAAAGGAGACCTAAAAGAAATAGAAACATTGCTATAAACATGTTATAAAACATTTATGATTGTCCAGTGAAACTAATTCCTAACTGTAATTACCTTAGTTGTCATTTGGCTTCATCGTAGTTCTATGCGATTCCCTTATTTTCTCTAAAAATATTTGCGGCAGAACTAAACAAACCAATGAAATTTTCCAATTTCCCATATACAAATAAGTTTACTACAAAATTCAAGGAGGTATTATATTTCTCTATTACACAGTTAGAGTTTTCTTTAACACTCTCCTCACAGAAAACACACAGAAGAATGCCCTGAACAAGCTAGTAAAATGTTATCGTCATCTTATCCATCTTTTTATGGTTTTATAAAAAGGTTAAACAAAAACACTTTTTACTTCACATAGCAACACAAACGGCGGTAGAAACTAGAAGTTTCTCAATACACTACTACATCGAATTCCTAATGTATAATACCACACAAACAGCATGACATCGAATGTCAAAAGCCGAGAGTATTAACGTCGACACGATGCAGCATTGGAGAACGATGACATTTGTTTCACCGACAACCACAAACATAAACAACACGGGAAAATCGATATACATCAGTTGTCCGATATTATAGTCAAGAAGTAAATGTTTCCTAGCCATCACGCTGAAATAAAGAGTGTTAATAATATATCTGATTATGGTTGATGAAAGAATACTTGTAAAACAAACTGATAATTTCCATGCAGCATTTCAAGTTGTCGAAGTTTTTAAACAATGTAGCAGGGGCGTGCAGTGATATTTGAAATAAGGGAAGCAATTGAAGACCCCCTAAACGTCCGGCCATAACAGCACCCCCATCATAGCTTTGGGCAATTAATTTATTATCAGCCTCCTCAATATCTTTCATAATATTAAGCACAATTTTATATAGAGTGTTTGCAGTACGATCTTCTGTCACATTTTTAAAGCCTAAAAATCTTTCTTGTACACTCCCATCCGTTTTTACGTAGCGTATTACTACATATAGTTGACTTAAATTAGTTACATCGATTGTTTCATCTAGAACAATAGCAATGAAACGAATCTGTTTAATTTCAGATTTAATTCTGTTCAAAATAATAGTGGGAGCAGCCGAAATTAAGTCATTCTGAATGCGATTTTATGTTCCGCGAAAAAAGTTAGACTGTTCCAAGTGATTTTTTAAACAAATGTCGTATTTGGCTATTAAAGAAACTAGGTCTTGAAAGTTTCCTCTATTTGCAGATGTAGTTGTTTCGTCATGACCCCTGAAGCCGAATTCATGCTGCGACCAAGAAAACACACAGCATCAATAAGTTTTTTTAATATGTTTCTGTTTTTATCAACCAGTTCATTGTGTTGGCGATGAATTTCTATCTGCTTGTCAACTGCGTATTCAATTCGCGTTTTTCCAAAGACACTTAATTTTAAAATGGTCTGTAAATGCGCTTTAGACATAACATATCTTTGTACTAGTTTATGTAGATTATTCAAGTCGGAAAACCCACTTTTATTCCACACGCCCTTTTCAGTCACAAATAGATTACAAGACCAACAAAACAGTTTATTCCTGTTTTCACAACCCGTTAACCATTCATATTGTTTATGAGTTTTTTCCGCGTTGAAATGTCGAATAGGTACATGTTTTAATTCTTGTATTTAAGTTTTTTATAGTAGGTTTAGGCCTACCTATATTAATAATAGCAAGTGTTTCAGCAAACAGTAAAGCTGAAAATCCTTTAGTTATCAAAAAACATACAATACAATCACAGTTATTATTACCACTTGTTTGTAAATCCCCACCCCTACCATCACCGCTGTTAAAAGCTGATCTACTTGCAGCCATATTAATAATCATAAAATGCCAATGTATTTAATTTACTCGACTGCTTATATCTACGAAATAATCAGGCACATTCGCTTTGAACGCGCACCCGATCTTCGTAGTACAACACGTTCTAAAAACACGCGTACATCGCGCCGAGCCGAGGTTTTTTTTATAAAGTTGCCTGCTGACTACGTCTATTTAACTGAAGTCATTGCATCCACTCGTAGTATCAGCACAGCAACTAAACATGCTGTGGTATCAGATCAGGTTCATGCTGTCCGCATGCGGTCGCATTTACTGGGACGACGTCCTTGCTAGGATCGTATATACAAATACAGTATAATGCATAATAAATAATTATGTGTGTGAGCTTGCGAAATAAAAATTTTAATAATTAAATTAGTTTCAGAATTTGAAATTTAATATTTAAAATACAAAAGGGATTTAAAATAATGCAGTTTAGGTATGTAGTCGTTATTTTAAGGGAAGCAATGCTTCCCTTGCTTCCATGGACCGCACGCCACTACAATGTAGCATGGCATGGTATCTTCATATAGCATTTGTGCCGGAGTCATTTTCATTCTACAGCTGTTGAAATCTACACAAAACTAAATTTTCTATTGTCTAAAAAAGTTTGGAGGATAATAATGACAAAGCAAGAAAATTTAAATACACTTTTTCTTTCAAATTACAGTTTACTTGTAACTAACAGTTTATAGCTCTTGTGTGTTGTTGCAAAATCCTCAACTTTCGGCTGATAGCTGTAACAGCGGTTTTTATATCAAAATACCTTAAGGATTACTTAAATTTGGAATTTGCTTAACATGTTTTATTTTTATTTTAGGCAGTTGGTGATGAATCACCCGATGTACAAATATGGAATCCTGAAAATTTAAAACATATAAAAACCTTAAAAAGTCATAGAAATACAGTGACTGGCATTTGTTTTAAAAGGGATAGTCATACATTGTACACATGCAGCAAAGATAAGTCTGTAAAGGTTTGGTCTTTGGATGAAATGACATATATAGAAAGTCTTTATGGGCACCAAGATGTGATCACAAGCATCGATACGTTATACAGGGATAGAGTTATAACATCAGGAGGAAGAGATACCACTCTTAGGGTATGGAAAATTCCTGAAGAGTCTCAACTAATATACAATGGACATTCTGGGAGCATAGATGTGATTCGATTGATCAATGAAGAAAATTTTGTTAGCGGTGGTGACGATGGGTAAGTGATTTTGTTATTTTAACAGATATTATAAATGTAGTACAAATAAAAGCAGTATATTTTTGATAAATCGATTTAAAAAGTGCAAAATTTAGGTTTTTGTTTATAACTTACAACTGGTAGGGTAGACTCCTGGCTGGGTTTCAGGTTGTTATTAGATCTTGTGGTGGCCGGCTAAATATTCCCATAACATGACTATTGATAATTTTCAGCAATCAGTGGTGTGTTAAAAATCATATACAAGTATTGTGAAAGATATGTATATAATTAATATAATAAAAAATAAAAAATGAAAATATGACTGAATATTATGACTCATCAAAAACGAGGCATAATGATAATTTATATTGTTACGTTCTTTATATCATTACGTTCTACGGGGTTCTGGATTTGTTGATTAACAAAACACAGCTTTCCAAACTACTAATTTATTATAAGCAACTATTTTCCAACACCAGTAACAACTAAAATATTTCTCTTCCTCTATTATTAAATGTCCATAGAACTATATTCCACTATCGCCTTCTATGATCACTTCCTATACACAAACACTTACTGTTAACTCGCCTTAGACTCTATGATCACTTTTACACCACACCGACTTAATCTGAACGCACTTATTCTGCGCACCGCACGTCTATTTATACTGTCCCTAGAGATTCTAGACCTTCTACACTATTCTACACCTGTCACTTCTGGTCTCTTCTAGAAGTATCATTCCAGAGTGTTCGCTGTTACCAACACACTACCATAGAAGTAACAAAGTTCCTAAACTTAATTCTCATAGACAAATGTGACACTGCCCCCCTCTTATATTCGATCGTCCCGGTCGAATTCTGACATTTCTTGTGCATATGGACCACCTTCATCTTGCTCTTTGGGCTCCTCTGAATTCGATAGACAACGTCATTGATCCTTTTGACCACCTTATAAGGACCTTCCCATAATTTCTGTAGTTTCGGTGACCGTCCCTTGCGTCGTACTGGATTGTAGAACCACACACGATCTCCTTCTTTAAAACCAGCTGAATTAGCTCGCATGTCATAACAGGTCTTCATGCGGTCGCTTTCTACTCGTTTATGCATTCCGACAGCAGAGCGGATGGTTTTCCTTCTCGTCAATATGTTGGGGCTTCCTTCAAGCAAAGTTTTTAGGTGGTACTGGTTCTTCCGTGTAGTTGCTGTTGCTCGGCGAGCTCTATTCATCCTTTCGACATCGGCTCTGTTCCAACAAATGTGTTTACTGGCCTTTTTCTGGGCTGGCTTCGCATTTACATGGTCTTTGCACCCTTCGTCTTGTATTTCTCTCATACTTTCTTCTCCACTTGCTTCTGGTTGAGTAACTGGGTCGTCTCTTCCTCTCACAGCTCTCTTCACTGGAATGGCACTTTCACGGCAGACGTTGCTATTTGCCTCTATGGTGATTTTCCGCACTACCAGGTTACTGCCAGACGACATTATTATTTCTTCACCGCCGATAGTCAGGATGTTAGTGCCAAGATCAAGTTTAGCGCACTGGCTCTGAAGTATGTCCAAGCCAATTATAATCGGGTCTGACATGGCGGCGACTATGGCTCTCTGCTTTGCCTTCCATGTCCCAATTTGCAGCTCGATGTCAGTTTCGCCAAATATCTGGATCCGATCACCACCGGCTGCATTTACTCTGTACACTCTGTCTGGCTCTCTTACTTGCCATCTTGGGACCATGTCGCGGCGAATAATCGTCCTAGGTGCGCCTGTGTCGACGACCATCTGGGTCTTATTCCCGCTTACGTATCCGTCTACGATGAGAGCGCTGCCAGAATCTCTAACCTGAGAAATGGTTGCCGGCCTTAGGTTCACTTTCTCCCTTGCACGTGATCTTAAAGCTCAACATTCGCCCCTTATATGTTGCCGCCGCAGTTCCAGCAGCTCAAGGCATTTGCACGGTGAGCTCTTATTGGGTGTCCATCAGACGTCGGCCTTATTTTTTCTGCTATTTTCTGTAGTAGCTGCATGATCTTGGATGGATCTGTTTTATGTTCTTCTTGGACTTGAAGACTGCGAACTTTCACATGACTTTCTGACGCTTGCTTTACCGCTTCAAAGGAATGTGCCAAAGCATTGTTCAAGCTTTTATGTCTCGCCATCCTCAGCGCCTGTTAAGTGTCGGTATCCCTGATGCCGTCAATGAATGTTTGCAGTGGCAGCTGATTCAAAAATTCCACCGGGGCTGTGGGGTAGGCTAATTGTGTCAGTCTGATAACGTCTGGAGATGTTGGAGACTTTCGGCCAATTTCTGACAACGATTTTTCAACTGCAATCGATACAGCTGCTGTAAATTCTGGTGGCCAAACCTCATCTCTAATTGATGCTTAATGCTGTCAAAACTCAACGGTTCTTGCCTGGGAATACCTTGGAGCACATCTAGGGCATCTCCTCTGAGAGCTACTCTTAACGAGATCGCTTTCTCTCTCTCGTCCGAAATATTTGCTGTAGCAGCGGCTTCGGACTGGCGTAGATAAATACCCCATGGGACTGAACCATCAAATGTGGGCACCTTAATTCTTACGATCATGCTATCTTCGAGTCTGATGTTTCCCTTGGTTAGGGTATCACACCTCTTTTCTAGTGTTTGCATTTTCTGCTGAACTTCTTCTTGTATACTCGTCAGCTTGTCATCTACATCGTCGCTGATACCCCTTACTCGACATTCTACTTGTTGGAAGATGTCGTCTTTTACCTGCTTCATACGTTCGTCCACACACGAAGTAATATTCTCAATTCTGCTGGCTTGTTCTTGCAGAATTTTCTTTGTTTTGTCATCTCTTTGTCTCATTTCTTCTTTGGATTCTTCGTCTCTTTTTCTGGCCTCTTCATCTCTTTTTCTCATTTGCTCTTGGACTTCTTCGTCTCTTTTTCTCAGTTCCTCTCTTATCTCTTCGTCCCCTTTTCTTATTTCTTCTTTAGCTTCTTCGTCTCTTATTTCAGCTCTTCTTTCGCTTATTGGTCTCTCTAGCTTCTTTATCTCTCTTTCTGGCTTCTTCTTTAGTTTCTTCATCTCTTTTTCTCATTTCCTCATTTCCTCTCTTGTCTCTTTTTCTCATTTCTTGTTTGGCTTCTTTGTCTCCTTTTCTGGCCTCTTCATCTCTTTTTCTCATTTCTTCTTTGGCTTCTTCATCTCTTTTTTGACCTCTTCATCTCTTTTTCTCATTGCTTCATCTCTTTTTCTGGCTTCTTCTTTCATTTCTTTAATCAATTCCAATAACTGGGCGTCCATATTGGCTGTTGCGCTACGTGTCTTAGGCATAACGTACTTAAAGCTGGTACACAGTTTATTCTGTTTTAAAGAACACACCCAGTTATGAATTACTGTTGACACTGATCTTCCAGAAATTCTAGAAATTTCCACGTTGTTCAACGAATATTCTGGAAAATATTTCCCCTAGCATCTTGAAAATCCCACTTCTGACACCAGTTGTTACGTTCTACGGGGTTCTGGATTTGTTGATTAACAAAACACAGCTTTCCAAACTACTAATTTATTATAAGCAACTATTTTCCAACACCAGTGTCAACTAAAATATTTCTCTTCTCTATTATTAAATGTCCATAGAACTATATTCCACTATCGCCTTCTATGATCGCTTCCTATACACGAACACTTACTGTTAACTCGCTTTATACTCTATGATCACTTTTACACCACACCGACTTAATCTGAACTAACTTATTCTGCGCACCGCATGTCTATTTATACTGTCCCTAGAGATTCTAGACCTTCTACACTATTCTACACCTGTCACTTCTGGTCTCTTCTAGAAGTATCATTCCAAAGTGTTCGCTGTTACCAACAAACTGCCATAGCAGTAACAAAGTTCCTAAACTTAATTCTCCTAGACAAATGTGACAATATATATATATATATATATATATATATATATATATATATATATATATATATATATATATATATATATATATAATAAGAAAAGTAAATAAGTAAAAGGAATGAATGAATAAATAAATAACTCAAAAAGTCCAAAAAGTATATCACTGAGTCTATACTACAATCAAAAGTTCACGTGAAACTAAACTTCTTTCTTAAAGTGTGGGAGCAAAACTTTTGAAAGTCATTAACTTCTCTCAGGAATCATTAAACGTCAGCGTAAAGTTCTCTTGACATGTAAAATTTAACATGAGATACAGGTGTGTAGAATGTTTTATACCTATCGTTGAAAGTAGCAAAGACCAGTATCTGAAAAGGGTTTAAAGCTTTCAGGAAACCAAAATTGCGATGAAAGTTACTCTATCCAAGAAGTAATCAGAATTCTCACCAAATCCGGTGGGGAGAAACTCACATCGGCAACTTGGCACTACAGATTATGTTGCAGCTGTGATGAAACATGTATGCACATGGAATTGGGGGTGCATGCAAATCAAGCATGGAAGATTCTAGAACCCCAAGCGGCAGGTAGCGTTGGCTGGTGGAGATTGACACGTGTTGCTAATAAGGTCTACTTTGACCGACGATACCATGTAACATGAACCTCATGTACTTTATTGCATAATGGTTAACAACAGCAATAAGTTTTAAAACATAAGTCGAATATCACACCAAAACAAAACATACACGATTGCAAACTTTTATTATCACTTATTACAGACTCTTAAGTGTTGTCGTTATTAATAAAATACCCCTGTGCGGCTACATACACGCTGTGAAAAGTATTAAAACTCGAACTAAGTAAACAATCAGAAAATAAAAAACTGTTTATTCAATAATTTTGATTCGGCTGAACGTTGGGCGTCAGTGTGGATTAAATATAGTCTTTATTAGAGAAGTAAGCCGATATATTTACGTAAATAATAGTATTTGTCTGTTAACTTATTTACACAAGGACACAACACAAAACATCCGTAACTTATCGCATCTAAGTTCCAACTATGCTTCTTAACTGACACAGGGTTGTCAAGCCCAAAATTTTCTCTGTGCTACAAACTTAAATTTCATCTAAAAATAATGTTAATAAATATGTGAAATATAAAAGTGTTAATAAATAAAACTCTAATCTCGGTCTTTATCAAAATTGAAAAATTAGAGATATATATATATATATATATATATATATATATATATATATATATATATATATATATATATATATATATATATATATACAGACCTTTAGTTAGCCGTTTCTCAATAACTACTCTAATTTGAAAATTTACACACATGCGATTGAGACAAATTCCAGTTCAGTGAAAATGGTTTGTCAAACTTCCGGTTTAATCGGAAGTGACCATCAACTTGCTTATTTTAAATACAACATGGTAATTTTCATTATATTTTCGAATTATATATATATATATATATATATATATATATATATATATATATATATATATATATATATATATATATATATATATATATATATATATATATATATAAACACACACAACACTGATAACTCAAAAAATATTGGGCCGATTTCGATCAAATTTGGTGAGTATCTTTCATTTGCAAATGGCTTGGATAAGTTCGTTAGCCAGGAAAATTGGCCCAGTTTTTCCCGGAATATTTTGTGTTTTCTTTTGGGACTTTTTTATATCTTCTGAAATAACATTAACCTTTCCTGTGACCATGATGACGATGTCATCCGCGTAGACCGGTACCTCGTACCCTCCTCGAGCCTCCGCAGTAGGCCGTACACGACAAGGCACCAGAGCAGGGGAGACAAGACGCTTCTCTGCGGGCGGTCACCCCGCCGCAATCTCCGCCAACATAGTCCCCCCGCGAGTGAGGTGAACACCGCTCTGTCCCAGAGCATGTAACGGATCCGCCTGCAACAGGTCTCCTTTAGTCCCCACTCCCTGACAGCTGCCGGTATCGATTGGAATGAGGTGTTGCTAAAGGCTCCTTTTATGTCTAGGAAGGCCCCCAGCGCTACCTCTCTGTTCTCCAGCGTATTCTCCAGTTTCAGCACCAGCTGGTGCAGTGCTGTTTCTGTTGATAAAGTTATGACAACCAGATTTGGTACGCGGGTTTACATCATAAAAAGTAAACTATGTACCAAAATTTAGATCTGCAAGTTAGAAGAAAAAAAGTTATAGACATTTAAAGAAAAAAAATTTGGCTGCCACTGATGACCAGAGAAACACACAAAAACAAAATATTTTGTGTTGGTAATATTGTATATTACAGACAACGAGTGAAACGCTCGAACTATACAACACCAGGAGTTTGGAATCTCCTTTCCAGCTACATTTGAACGGCCTATAAATTTATCTTAGCAGTTGCTTACATTGAAACAAGCATATGGCTTTTGTTATATACGGAAACCCCTAAAAATTGTAAAATATGCAAATAATGCAAAATATATGCAATTTAGGCAAAATACACTAAAATATGCAACTTATGCAAAAAATATGCGAATTGCATATAATCCGAGCCCTGTTTATCATATATAAGGTGAAAAGAAAACATCTTCCATACAGTAGGAATAAACTAGCTTTTCAGCTTTATGCTTTCTTGTTTTAATAAGTAGTAAATTAATGTGTGTTATGTAGTTATTATTATAACTCTTATTTAGTTTGATTCCTTTACTATTTACATCGTATAAAGAATTGTTTTATATTTTTAGAAAGTTATGTGTATGGAGTTTTATGAAGAAGAAGCCCATATCAACTATTGAGAATGCTCATGGATGTGATCCAGTAAACGGTCAGCCATATTGGATAACAGCCATAGCCTGTTTTTTAAATACTGATGTAATTGCTTCAGGTAAGTTGTAATCTTTAATGTTAGACAGCCTGGTTTAATGATATTTTGAGTATTCAAAAACCATAGTTGTGGACAGTGGTTCTTAAAATCACTTATTATTTTCAATCAATGATATATTAGGTGTTTCTGTATTTTTAAAGCTTTATTACACTCTTCTTTTTGATCATATTTTTAATCATTTGGTATGATCCTTAGATACTTAGGATACTTATATTTATAATTAACTCATTTTTCCGGTGTAAATACAGTGTATAAACTGCATTAACATAAAATGTATAATCCTGTAATTTCTAAGCAAGGTATAGAGCCTACAAAAGCTCACCATCTGGTTCTAACTTATGCTCTGGTTTTAAACTCTTTCCGACTGTCCTCATCCTTTTCAGTTCTTCATATATTGATCTTCGCCATGTTTGTACAAGTCTACCTTCCTACTTTTTGCTGACCCTGGGGGTTCCACTCGCAATGTTATATGGTTGCTTTTTTTAATTTCCGAATCAGCTCTCTACCAATATTTCTCGGTTTATCTAATATTGGTTTACTAGATGCAAAACAGGATTCCTGTTCCATTCTGTCTGGTCAGAAAATATATTAATATATTAAGATATTAATATATCTGCAGTTTATTTGTTGTTTACACTAGGGCACTGCATCGTTTCGAAATTTCAAATCGAATCCGAACAGAACTGATGCTTCGGTTCGAGAAATTGTATGCACTAGGGGATGTTAAAACGGTTCCAAGGCAGTAAAATTTGTAATTTTCCATAATAGTTCGAAGCACGCTGCTCAAAATCAATTCAAAATTTTACTTTGCATGCATTCAAGTCCCTTTAAACTGCTTCTTGGTGCCGCTGAGTCTGTAGCACAATTTCAGGGGACCTGACACATGTGTATTTTATTTTTTTGAACAGTAAGCGGGACACATTAGGACCTGACAGCCATTGAAATACATAATTATTTTATTATATATATATATATATATATATATATATATATATATATATATATATATATATATATATATATATATATATATATATATATATATATATATATATATATATATATATCCCAGCGTCCTTACGCCTTTTTTGGTTACAATGTTATGATGGCGGTGTTTAAATGTTTAAAAGCGATCAGTAACAGTATTTTTCAGAATCTATGACTAGTTGCATTTTGCGTTCTGACAACACTAGGTTAAACATACTTTGTTTCACATTGGGTCAGGTCCAGTGGTGGCTCGTGTCTAAGATTTTTATGTGTGCTGTATGAAAAAATTTAAGGATAAAAAAAATGCTGATCTACGAAAGCTGATAATTTTATGGCACAATAATTACATTGATTTTTTCGGACAATATAACTGTTTTTATTTTCTTATTCAAAAACGGCGCATCGCAGGAAAACAACTGAGGAAAGCTCTTATGCTTAAAATTGAACGGGGTATTCAAAAATAATTTTTAGTTGGGAAAAAGCTATTGGCGTACCATTTTTTTTTTTTAAATTCAAAATTATCGAAGTCAGTGCCCGTACTCACGCCACTGTTAAAGCTAAATATTATGATTCTGTTGAAAAATAGGCATATTTACTATAGCTGTCTCTCCATACTAAATATTGAAGTATCTCAAGTGGTTTCAAAAATATTAACTAATTTTAATTCTTTTTCCCTTAAGCTTTAACACCCCATATTTTTTTAACGGAGCATTGTTGTACCATAGTTTATAAAGCAAACTAACAAACTATGATTATTATCATAATTTTTCATGTAGATTCACACCCTTAAATATTCACATATCACCCTGTTCAACTACATTAAATTGTCTTGCTAATTGTTCCTGGTGACTAAGTTTACAAAACTTAGTCTTAATTAAACACTCAATGAAAAGCTTTCTTTTCCTGACAATAGAAATTTTATTAGTCCCCTACATGATTCGGCTAAGTAGTAGAGGTGTGCGAACCCATGTTTTGTTCGAACCGAACTATGAACGAACCCAAGTAAATATATTGCCTCGAACTTCGAACCTCTGAAATAGTATGTCTAAGGTTCACAGTCGAACTTCGAACTTATTAGAAATTCAAAATCGAACATCGAACTACCCAAAATTCTTCAGTGTTCATATATCATTTTCTTAAATACAAACTTAAGGAATATTGTAACATACAATATTTGATATGTAAAAGATTCCCATTCTCTTTACAAAAAGGAAGGGTTCGACAAATTTGCAGGTTGATTGGGTGAAAATGCATTCCGGTGCTGATCATTGTGGAGATGGGTCAATGTTAAATCAAAACCACAAACACAAAAAATATTTTAAAGTTTTTTAGATTTCTAGATCTATAGATAAGCTCAATTATAAATATGTTCTTTGGTATTGACTAGTCAGTTTTAGCAAACAGATTGAGAGGGTTCAAAGTGAGCATGATAGGTATATAACAATAAAAATTTAAAAAAATAGGAAACCGACTTCATTAAGAATAACTTAAAAACTACTGGTCAGTTCTTCATCAAATTTATATGGCACCACATGAGAAGCACCAGCTTTAAAATCAAAAAAGAATCATCACAATCGGTTTACCTAGAAAAAAGTTCTGAGGTAGCACAAATTTAAAAAAAATGCAGTCGAATTGAGAACTTCCTCCTTTTTTGAAGTCCGGTGAAAATAACCACTTATAAGTTTGAACCGTCTGCTGATTGTGAATATGTAACTATTTTGGCTCACTGTGAAATAAAGCATGTTGAAACCAATGTTTTTTAAATGCAATCTGCAATTATCCTCAAATTCTGAAAATTTACGTTACCGATTGTCTTCTAACACTATCATCATAATGTTGTTACTGAAAAAGGTGTTTGGAGGCTAGGATATATAAGAAAAATATTTCTGTGATTGCTAAATGGCTCCATTGTGTCTCAATGTGTCCCACCTACTATCAAAAATATGCACGAGAGAAATCTCCTGAAATTACGCTATCGACTGAATGAGACTGACAACGAGTTTAAAGCGTCGCTACCGAGTTAAAAGGGCCGCAACTTCGCTACCTTTGGCAACATTCAATATCTGTAAAGTTAAATTTCGAAGTATTTTTGACCAACGAAGTTCGAACTATTTTAAAGAATTGCATATTTCGAACTTCGAACTACTTCAACATCGCTAGTGCGAACATATTTTCGAACCGAAGGTTCGGTTCGAGTTCGGGTTCGGTTCGAGTTCGGGTTCGGTTCGAAATTTCGAAGCTTCGCACACCTCTACTAAGTAGCCATCTTCAGGGGTAAATCTAGAATCACAATAAAAAGGTTTGTCAGAATCAATTGTGCTGAATGAAGCATCAAAACAATCAATACAGAAAAAGTCAAAGCTAGCATCTGAAGTCAAACAGTAAAACAAGTTAAAGCTACAGTAAAGTTGAGCATGCAGTTAAAAGCGGAACAAAAGTAGTTGCCTCCATTACACCAAACATTATGAAAAATATAAAAAAATCTTTTGAAGATAGAATGGCTCTTTGTATAGAGCAAAATGGCAAACATATAGAGCATCTTTTATAGTTTTTATCTTTTGGTAATTTTGATTTGTTTTTTATTGTTTCACCTTTGTCATTTCGTTAATTTCATGTTTAATTCAGTTGATTGTGTTTTAAAATAAAATTTGTTAATTACATTGGAAGATTTTCGTTTCAATGTGCAAATGGCATTTAGAATAATAAAAGTATGAATAGTATGAAAACCAGTGCGGTTGAGTATAAGGAACCCTAGTATCTGGAAGAGAATTACTTTTTCTATAAGATAGATCAAGAAAATACCGAGTGTTCCATTTAACATAAACAAGACAATCTACTTTGAATGTGTCAATCATTGAACTTGAATTTTTCAACATCTTGTAAATTATTGCGAAGTATTGACTACAGTGGTTGATGGAGTAGCAAGTCCATCGTCGCAGGCTAGTGAGTTTTCCTTTCGATATTATCTTACATGGAAGATGAGATTTTTTTTCCAAAAACCTCATATTCATTGAAAAATCAAGATATGTGACAAACGGTAATAGGTAGGTATAGGGATCCTTCAAGAAAGTGGGCCTTATTTTTTTTGTAGAGTTCAAAATCGCTATCAAATACATGGTGTTCCATAAGAAAAAACAACTTTGAGGTGTCACACTTTATTGGACCATCCTGTATATTTGAAAATAATTTTAAGCTGTATCTGTTGTTGACCTACATAAGCCTCAGTCATTCAACATTCGATATAAAGAAATATATAGGTGTGAGACTCCGTACCGTTAGTTGTGGGACACCTGTATGTATATATATATATATATATATATATATATATATATATATATATATATATATATATATATATATATATATATATATAATATTAAAAACATCAACTTGCAAAGTAGTAGGGAAAATGTATTGAAGAGCCCCGATAACTTTGTTTATATAAAATGTAAAAACCATTTGAGATAATAACATGATAAATATTTAGGAATATATAATTTGGTCAAAAAGTTTACACTTGAACGAAGTAAAACAAAAAAGGAAAATCGCCCTAAAAACCACAAAATAATAACGGAGAGTTAAAACTTAGTATAATGACAGCTACTGATGAAGACAGCTTCGTTGTAGAAATACGTATCTAGTGCATAACTCTCTGTTATTATTCTGAGATTTTTGGGATAGTTCTGCTTTTTGTTTCAGTTTCCAGCCACAGTGTCCAACCCCTGCCTATTATTTTTTTTAAAGTAGTGTTTTTAAGTTTGTTATGTTACCTTGGAAAGTAGCGGAAAAAGTGGAAGCTCCCAATAGCTTTGCAAATTTAACATTAGGACAACAATAACAAATTTAATAGCAAAATAGATATAATAATGAATGTGGCTTCTAGTAATGCAATAAAACTATAGGCAGTAGAGGTGGTAATAGGTTTGTTTTTAAATTTTAAAAAATCAGTGTAATGGGCCATCTTGTTCCAAAAGAAAAAAGAACATACAAAACGTTTTACAGGTATTGAGAGACTAAATTATATTTAAGATATGGAACAATAAAATTATGCATTATGTGCTATTTATTGAAATTAATTAAAAGTTGTCATTTGTTTAAAGACATTTCCAAAAATCTCAACAAAAGTCATGTTGAATATGACACGGTTCTTTTTGACAAAAAAAACTTTACTTATGTTTTTTTCTCTTTATTTCAACACACCACGAGGGCTCACAGCCTAAATACTATTGCACCGTGGGTGTCGACAAAGAGTTTTGGTGGTAAGCCATAGGCCGGAAGTTTATTAAGCAGCACTGCATGCCAGACCTGGTCGAATGCTTTGGATATGTCTAGAGCGACAATATGTGATTCACCGTGTAGTTCCATTGACTTGTTCCAAGAATGGGTGACAAAGGAAAGGAGGTCGGCAGTTGATCTGCGCTCACGGAATCCATACTGCCTGTCGTGGATTAGACTGTGTTTTTTAAGAAATTTTAGTAATTCGGTGTTTATATACTTTTTTATCACTTTAGAGATAACTGAAAGGAGAGAAATAAGCCTGTAGTTGCTAGGAAACGCTTTGGATCCTTTCTTGGGGATGGGTTGTACTCGAGCAGTTTTCCAGTTACTAGGGAATATGCCTTTATTGTAAGATGTCTGAAACAGACGAGTCAGGACAAGAGCAAGTTCTGGTGCGCATTTTTTGAGAACAATGGCTGGGATCTCGTCAAGGCCAGAGACTTTCCTGGTATTAAGAGAAGAGAGCATCTTTCTTACCTTTTTAGTTTTGAAAATGATATCCGTCATTTTATGTGCGACATTGGGGACTGTTGGTGGTTGAACATTTGGGGGTGGGTTGAGAGTTGAATTGCCGGCGAACAACGAGGCAAAAAGTTCAGCCTTGCCCAGGGCGGCAGAAATAATTTCATCCCCTGAAACAAGAGGTGGGAACGTGTTCTTGCAGAAATTATTCCCAATAGATTTAGCAAGAGTCCAGAAGGGTTTGCTGCCCTTGGAGCTTGAAAGGACTTTGTTTTTGATGTGGTTATTAAACGAGTTTTTTGCCTCAGAAAGAATTCGGGCATAGCGGTTTCTTGCTTCGTTAAATGCTTGACGGTTTTCTTGACTAGGGTTGTGTAGAAGCGTTTTGTGAGCTTTGACCTTTTCAAGTCTGTCCTTGTCACATGATTTAGAGAACCAGGGCTTTTGAGTGGCTGAAGAGGTTTCCTTTGTACGTGGAATAAATAATTCCATGCCAGCTTGGATAATTTCGGTGACGTTTTGTGAGATATCAGAGGGGTCAGGATGAGAGAAGCAGACAGACGCCCATGGAAATGAGGAAAAGTAATCCCGCATTTCGTCCCACATCGCAGAGTTGTAGTGCCAAACGATACGTGGGTGTGATGACTGTGTGACCTCGGGTTGCATTGCGCAGGAAGCGGTGACCATGCCGGTTCTGAGCGACCAAGGGAGGCGGTGACTGATGTCTTATAGCATAGCATGTCCTATGCTTGACCACAACTTGTTATAGAATTTTATGTATATCAGATTAAAAAAACATACATGCAATACATACACAGCTAATAATGATTTTTTCTATTAAATTACTGTTTAGACTGAAAATATGGTAAAATGCTAAATTCCAGTAACTTAGGAGATATACTTAAACCAAGTACTGACACGATCATGCTGTAATATATATGATTTACGTTTTATTTTTGAACAACTTACTTGCCACAAGTCAGAATGGTTGCAGACAATCTCTATCCAACTTTAGTTTATTTGTTGAGATGATGGAAAAAATAACTACTTTAGTGGATCAGCAGAAATTGATCAGAATGATACTGTGTGACCTGTTAAATGCCTTTGACATGGCACCGCATGAAGAACTTAATAAAAATAAAATAAATTCGAAAGGTATGGTGTGAATGGAGTGCCAGTAGATTTGATCAGGTCACACCTGAGTGGTAGGAGACAGTCTGTATTTTGTAAGGGTAACTTTTCTTCAGAAGAAATTACAAGTGCAGGACTGCCACAGGGTTCTGTTCCGGGACCACTGTTTATAGTATATACAACCGATTTGCCAAACTATGTGAACGAATACGCAGTTGCTCAGTAGGCTGATAATACATCATTTATAATCCAAGCAAACGATATTACTGAGCTGGACCGAAATGAAAAGAATTGCTGGAAGCAGGAGTCATTGTACAACAACACGGCGACGTCGCCTTCAGAACTGTGATGATGATGAATGATGCATATATATATATATATATATATATATATATATATATATATATATATATATATATATATATATATATATATATATATATATATATATATATATAGGTGCATGTGTATAGTGTCCCTCAGTCAGTAGTTGAGGCACGAATTTGGCAGCCACCCTTTTCATCACTAACAATATTGTTAAAATGCCCTGAACTGACCTCCCAAGTCACTCCAGACACCTGCCTGGACGCCTATAAATGTCAGCAAACAGTTACCTGCAACAGTTACACGCAATGTAGAGAGTGTGGATTTTTTTGACAGTATTTTGCCAGCCATATGAACATCTGTACCTTGTTGTAAATTCTGTGCTTTTGATACATTAAACATAACCAGATTTACAGAACCCCAGCTAAGACTCTTAGACGGGTTATAATTTAGGGAGCTGGTTATTTTGACTCATTGGTAAAGGGCTAGAAGTAGATATTGGATGAGTTGATGGGAACATATCGTAAATAGTGTGTTTATCAGAGAAGCTGTAGATCTGACTGTTGGTTGTTAACACCTCATTTATATGTAGAATAAAAAGTGTGGTTGCCAAAACGGAACCCTGTGGAACCTCCACATTCATCTCGAATTTATCTGATGAAACAGCATTAACAACAACATGCAAGAAGTGTTCAGAAAATTTGATATCCATAGGCTGAGTCTGGAAGGCAATCCGTATGATGGAAGTTTATGCTACACAATCTTTTCCTTAAAATAAAAATTTTGCAGAATGTATGCCGTCTGAGAATGGTTCGTCGTCGATCTTCTAGCATGATTTTACAAAAATCTCCAAATATTTCGCTTTTCCCAATAGCATCATTCCTTGTAGGCCATTTTTAATATATTTTTTGTGCCAGTTTTTTTGAGCAAGAAGCAAAACAACAACGAGCACATAAAACAACTCTCATTGAAAAAATTCACACAAGCCGAGCGGAACCTTCGTTATCGACGACGCTTGGGTTACTGACTCAGGAACGGTAGCTCTATATGCCTGTAGCGGCAGAACGCGGTACTACAAATTCTCCGCCCACCACATCAGTTCAGTTTCTTTTGGGTACCTCCTCGTTTATCTGTTCCAGGATATGAGTAACTGGATTAAAAAAAGGAAACCGCAATAAAAAAAGAAATGAGTAAATAAAGCTCCACCAATCTGTCCAAAGTATTATTTTTTTGCATCATATTGATAAGTAATTTTTATTGTTTCAGGTTCTTATAATGGGATTGTGAAGGTTTGGAAATTGGGAGTTGGGTTCAAGTCAATTAATGTGCTGTTTGAAATTCCAATAACAGGATTTGTTAATGCCATGTCATTTGTTTCTGATGGAACTAGACTGATCTTATCAACAGCAAAAGAACATCGCTTTGGAAGATGGAGTGTGGTAAAATCTGCAAAAAATACTATAATGATTATACCACTTTTAAAATGACCTTGATTTCATCGGAAGTGAAAAAAGTGAATATCAAATGTGCTTGGTGCTGTAGTAAAGTAAAAGTTTTTGATTATGGTTCATCAATTTGTATAAATATGCATTAAAGTATTAATTGTTTTGAAAAGTTGAGATCAGATATACTTAATAATTTTTGGTTTATATTAATTAACCTTAATTAAAGAACATATTTTTATATATAGAAAATATTTTTAAACTGGTTTTAAAAAATTTGGATGAAACTTTATACAGTCTTCCTTTGTCCTGAAATTTACTTTTTTATTTGTTATTTGCAAACATTATTATGTTAAAACATTTGTAATTATATTTATTATAATTTTATACAATTAATAAGTGTAGTTAATTATTTATAGGATACTTTCTAGAACTTAAATCACATTTCTAAGAACTGCTGGGCTTCAGTTCACACATGTTAAGTGATTTTAATTTTATATTGTTCAGTTATATATAACTTTAGAGACCTCCACTTGAAAACCTACAAAAATTTATTCAAATATGTATACAAATATATAAATATTAAAACTGACCCTCAATATGGGTTCTGTGTAGGGGTGTGTGAAGCTTCAATATTCTGAACCCGAACTCGTTAAAGTAGTTCAATGTTTGAAATATGCAATTCTCCAAAATAATTCAAAGTTTGTTGCTCAAAAAACAAATTTAGCTTTAGTCATTCAATGCTGCCAAAGGTATCGAATTTGCAACTCGGTAGCGGAGTTTTAAACACGGTATCGGCCCCATCGAGTCGGTAGTGGAACTTACTGGATTTTACTCATGCGTGTTTTTTACAGTTTGAGAACTGACAGTCAGTTAACAATCACAGAATTAATTTTTGGTACATCCTACCATCCCAATGCATTTTACAAAGCACAACTATTCAGTCTGATATGCTTGAAATCAACATACTCTGAACTTACTCTCTACCCGAAGTTATAATTCTTCAAGACTGTAACGTTGTCAACAAATATGTTGTTATGATCGGTGCAATTAGCTGTGACAGATGAGTGGTTTTCTATCCAAAAATTTCACTCGTCAAAGGTAATGAATTAAGGATAGCATAAATCCTATCCGGATCTTTGCGGTAAAATCTTTGCTTATGTTTCAATTTTTAACCAAAATTCTGAACCAAAGATACTTTTTTAATCAATTATAGCACTCTATTAACAAAACAAACCTTTTTTAGTGCATTGCGCGATAAGAATTAGCTTCAGATTAACTTACCCTTTAATCAGCAAGGGGGTGACTAAGGCCAGCAGTGGTTGATGCACTTAACACAAAACCTTTTAACATTTTATTTGCACGGTTACCTACACTGGAGTGATCATGCTTCCTCTCTTCAGATTCTACTCTCCTTTCCCCGTTAGTTCGATATACACGTAATTCCATCTAACATGCTGCCTATGATTGGTGGTAAAGAGAATTGTTGATATTCGTTTAAGGCGCTATACCCATAAGGCCTTTTCTAGCGTAATTGTCGGTATTTCTACTACTAAGTGATCTTTTATCTTGTATTTTATGATGAATAGAAACCCTGTGTTGTTTCGTTGCAATGATCTAGATTTCAAGGTTTATAAGATTTTATGCTTCGAAAAGTTTCCTGCAGCGACTTGTTTAAAGTTGTTTATTGCATCTTAACAATTTTTCAAGGAAATATATTAGTTTGGTCTTTAAATTAATTTAAGCAAAATTTCGTAAACATAATGTATTTATTTAACCCGAATTTAATTTGCCCTTGCCCCTTATCTGATAATTTTACTTCCATTAGGTATTCAATAAAACTACCATTGCAAATGTCAGCTAATGTTCAGGCACGAATCATACAGGTATACAAGGGATTTTAACAAACTTACATTCCATCCATACAAAATTAATCTGTTAAAAGAACAAAACAAGGAAGATTTTGTGGTTGCAATCTACAATTTTGTGAAACAGTAATGTAGTAGACAGTAGTGCTATAGATAATAAGAGTTTTTTGTACATCTGCTTTTCTAATGAGTGCTCCTTTTTCTTAATGCTACTGTAAATCATCATAACTGCCGATCTCAGTCCAAGAATATTCTGTGAAGTACATATGCAGTCCCCACAGAAATGGATGGTCAAATTGATATTTGACATTACATACTTAAATAGAATATTAGTGTTAATTGCAACATGCTTATCAAGTTAAACATCATAAACGACGCAGGTTACCTATTTGTAGATACATGTGAAGTTGACAATGTATCAAACGGCAAAGAAAAGAAACCAACAGCCTCCAAAACATGAACTTCATATGCTTCACTATATGGTGTAAGATTTGTCGGTAGAGTAAAGTCACATCTGCCAGAAAGTGAAGTATAGATATTAATGCATAACTCTGCTGATGAGGTTCTAACGACATATCCATACAGGCCTTTTCTAGCGTAATTTTTTGTATTTCTACTTTTAGAAGTGATCTTTTATCTTCTATTTTATGATGGATAGAAAGCTTTTGTTATTTCGTTGCAATGCTCTCTCTAGATTTCAAGGCTTATAAGATTTGATGCTTCGAAAAGTTTCCTGCAGCGACTTGTTTAAAGTTATTTATTGCATCTTAACAATTTTTCAAGGAAATATATCAGTTTGGCCTTTAAATTCATTTAAGCAAAATTTCGTAAACATAATGTATTTATTTAACCCGAATTTAATTTGCCCGTGGCCTTTATATGATAAATTTACTTCCATTAGGTATTCAATAAAACTAGCATTGCAAATGTCAGCTAATGTTCAGGCACGAATCATACAGGTATACAAGGAATTTTAACAAACTTAAATTCCATCCATACAAAATTAATCTGAAAAGAACCAAACAAGGAAGATTTTGTGGTTGCCATCTGCAATTTCGTGAAACAGTAATGTCGTAGACAGTATTGCTATAGGTAATAAGAGTTTTTTGTACAACATCTGCTTTTCTAATGAGTGCTCCTTTTTCTTAATGCTACTGTACTGGTCAGATCTCAGTCCAAGAATATTCTGAGAAGTACATATGCAGTCCCCACAGAAATGGATTATCAAGTTGATACTTGAAATTACATACTTAAATAGAATGTTAAAGTGTTCATTGCAACATCCTTACCAAGTTAAACATCATAAACGACGAAGGTTACCTATTTGTAGATACATGTGAAGTTGACAATGTATCAAACGGCAAAGAAAAGAAACCAACAGCCTCCAAAACATGAACTTCATATGCTTCACTATATGATGTAAGATTTGTCAGTAGAGTAAAGTCACATCTGCCAGAAAGTGAAGTATAGCTATTAATGCATAACTCTGCTGATGAGGACTAGAGTCTTCGATAGATGATAACGGTGACATAGGCACCAGACAGTGTCACATCATAGCAAATGTTTTTCATGCAGTGACTGTGTGGCAGTCACCGGAGGTTAAGTATACACCATAGTTAAATGTTCACCAGAAGATGGAGATTTTTCAGTAGTGTCGTGAAGCCTGCATCAATAACACAAAAATGATGATTTGAAAAATTGAAAATAGCTGTGCTAAATGAGCAACGGCCATACCAAAATGGGTACACCAGTTTTTGTCCAATCACTGAAGTTAAAGAATTTCAGGTATGATCAGTACTTGGATGCCTGGCAACACTGTGTTTTCTTACCACCCTCCTCTGCGGAATGCATTTGGAAAACACCACATTGAAGCGCAATACAGCAACCATGACAGTTAGTCATGATTGTGACGGCAAGGCGACATTGTCCTTAAGACTGGGACGGACACTCCGTCATGCATATCAATCGTCTTGTGCAAACTTAAGTCGTACAGCAAGACTGAATCCTTGTTTGACCACTAACTAGTCAGCCTTGCTGTATCAATTTTTGTTCAATTATATAAATCAATATGGCTCATGAGCTATTATTGTGTGCGGCTGCTCTTAGGATTGTAGCGAAAAAGATAATGAATAGAAAACGTTCTAAGTGGTTGAAAGAATGGTTACTTAAACGACAGCAGTTCTCACACGTCAATTTGCTGGATGAGTTCCGATTAGAACCTGAGGACTGGTTCAATTACTTATGGATGAAAAAACATATATGGAATTGCTTCAGATAGTAATGCTGCGACTTGAACGGATGGAGAAAAGCAATGTCACCACATGAAAGGCTCAGCGCTACCCTACGCTTTTTAGCAACAGGAAGAAGCTACTCAGATTTGAAATTGTCATGTGCAATATCTGATCAAGCATTAGGTGAAATTATACCGGATACATGTTGAGCTATTTATGAAGGATTATGAGGTGAATATTTGAATGTAAGTAAAGTAATTTATTTAATAATCTTAAAAAAATAAACAATAATATCTTAACACAGTAGCAGCTCGTGCCTTAATGCACTGGGGGTGCGCAAGAAAAAAAAATTCGGTATGCAGCAAGTGCGTTATGGTAGTGCATTTTTATAAATGCTTCAAATTTAAATAACTCAAGATTCTACGAACTTACAAAGTTGAATCTTGGTGTATAGTAGGGTTTTGTCCAGGGCAACATATCCACCAAATTTCATCAAAATAGCTTTGTAATTTTCGGAGAAGAAAATTTTTTCAAAAGAAAATTCAAAATTTGAATAACTCAATTTTCTAAAAATGTAGAAAGTTGAATTTTAGTGTGTAGTAAGGTCTTTTACAAGGCAACATATCCACCAAATTTCATTACAATAGCTTTGTAATTTTCGGAGAAAAAGATTTTTTTTAAACAAAACTAAAAATTTTCCCGAAAAACCTAATCCGATTTTCCTGACTAACGAACTCATCCAAGCCATTAATAAAAGAAAGGCACTTGCCGAGTTTAATCTAAATCAGCTGCTAATTTTTTGAGTTATCGGTTGGATACACACACACACACACATACACCGCCGGGTGACTGATGTATATATGGATATTTGGATATGGATGTATATAACAATAACGTCTCCAACCAACCATTAACACTATACTTATTCTGATGCTGTATTAATGGCTGCCGACTCTACGATCCTCGATATACTAATTTTGTTTGTTGAATGCAGGAGGTAAAAAAGCAAATAAAAATTTATTAAAATATAGCATAGCAAAAATATTAATTTTTTTTCCACGGCAGGCGGCAGTGCGCGCGCACGGGCGCCTTATTGAGGAGCCGCCCCTGTCTTAACATAACAACAGCATCTAGTATTGTTGATACGAATTATATTTTTCTAAAGCGCTCCATTCGTATTTTTTTCTACAAAATGGCGAATAAATCCGAAACGGTACGAACTAGCCCGAATATGTTGTGATCAAAGTGTCCCTTAAATTGAACGTGTAATTCAAAAAGCTAATAATATACAGGTGTTCTATTTAAAAAAACAAAGTTTGTGTCGACTTCCGGTATAACCGGAAGTGCAGGCTAATTGAAAATATTTTAGTTAGAAAGGTCAGCATCGAAAACGTGCCGATACCAATTTTCAGAATTTAAACGTCTAATAGGCCACTCACCGTGAAGCACCCTGTATATATATATATATATATATATATATATATATATATATATATATATATATATATATATATATATATATATATATATATATATATATATATATATATATATATTGGTTGCAAAACACCTCTACATTTGTGATTCGTTCCATGATATAATTAATAAAAAGGGGTAGTCACCTAGTCACCACAATTAAATAAATGTATTCAAACAATTCTTTGGTCCAGTGAAAGATGTAAAAAAAAAAGTTGAGTGCTGATAAGGTTAATGAGCAGAAGGCTTAGAAATAATTTATCTTCATGCAAAAAAAGGACCTACAAAAAAAAGAAACTAATTGATGCAGTGAGGAAGAACAGTGTTAAAATTAATAGAAAGGTAGTGACTAAAGTGTTTTGAGCATCTTGTGCATGAGAATGAAGATAGAGTAGTAAAGAAAATGTGGAAATAGTACTAAAGAAAATGCGACAAGCCAGAATAGTATCCCAACACCAAAGGGGCTAGGATGCCAAGAAGGACCTGGCATAAGAGTATAGCAATACTTGGGCGAAAGCACTCCCCCCACCCCCTACCAGTAACCCTGCTAGGTTGTAGGTTGTAGGTTTGTATGTGAGTTGTCCATATCGGTCCCTCCACCGCGACCATAAGGTCTATAAAAAACCCTGCTAACCCCTGGAAAATATCCACAAGGTAAAAATAGTATCACACTGTGCATGAAAGGTGGTAGGTTTCATCTATTAGCAACCTGTTCAAAACTGGCCGTGGGATAATCTGCAAAATAGCAAAAATAAATAATAAACAACATGTGTTGCTCATATGTCTAGTGTCATGTGTGCTCAGCAACTTTCATTTAATGTTTTGCAATACAGGCAGACTTCACTGAATTTGTTTTTGATACTACAGGCGCATTGCATAGGAAATTTATCTGATATCTTATTGTATAGGCACAGCACACATACCAATAGCCACTGCCATTTCCTTATAATGTGACACTAAGTATCACATTGACTACAATCATTTACAGTTGGTGACTAGCACAGAGCAGATCATTCAGTCTGATGTCAGGCAGTTCTGGTCTTTCGTTAATTCCTTGAGGAAGGACTCTGGGATTCCGAATAGAATGAGTTTTAATAATGTAATATATAATAATGAGTCTGATATAGCAGACGCCTTTGCTGCACATTTTCAATCCTGTTATTCTGACCATGGTTCCATTGATGATGACTTTTGTGATGTATCTAATATACGGTCTGCACATAACCTTTCTATGCATATTTTTACAATTGAGGAAATCGAGGATAAAATTGACTCACTAGATGGCAAAAAATGAGCTGGTTTAGATGGTGTAAAAATTGTCGACACTCTGAGCGGCCCTTTGTGTAGTATCTTTCAAAGGTTCTTCAATGCCGGTTTTTGTCCCTCACTGGAAGTTGTCTACTCTGATCCCCATTCACAAATCAGGTGATAATTATAGAGTTGTTTCAATTGAACCTGTAATACCAAAACTATTTGAATCTATCATTGCGGATGAGATTTCCAATACCTTGAAACACAGTATTGTTGGAGAGCAGCATGGTTTCTGTAGTGGAAGGTCAACGGTCACTAATCTCGCCATTTTTCAATCTTACATGATGGATGCATTGGAGGCTGGTAAACAAGTTGATGTTGTATACACTGATGTATCAACGGCTTTTGACAGTGTGTGTCATACCCTTCTTCTGAAAAAATTGTTTGCAATGGGCATCTGTGGTTGTTATCTTTCGTGGATTCGATCTCATCTGTCTGACAGAAAGCAATTTGTTAGCATTGGTGGTGCTCTATCAGATGAGGTCCTCGTCTTGTCTGGGGTATCACAGGGATCACATATAGGTCCCGTTCTCTTCAATCTTTTTATTAATGATGTGAGTTTTGAGTCATCGAAATGTTTATTGTATGCAGATGACTTGAAGTTTTTTTCGGAAGTGGTCCATGGTGTCAACACTGCAACATGATCCCGACAACTTGACTCGCTGGTGCAGTTCAAATTTGTTGTCGCTTAATGTGGGTAAATGTAAGGTTGTGAGCTATTTTAGGGGTCAGAATCTGATTGTTCATAGCTATACCATTTATAACACGGTGTTGAACGTTGTCACTTCAGTTGCAGATCTTGGTGTAATTTTCAAAAATGATTTGTCATTTAATCTGTATATTGATGCTGTGGTTGTGAAATGTTGCAGACTTTTGGGGTTTGTTAAAAGACACACTAAACATATGACTGACAAAAGGGCAATCACTAGTTTGTATACATCCTTGGTTCGAAGTAATAATGAGTATTGTTGTGTTGTATGGTTTCCATCCTATGCTTGCCACATTAATCGTATTGAAAGGGTACAAAACAAATTTGTTAAGTACCTTCTTTATAAGCATCATTTTCCTTGCCAAGATATTGGGTATGATGTCAGATTGCTTTTTTGTGGTATGGCCAGTCTCAAAGCGTGACATGAGTATCTTTCATTGATGTTTATATATAGGATAATTAATGGTCACATTGACTGTAATTATCTGCTCGAGTTGGTCCTTTTCCATGTTCCACCACGCTCAACTCGCCAACAGCAACTTTTTTTTGAGCGAACACACAGGACCAACTATGGATGTAACAGTTTCATCGACAGATTGTTGCATAATTATAATGCTAATTTTTCTAATTGTGATATATTTTATATTGTTATGTCTAGGATGAAAACTGTCTTAGGACAGTGATTTTGTTACTTTGAGTTATTATTATTGTTTTTTTCGTTTGGTTTTATTTTTAAGTACCGTTTGGAATTGTTTAATTCTGTAGGTGCAAATTTAAATAAATAAATAAATAACTTTCTTATTTTTTGGTAATCTTAAAAAAATATATAGTGTCCCAAATTTGAAATGACTACATCGATAATTTTTGTAAATAGCCACCCTGGTTTATGTTGGCTATTCTTAATATACATGTCAAGTTGGACAAAATCACAAAGTTTCACTTTTTTATTATAATTATTACTAGGGAAGAGTGTTGTACCTTGGACCAAAATTGGGAAAATATTATTTTCCTCGCCTGAAAATAATTGCTGATCAAATCTGTTACAACCAAATAAGGTCCGATACCTTTACTCTTAACTATACTGATCACATCGATAAGTTGCGTTGTTTTTTCTATATAATTTTTGTTTGTTTAATAGATGCTTGATGGTCCAAGGTACAATCACTGGTTGTACCTTTGACATGGAGGAATGGATATGTATTTGATAATAACTTTTACAGAATAACACAATATTTTTATTGCTAGGACATCCATATGTACTGTGGACTTAAATTCTACAAGTTAACAAACATTGTATTGGAAAAAATCTATGTCAAATAATAGCTGAAAGCTTTGTTATCTTGACGATTCAGACAATTTAAATGTTAAATTAATTACTATAAAGGGTAGCTAAATTAAAAACTCAATAAAACTAAATTTTTATACTTATTAAAATAACTGACTTTAATTTATTATAATTATAAATCTTACTTCTATATTTTTAGAATTAAATTTAAATGTTAAATAGAAAACTATACAAAGCATACAAAGTATGTATATGCATTCTTCTTCCTTCACCAATATAATTTACGATGTAGAGATATCTCCACTGATATTACCAAATTCAGTATGGATATTATTTATTTTGCATTTTAGGTAATTATCACAAATATTTATTATGATATACTTGAGTTTAAATTAATATTATATATGTACTTTCTTACATGTAATAACTAACACATTAAGAAAATTATCTCAAATGATTAATTTGTGACCTTTGAAATCATAAGCTGCTCAAAGATGTTCTGACAAAACTAAAAATTCATTTCTAGAACAGTATTAATCAGTCGTAATGCTTTCAATTAATGTTTTTTTGTCTTTATTTTAAAGCAGACAGAAGTATTTATTCAATATTAAAACTCATATTCTGATACTACAATATAAATGTAGAAAACTACATGCTGTGTTACAGTATCACTATGGTATATAAACATTTTTACAATTAACTGCGCTTGTTGTGGTCCTTGTAATGGTCTCACAATAACTAGCTGCAAACCATTTTGGCCTGATCTTATCATTCGAAAGTTGTTGTCTGTGATTCGTTCTACTTGAGCTGGGCACTGAACATCTCCTATTTCCATAATGAATTCAACTCTTGAACCTCGCCAGTGTGGTCCCTTAATTTGAAAGAATGGTATAGGCCCATGCGATACTGGCAACAGAGACGAAAATGAAATATAGTGTGAGGTGTATTGGTGAGGCAGCAATGAACATGATATATCTCCGAAGTCACATGTATCACGAGCACGTTTGCACCGGCTAAAAAAAATTAAAAAATTAATATTAAAATCTTAAGCTGGCACAATAGTAAAGATATTAAATAAATGAAGTAATAATATAATAATACCGTTACTGAGTACAATATTACATGACCTGTGCAACTTAAAAATATTTAAAATGATGTTTACATAAAAAGTACTATGTTTCTGAATAAATTCGCCTGGATCATTTGACAGATTCGCAAAAATTTTGACATTTCCTAAAGCCTCTAGATTTTACCGAAACTTCATTCCACTGCTATTTCAAACCAAATCCATTCTCCGACAGCCTCTAACTTAATTTTGTGATATTACTTTCTAATTTTTATTTCCATTATTTCCACATAACCTTTCTTATTAAAAATCAGAAACCTCTTTCTTCCAAACAGATACAAAGTTTCATATGAGGGGGCAGGTTGTAGATTGTTTAATGAGTCGTATAGGCTTTTGGCTTCTTAGCGCTGCAACCCCAATGCATATTTTGTGCATGATTTTTTCCTAATAGTTGCCCCAAAAGTTTAGACTTTTTATGTAGTCTACTATCTTTTTGGGAAATACTTTATCTATTCCCTGGGGTGTTAGGGTCACCCCTCCAAAGTATTTGAGCCTTTTGCAGAACTGGGCCATGCAGTCGCATAGCAAGTATTCTGTTAAGTGCACTTGGAGAACCTCAGGTGTAGTAATAATTTGGTTAAAATTTTCATCCTCTGATGATGCCAGCATTTGCTGGAGAAACGATCGTTAGGTCTTAAAAAATGTGTTGTGGTGATTTTGGGGTTCTCCAAGTGTACTTATCAGTGCTCATGACAGGTTTCAGTCTTCACATAGTGAAGTATTCTGTTGTTTTTGTTGCTTCAGTACAGTATCTGCAGTTTTCAGTGTCTGCCTTACCCGTCTTCATAAGGTGATACCTTACTAGGGAGTGTCCTGTGATTATTCTCAAGTTGCTCCTGTTCAAATCAAGAAACAGGTCATACTTCTCTGTTGATATGCTGATGAGCCGTTTGGTCTGTCTTAAGCCTGGCGTTTTCCTCCAGTATAACAGCATTTAGTTCCTCTCCCAAGTATAAAATTCATTTCTTACGTGGCTTTTTATTAGTTCACAATAGGGCTCTGGACCATAGAATGTTGTTGTTGCTGCTCTTTTTGCAAGGCTACCTGCTTCCCCATTTCCTTCAATACCTTGATGCCCTGGTACCCACATCAAAGTTACTTTCTTGTTCCTAGCCAGTTTCCCAAGGATTTTTTGCAGTCCCAAGTCAGTTTAGATTCGGTTTTGGAAGATTTGAGAGCCTTTGGTGCTACCTGGCTCTCTGACAGACTAGATCTTTCTGTTTCTGAGTCTTCTTTGTGTGCACTACTGTACACAGAGATTTATAGTAAGCATTACTGCTTGGAAGATGTTTTTCGTAGCGATTTAGTGAGTCTAAAGTTAGGTCCTCTTATTCCCAGTCCTGCTCCCTACATTTGTTTAGACCCATCTGTGTACCATACAAATGAGTTGTTTGCCAGTTTTGCATTGTCTCTATTCCATACTTGGCAGCCACTTATGACCACGTCGAATGGAATTATGAAGTCCAGTTTGGCTGGAATTTGATTTGGTGAGTGACTCCAGTACAATAATTTCATGACAATACTGTTATTGAGCATAATACAACACGACCTTGAAAACATTTAAATTCAAATTCTTTATTCATGTTAATATTGCATCAGCAACTCACACACGTCAGAAGTAAAAGTTGCAAACCTACAAAACTTCCAAGTCATGCTCCAAAATAAAAATAAAAATTAAAGGACAGATACCCTTTAAAAGTATAAAAGCTATGTTCAAAAGCTTTTTCACACTTTTCGTAAACCCTAACAAAGATCACTAATCAATGTAATTTGGTGAAAACATTACCCAGTGGGTTGTATATGTCCCAATGTTTCTCCTGACATACAGGAGATTAGGAGATTTTCCAGAATAAAGAGATGGAAGAGTAAGCACCCTGCAGTGCTCTCGGAATCCCAAGCCGCTCATCACCCAAGTATTGCATATGAAAGATTGGCATGGAAAGTTGCAAACTATGCTGCTTTAAGAACCTCAACAGACACATCAGCTAGGCTGTGAATCAAATACATGTCTTTCAATAGTTTGGAGGCGACCTAGTTCACATGAGTATCCCACTGCAGCCATGAATCGACATACAACGCCAGAAGTTTGGCATCCCCAGTGTTAAGAGTTCACATCCCCCTACTCCCTCATCGAAAACACAATTCGTGATGTTTTAGCTGCATGTTAGCATTTAACCAGCCTATTGCCCTCTGCTGTGCTCACACGGAACCATACAACAAACCCCCAAGAGTGTCCACACCCACAGACACCACAGTGTCATCCGCCAATCGCATGAGCGCAGAATCGGGATTGACCAATGGCATATCATGGATGTACATCAGAAAATGAACTGGCCCCAGGATTGAGCCTTGAGGTACTCCCATGTTCAAATCATGCCAACCCGAACCCACACCGGCAAATCGCACCATCTGATGCATATGGGCCAGGTAAGATTTTAGTAGTCGCACACTCCTAGGAAAAAATTATACAGATCGAGTTTCCGCAGAAGAGTCCTGTTGTCCACACAATGAAAGGCTTTACTGAGGTTACTAAACACAACTGTCCTAAACTGCAGCCCATGAAAGCTGTTATAAATCCCCTGAAGTAAGTCCATTGTGGCCAAAACTGTATTTCTATCCTTTCTAAAGCCAAATTGACTCTCACTAAATAAATTATGTGTTTCAAAAAACTGAATCATTTGAGTTGCCATACATTTTTCAATGATCTTAGAAATGACAGGGAGCAAGGAAATCGGTCTGCAAATCATCTGGGTCACCCTTCTTAAATGGTGAAACATTAGTCGATAAGCCCTATCAAAGGTACCAAAATTATATTTTTAATCACCCTAATGAGTTTTATGCTGATACCAAAAATGTCGCGACTGCTTTTATTTTTAGTATTATCAATTATATCCCTAACTTCGTTAAAGCTTACTTTTCACGAATATAAACTTTACTCTTGACATTCTTGCATTTAAGATAGTTTAAATGATCAACATTAGAAACAGGAATGGTCTTTGTAACAATCCGAGCAATATTTGATAAGTATTCATTAAATGTATCAGAATTACCTTTGTTCATTGTTGTTGATGGGTTCTTATTATTGTTTATATTCTTATTAATTATCTCCCACATTCGTCTGATAGCATTGTTAGATGAACGAGTGAAGTTATCATTTGCAGCAATTTTAGCTTCACGAATTTTATCCCCATACAGTTTTCTATATTGTTTATATATGGTTTGATGTTTACATAAAAAAGTACTATGTTTCTGAATAAATTCGCCTGGTCCATTTGACAATTTTTTTTTGAGTGGAATACACATGGTGGTCCGTAATGATTGGGTCATAGATTAACTAGATTTCAGTCGTGAATATAATGAGAATTAGCCAGATATGCCTTCATGAAATACTACTCGTCTAAGAGATACAGGATGTGAAAGGTTGATTTTTAATTTATCATTTATTCACTAATTTGGATACCTTTATAGAGAATAATATGAAAACAAGGAATATGGTGTTTTTGTTGATGAAAAATCATAATCTGTGAGAGGAAACATATTTGAAAAAGCAAGGAATATCTTGAATTTTTTTTTTAATAATTCGGTAGAGTTTGAAGTTAGGTATAGGGAATGCTTAAGCAACTTACCATAAAATTTAATTTTCTTTCGAATTGTGTCAAAAAAATTGTAGGTGCTATTTGAAAAATTGAGTATTTCAGAATTTTTGTATGCGACATTTAAAAATCGCCTGCGCCCAATTGGTACAAAATAGGACCATCGATGAGACATTAGGAGTTATTCTGTACTTTCAGCTAACTGCTAACTGCTCCAAAAATTTGGTTTCTAGATCTTAAACCATTGGCGAGATACAAATTTATTCGTAAACTACTACAGCGGTAATTTTTTTTTCAGAAAAATTGACATATCTCAAAAACTGTAACTCATAACTTCATATAGCCTAGGTTGTCTAAACTCATATAATTAGAAGGTCAATCGAACCATGTGTAAAAAAACTGTAGGTTTCCATTTAAAATAGGAAAGTTGGTACTGACTTTTGGCACAGCCTGTATAGCTGATATATATATATATATATATATATATATATATATATATATATATATATATATATATATATATATATATATATATATATATATATATATATATATATATATATATATATATATATATATATATATATATATATATATATATATATATATATATATATATCTGTGTGTACATATGTGGGACAGTTTTTCAGTTTTTATTGCATATATTCCTTGCTGTGCTATCGCTTATTAGTTTTGTTGCTAATTATTAAATAAAACACTTTAAAATTAGAAGATAAAGTACGGTGTTAAACTATATTATGTTAATAGCTTAATTTATATTGGGATAATAAGAACATACTCGGTTTAATGTAGTTATGAGTCTTAAAATAAATATTTGAGCCAGCATCTTCATGCCCTATGTGAATCATTTTTTTAATGTCAGGGTTTGGCAAGCAGTTCTGGTGAAGTCTTTTACTATTCTAATCCCCCGGCATTTTCAGAATTATAGTTTTTATTAATTAACATAAAACTTACATAACATTAGCTGATTTTTCAGCCGGTGTACTAATTAACAGAATTTAAAAACCCAGTCAGCCTTTATAATTATGACATATGTAACCCGGAAAACTTTGACAAAATTACATTAAAAAGATGAAACCTAAAATCTGATACGAAGTTTTTCCATTTCATGTCCATGACTGATTAAGATTATCTTTGACGCCCTTTTATTTTCTATGTTATGTTAATATTTCAAAAGAAATTTCAGTTTTTGGATACAAAAATTGTGTATTGCTTCTTACCTCTTATGAGATGGATCTCTATAATAGTTTTGAGGACAAGTCAGTGTAAAACATTTGTAGCTGCCTCGTGTATTCAGACAAATGTCATCTGCTCTGGGACACACATTCTGTTCACATTCATCAATATCTGAAAATAGTAACATATTTAAATCTAATGATAATCTTCTAAAACCTGTTTGCTATAGATAATGCAAAAATCTATCTTTAGAAAGGAAGATGTGTGAACTAAAACTTGTCCACTTGATTAAATTTTTTTTGGATGACCGGATGCAGTGAAAACATTTACTATTTACCTTTACATGTTCTACCATCAGTTCCTAATCTGTAACCATTTGGACATTTGCATGTGTAACTTCCTGGTACATTCTGACATGTGCCAACACAAAGCTTCCTATCCTTGAATTTTTCACATTCATCAACATCTGTACATGTTCTGAAATTTAAAAGTATGTGAATGTAGGTACATTTTTGTGATTGTTTTTTAAAATTTAAGTAATTAACTAAAATGCAAGCAAGTATCTTATTGTTGATAAAATAGTGGTTGCCTCTTGACCCAATCATTTTTATAAATTTGACAAAATACTCTAGTTTATTAACGAAAATTTAAATTTTTAATATGCTATTTCGATTGTTTTGTTATATGAATTAGATCGACTGATAATTACTCTTGACCTTACTCTTTAAAACCACCTGCGTATACAGTTAAAAATGGAGACACCATAACTAAGTATTGTTGGCGCAGCCCAAGAAAATACACTTGATTTTGTTTCAATTATGTAATGGAGGTTTATGGATTTTGTGGGTTTAGAATTGTTGTAATTTACAACTTCTACAACAAAAACAATGAAGACTTCTTCACAAAAATAATGAACATAAGCGTATTTCCTTGTTTTCGTTGTAAAGAGTAAGTATATTGGCAAAGCACTATTTAACAACTAACTATGATGATTAATTTTTAAATGAACTACTTTTACTTATAGATTTTATAGTAAAGACCAGAGCAAGTAGTAAAGTGTTCAGTATCACACTTAACGGTCACCGAGGTGTAAATATGAAAATTTTCCATTCTGAAAACATTTGCCTAACTAGGTTTTAGTGTAAAGTCTGCAACTCCTTTATGGAAAAAAAATTAAAAAACAAGCATAGGGTTATTTTTATTAAGCAGCTTTTAATCAATGATTTCAATTTTTAAACCTTCTCTTCACCCCAGGAAAGTAATCTGTTATAAAATTATTCTTTTACTTTATTTTAAATGTTAAGGTTAATGTTTCAAATTTTTGTTGTTACTCTTATAAGTACAATTTGGACAACCCAATTCATCACAATACAGTTTATAGACATGACCATCGCTTCGCTAACAAACTTAGCGTCATCAAAGGGATGAAGAAACTAACCGAATATGTTTTGTTTTGTTTTTGTTTTTGGATACAGGAGTGGAGAAATTCATGCAGACCTCATTCACGACACCGTGGTGCATGGGATATCGAGGTACTGTGAGACTCATACTCACTAAAACCCCGCTCCCTGGCGTACCGGACCTTAGTCCCTACCTCCGTCGGAAGATTTCACACAATGACGTTTTGGTTTGAATGTTTCTGTGGCGGTGGTTCCGACCGCAGTGTTTCCGTCAACACTACTCTATGTTTCTGCATAAATACTCTTGACAGTTAAACGTTGCGTTACGTTATGCGACAGCCAGCTGTCAAGAATTACAGCATATAAGAGACACCAGGCGATCTCTCTCTCTTTCTCTCTCTCCTCGCTACCAACCGCTACAGTGAACACACGTCCTCTACGCTCGGTCAGTTATCTGTTATGTACTCATGTACTGTTGTAATTGTTATAGTTAAATGTATCATATAGTTTATTCAGTTAGTGAAATAATAAAGTATATTAGATGTTTGCGTATGGATTTAATATCAACAAGTGCAATTAACATCCATATTGGTGACCCCGACGTTTATCATCCATAGTTTCCATTCTGTTTTTGCCGCGGGGGCGTTATCGGGTAAGTATATAAGCTATGGACGCTTATGCCTATGTGGAAGTTGCTCATCGTAGTTGGTGGTACTACGGAGAAGAACATTTGGGTGAGAAGCGGCTTTTGCGAACTGAGTTGTGGATAGTTGAGTTATAAATTCAAGTATCGAAGGTATTTCCAGATCAGAATGAATCTGACTGTTTCTGACAAACCATGGCGCTCCGGTAACTATTCTCAGAATTTTATTCTGGATAATTTGAGGGGTCTTGACGCGTGTGTCGGCCGCGGTGGCCCATGCAGGAGATGCATTGTACATGAGCAGTTTATTGTTCATGGACAATTTGGAATTTCTATTAAGAAGTGGGAACAGCTTCGAGATGACCATCGAGGCTTTACGTCGGGCATCTAAGCAAATAAAAACTAGAATTAATATTTATATGTTAGTTGCAGCTGCGAACAGCGTCCTCCACGAAGGTATACAGACAGACCCCAACTGTTGAGTCTTAAATCCCTGTAATTTAAATTGCATACCTGCTTTTGTAATACTAGTATATTTGATAACAGCTGTGTGTTGTTATCAAATATTCCTTCTAAGAAAGATACACTGATTATTAAGATGATGGACTAGATAGGACCGAAAAATTTTTTGTTCAAATTCCTAACGATATATATATATATATATATATATATATATATATATATATATATATATATATATATATATATATATATATATATATATATATATATATATATATATATATATATATATATATATATATATATATATATTCGTAGGCGTCTAACTGACGCGACTGCCTGAAATTTTTTATTGACTTGAGATTTTCTTGATCAACATGATCATTATTATCCCAAATATGCTGAGCAATACATGATTTATCAATAGTTCCATATCTCAGTTGAGCTAAATGTTCTTTAAATCTAGTTTCAATAGTTATTTTAGTTTGCCCCAACATATATTTAAGTTCACAATCCTTACAACCTATTTCATAGATTCCCGACACTTCTGTGGTTTTATCTTTATCCTTGGGTTACCTAGCAAATTTTTTAATGTATTTTTTGTAGAAAATGTTAGCTGTAAATTGGCTTTCTTAAAAATGCTATTAAAACCTTTCGTAATTCGCGGTTCAAATGATAAACAAACAGCGGTTTTCTTTGGTTTATCTTTCTGAAAGTCGTAGATTCAGCGAAATTTTTTGTTTGTTTTATGTTTAATGACTAATCTTTCCACTAAGCATACAGAGTAAACATTATAGTTAGCTACATTTTTAATATATTCAAGTTCTCTGTTGTATCTTTCTCTACTTAAGGTAAACTGTATTAATCTATGAATCAGAAAGTTCAAACTAGCTGTTTGTTATGAAAAACCTTGGTGTGAGTCAACCGAAATGTGACTCAAAGTAGTGATTTTCTTTCTGTGGATGTCAAATAACAAAATGTCTCTATTTTTAATGACTAATACATCAAGAGAAGGTAATTTGTTATTAATTTATAATTCATGCGTGAATTTAATGGAGTCAATTTTACTGTTTAATCTGCTACTTTGCATACATTTGTATTAAATACTGCAAACACATCGTCCACAAAACGAAACTATACTCTAAGGAAAATAGACATTTTCATCTACTACGTCTGTTTCAAATATACTCATGAAATAAAAAAAAAAGATGAAATGAAAATAGGCCCATTTATACAAAAAACGTTAATCAAATAAATATAGTTAAACGACTGCGAGAAAAATAATGTTTTTATGTTAAAGCAGACAAAGGTAATAAGGTTGTGATTTTTGACAAAAACCATTATAAATATATAGTACATAATGCAAGAGAATTAGGACCGTATAAAAACTAAAAAGAAACTTTCTCACAAAAATTATTTCCTAAGTATGTATACTCGCTATAATTAGAGACTCAGACCGGTTTCGCTTGAGTTAGAGCTCGTCAGTATGGTTCTAATTATGGTGAGAATACATCTAGCCTTACGCATACATTGTTCCTATATATTAGGGAAGCAATTGACCAGGGCTGACAACTAAGAAAATTGTTAGTTGGTTGTACACAGTCTCTATTTTATAACATTTTGTGTTATTTGGAGCTGTCCTGATAACATACTACCTGGTTCCGCATCGAGATGGCGTATGTCGTGCATCTCATGCACAATGTCCTAGGATGCTGGCTACCATAGCCATATTACTTTATAGGTGTGTTCTCGCTGTAATTAGTATACCGTACTGACGAGCTCTAATTAGAGCGAAACCGGTCTGCGGTTTTAATTATGGTCAGAATACATCTAGCCGAACATACATTGTCCCTAGTTGGTTGTACACAGTCTTTATTTTATAACATGCTGTGCTATTTGGGGCTATCGTGACAACATACTACCTGGCTCTGCACCGAAATGGCGACCCTGTCGTACACAATGTCTTAGGAGCTGGCTACCACAGCCGTATTACTTTATAGGTGTGTTCTCGTTGTAATTAGTATACCGTACTGACGAGCTCTAATTAGAAGCGAAACTGGTCTGTGGTTCTAATTATGGTGAGAATACACCAAGCCTTACATACATTGTCCCTATATTAGGGAATAAACTGGGCCAGGGCTGACAATTTACAAAATTGTTAGTTGGCTGTATACAGTCTCTATTTTATAACATTTTGTGTTATTTGGAGCTGTCGTGACAACATACTACCTGGTTCCACACCGAGATGGCGACCCTGTTGTACATCTCACAATATCATACAATATAGCGAAATGGTTAACAAACGAATTTGAAGGTTTGGATATCAAACAAAAAAGTTTTTCAGTTCTAAAATTACTTGAATTTATTAATAAAGTTAAAAATATTAAATTGGTTGAAAGCGATGTTTTAATATCCTTTGATGTGACCGATCGTTGTTTCTTAGTGTTTCCATAGGAGAAACGCTAACATATTTAGAGCATTTGTTAAAAGTGAACAACATATAGACGAAGAGGTCTAAGTCAGAATACTTTTCAATTTAATAATGAATTTTTTAAGAAAATCATGGCACAGCAATGGGCAACCACCTTTCCCCATTCCGTGCAAACCTTTTCGCGACTAGATGTGAAACAGACCTAGTAGATGAAAATGACTATTTTCCTTAGAGTATAGTATATATATATATATATATATATATATATATATATATATATATATATATATATATATATATACACTTTCGTAAGCATCTATCTGACGCGACTGCCTGACGTTTTTGATTAACTTTATCTGCATGATGATTATTATCCCAAATATGTTGAGCAATTTTTGAATGATGATTTATGAATAGTGCTATATCTCAATTGCGCTAAATGTTCTTTAAATCTAGTTTCGATAATTCTTTTAGTTTGCCCAACATATTTAAATTCACAATCCATACAACCTATTTCATAGATTGCCGACACTTCTGTGGTTTTATCTTTATCCTTGGGTTACCTAGCAAATTTTTTAATGTATTTTTTTGTAGAAAATGTTAGCTGTATATTGACTTTCTTAAAAATTCTATTAAAAGCTTTCGTAATTTGCGGTTCAAATGATAAATAGACAACGGTTTTGTCTGGTTTATCTTTTCTAAAAGTCGTAGATTCCGCTAACATTATCTTTGTTTTATGTTTATTGACTAATTTTTCCACTAAGCAGACAGAGTAAACATTATACTTAGCTATATTTTTAATATATTCAAATTCTCTGTCGTATCTTTATTTAAGGTAAACTGTATTAATCTATGAATCAGAAAATTCAAACTAGCTGTTTTTTGTGGAAACCTTGGTGTGAGTCAACGGAAATGTAACTCAAAGTAGTGATTTTCTTTCTGTGGATGTCAAATTCTAAAGTGATCTATTCTTAATGACTAATATATCAAGAGAAGGTAATTTGTTATTAATTTCTATTTCATGCGTGAATTTAATGGAGTCAATTTTACTGTTTAATCTGGAAATAAAATGATCTTCTTTACATACATTTGTATTAAATACTGCAAAAACATCGTCCACACAACGAAACTATACTCTAAGGAAAATAGTCATTTTCATCTACTAGGTCTGTTTCACATCTAGTCACGAAAAGGTTTGCACTGAATGGGGAAAGGTGGTTGCCCATTGCTGTGCCATGAGTTTTTTTTAAAAACTCATTATTAAATTGAAAAATATTCTGATTCAGACCTCTTCCTCTATATGTTGTTCACTTTTAACAAATGGTCTAAATATGTGAGCGTTTCTCTTATGGAAACACTAAGAAACAACGAGCGGTCACATCAAACGATATTAAAACATCGCTTTCAACCAATTTAATATTTTTAACTTTATTAATAAATTCAAGTAAATTTAGAACTGAAAAACTTTTTGGTTGATATCAAAGCCTTCAAACTCGTTCTTAACCATTTCACGATATTGTATGACATTATGAGATGTACAACAGGGTCGCCATCTCGGTGTGGAAGCAGGTAGTATGTTGTCACGACAGCTCCAAATAACACAAAATATTATAAAATAGAGACTGTATACAACCAACTAACAATTTTGTAAATTGTCAGCCCTGGCCCATTTTATTCCCTAATATAGGGACATTGTATGTAAGGCCTGATGTATTCTCACCATAATTAGAACAACAGACTAGTTTCGCTTCTAATTAGAGCTCGTTAGTACGGTATACTAATTACAACGAGAACACACCTATAAAGTAATACGGCTATGATAGCCAACTCCTAAGACATTGTGTATGACAGGGTCGCCATTTCGGTGCAGAACCAGGTAGTATGTTGTAACGATAGCCCCAAATAGCACAACATGTTATAAAATAAAGACTGTGTACAACCAACTAGGGACAATGTATGTACGGCTAGATGTATTCTCACCATAATTAAAACCGCAGACCGGTTTCGCTCTAATTAGAGCTCGTCAGTACGGTATACTAATTACAGCGAGAACACACCTATAAAGTAATATGGCTATGGTAGCCAGCCTGCTAGGACATTGTGCACGAGATGCACGACAGACGCCATCTTGATGCGGAACCAGGTAGTATGTTATCAGGACAGCTCCAAATAATACAAAATGTTATAAAATAGAGACTGCGTACAACTAACAATTTTGTTAGTTGTCAGCCCTGGTCCATTTCTTGAGTCTCTAATTATAGCGAGAATACATACTTAAGAAATCATTTTTGTGAGAAGGTTTCTTTTTAGTTTTAATACGGTCCTGATTCTCTTGCATTATGTACTATATGTTTATAATGGTTTTTTCAAAAATCACAACCTTATCACCTTTGTCTGCTTTAACATAAAAACATTATTTCTCTCGCAGTCGTTAAACTATATTTATTTGAATAACGTTTTCTGTATTAATGGGCCTATTTTCATTTCATTTCATCTTTTTTTTATTTCATGAGTATATTTGAAACAGACGTAGTAGATGAAAATGACTATTTTCCTTAGAGTATAGTTTCGTTGTGTGGACGATGTTTTTGCAGTATTTAATACAAGTGTATGCAAAGTAGCAAATTAAACAGTAAAATTGACTCCATTAAATTCACGCATGAAATAGAAATTAATAACAAATTACCTTCTCTTGATGTATTAGTCATTAAGAATAGAGACACTTTAGAATTTGACACCCACAGTAAGAAAATCACTACTTTGAGTTACATTTCGGTTGACTCACACCAAGGTTTTCCACAACAAACAGCTAGTTTGAATTTTCTGATTCATAGATTAATACAGTTTACCTTAAATAGAAAAAGATACAACAGAGAACTTGAATATATTAAAAATGTAGCTAAGTAAAATGTTTACTCTGTATGCTTAGTGGAAAAATTAGTCATTAAACATAAAACCAAGAAAATGTTTGCTGAATCTACGACTTTCAGAAAAATAAACCAAAGAAAACCGCTGTTTGTTTATCATTTGAACCGCGAATTACCAGAGGTTTTAATAGCATTTTTAAGAAAGCCAATTTACAGCTAACATTTTCTACAACAAATACATTAACAAATTTGCTAGGTAACCCAAGGATAAAGATAAAACCACAGAAGTGTCGGGAATCTATGAAATAGGTTGTAAGGATTGTGAACTTAAATATGTTGGGGCAAACTAAAAGAACTATTGAAACTAGATTTAAAGAACATTTAACTCAACTGAGATATGGCACTATTGATAAATTATGTATTGCTCAGCATATTTGGGATAATAATGATCATGTAGATCAAGATAATCTCAAGTCAATAAAAAATTTCAGGCAGTCGCGTCAGTTAGACGCTTACGAATATATATATATATATATATATATATATATATATATATATATATATATATATATATATATATATATATATATATATATATATCGTTAGGAATTTGAACAAAAATTTTTCCGGTCCTATCTAGTCCATTATCTTAATAATCAGTGTCTTTCTTAGAAGGAATATTTGATAACAACACACAGCTGTTATCAAATATACTAGTATTACAAAAGCAGGTATGCAATTTAAATTACAGGGATTTAAGATTCAACAGTTGGGGTCTGTCTGTATACCTTCGTGGAGGACGCTGTTCGCAACTGCAACTAACATATAAATATTAATTCTAGTGTTTATTTGCTTAGATGCCCGACGTAAAGCCTCGATGGTCATCTCGAAGCTGTTCCCACTTCTTAATAGAAATTCCAAATTGTCCATGAGCAATAAACTGCTCATGTACAATGCATCTCCTGCATGGGCCACCGCAGCTAACATTTTCTACAAAAATACATTAAAAAATTTGCTAGGCAACCCAAAGGATAAAGATAAAACCACAGAAGTGTCGGCAATCTAGGAAATAGGTTGTAAGGATTGTGAATTTAAATATGTTGGGCAAACTAAAAGAATTATCGAAACTAGATTTAAAGAACATTTAGCGCAATTGAGATATAGCACTATTCATAAATCATCATTCAAAAATTGCTCAGCATATTTGGGATAATAATCATCATGCAGATAAAGTTAATCAAAAACGTCAGACAGTCGCGTCAGATAGATGCTTACGAAAGATATATATATATATATATATATATATATATATATATATATATATATATATATATATATATATATATATATATATATATATATATATATATATATATATATAGTTAGTGAACAATTGTTTTCGATGAATAGAGTAAGTAGGTGTATCTAGTCCATTGTTCGAACTGTTGTCTTATAATCAGTGTATTTTTCTTAGAAGGAATATTTGATAACGACACACAGTTCTACAAAAGCAGGTATGCAATTTTAATCACAGGAATTTAAGACTCAACGGTGGGGTCTGTCTGTATACTTTCGTAGAGGACGATGTTCTAACATATAAATATTAGTTCTAGTTTTTATTCGCTTGGTTTGTTTTATCTCCGTGACCAATCACCTGTAGAATGGTTATTTTATGCATTTCTCTTAAATAAACCATGTTTCTGAATTGCAGTTAACCACTGACAGTTACTGTCATGCGGCTACAGTAACAAGGCAAATTTCGAAGGAGTTTTAAACAAAAGTAACATTGCCAACTATATGAAAATTGTTCATAACTTTTAGTGAATTCGTATTTAAAAAATTCATATCGATGGTGAGACTTTGCAAAAAATTTTTCAAATGAGCGCGAACTTTGATCCCTAGAACTCATATCCGGGGTCAGTTTTAATTTTTATATGTTTATATACATATATATATATATATATATATATATATATATATATATATATATATATATATATATATATATATATATATATATATATATATATATATATATATATATGTATGTATCCAACCGATAACCTAAAAATAATTAACCGATTTGGATAAAACTCGGCAAGTACCTTTCTGTTGTTAATGGCTTGGATGAGTTCGTTAGCCAGGAAAATTTGAGGAGGTTTTTCGGGAAAATTTTGAGTTTTCTTTCGAAAAAAATGTTTATCTCCGAAAATTACTAAGCTATTTTAATGAAATTTGGTGGATGTGTTTCCTTGTGAAAGACGTTACTGTATACCAAAATTCAACTTTCTATATTTATAGAAAATTGAGTTATTTAAATGTGAAACATTTAATGAAACTTCACCACCATAACGCACTTGCTGCGTCCCGAACTTTTTATGTCTTCTTTTTATATGATATCGCACAAAAAGGACACTTAATTGTTTTGCTTGATTTCCGATTATTAAGAATGAAACTCGATTAGATGTTCATTTTTTAGTGTACTGTAGCGAAGTTTGTCAATCAGAAGAACTTCTACATACAGACTTGAAGACTACTTCTCTGGCTTCACTGTGAAGCCAGAGAGGTTGTCTCCAAGTCTGTATGTAGTATGGACCAGTTTTATCAAGTAAGGGCAACAACAATTAATGAATACAAGAACTTCTTTTTTTACTGTTAATTTTTGCAACAAATTTTAAAACCCAAGCATTTTTAATAGAGAATGAAGAGACGTTTGAAATGAGGTATCGCATCTCCCTAATTCCTATTTAAAAATTTGCGGGTTGCAACTATCAGTCGACCGTGCTATCGGGGCGGCGAGGTCGCGGACGAGCCCAGAGGGAGAAAAAACAACTATCACTCGAAAGTGGTTGAATGTAGGGATGAAGTTTTTACGTTGTAGGATATCATTTTTTTAATATACAGTTGACGTGTCTGGATTTTTAAAAAATTGCACAATAATTGATATGCTGAATTTATTTCATTTGTCTGTTCCACCACTGCACACTAAAGAATATGAAGTTGAAGTTAAAATAAGAAGAGGTGTGCGCCAAGGATGCCCAATATCGCCATATTTGTTCAACAATATATAATAGATAGGCTGAAGGAAAAGACAGCAAGAATCAAGACAAATGGACAAAAGATACCGCTAATAGTAGAAACGCAAAAATAACTACAAATGATGCCAACTGTGCTGGAGAGTGTGTTAAAAAAATTAACTAAAAATGAATATCACGAAAATGAAAGGAATAAAGACAAGTAAGAAAAGTGCTGTGAAAATCTATATAAAGTTAAGTGGCAGATAATTTGAACAAGTGCAAATGTACACGTAATCTTGGAGTATTATTACGGATGAAAATAAATGTAGCAAAGAACTAAGGAGGATCGCGATGGCAAATCAGATAGACACAATACTCTACTCACCAATAAACATTTTGACCTGAAGAAGATCCTGATGAAGTCGTACGTATCGAATGTTGCAATATATGGGCCGGAAAGCTGGACTCTCACATAGCAGGTCGAAAAAAGAATAGAAGCTCTTAAAACGTGGACATGGAGAAAAGTGATAAATATAAGGTAGGCCAGTAGAAATGTAGATACAAGTGTGCTAGAACATAGAACATGTGAAAGAGGAAAGATGCTTTCTGAAAGTAATTGAAAGGAGGAAGTCAAGATTTATTGGACATAAAGACATAATAACTTTCTGACAAGTTTATTTGAAGGAAACCTACTTGGAAAAAAGGGAAGAGGTGGACGAAGAGGAAAACTTCTGTAAAAGTGGCACAAGTGATGAAGTGTGAAAAACAATGAAATGAAAAGATCTGCGGGAGATAGAGAGTCATGGTTACGACAAGGCGGCATAGCTTTAAGACTGTAATTATGATGATGATGATGAAACAGTGAGATAAATATATTTATTAATATGAAGGTACCTACTGCGAAATTGAATAAGGAAAATCTCTTTAAATACGAGGGGTTATGTTTGAGAACAATATGACATCTCACAAACCTTAACAAAATATAAAAGTTGTGTGGTATTAGTCGAGTAAATTACCAAATACAATTTTTGTCATAAAATAACGCATAAATTAAGCTATAAAACTGATGAAAAATAAATATTAGATACCTTTCTTTACAACTGAATACATATTTGCATCAAAATTTTAGATTTATTCGATTTCGATAAGGATCTTTTGGCCCAATAATCGGGTATTATACTTGCTATCTTGTTTACATATTGTCATAAAATCTGATGTGTTTAATCTAATTCACGGTGTTTATTTGAATAGTATTTTAACATATAAATTACCTGTTATCGGAGTTTAAAGTAAACCCTGGGTTGCATGCACATCTGTACGCCCCCCATGTATTGACACAGTTGTGCTCACAAAGTCTAGCATTTTCTTTACATTCATCAATATCGACACAGTTGTTTTCGATATCCTTAAATCCATCTTTGCATTTACATTCATAAGATCCAATATTATTGATACAATCGGCTTGGAGAGGACAAACCTTAAAAATAATAAATCGTAAAATATACAATAAGGAATTTACATTGCATATAAAGTATTATTGACATGGATGTGTTATGAGAAATACTTTCTAGGTCAATGTCAATTATGAATTCCTAAAAATAAAAAATGCATTAAGTGACACGATACAAACGCTGTGAATTCGTTTATCTGGAACTACTTTGAATTTGTCTTTAACAGTACGTAATAAATTCGATTTTCTGCTATTCATATCATACATGTTTAATGTAGATGTTTGACCCGTATATTAACCTTATATCTAATTTAACCTTTAGCTCCACAATAACGCTGTAAATGAATTCTATTTTGAGAAATCGGAACAGAAAATTAATCTAATTACCTATACTCTTACACTTTACATACTATAAACATATGTTTTTGATTAAAATTATCTTAATAATAAATAAATGAAATGCTGTATATATACCAAAATAGTCAGACTGTAATCGAGTTTATTAATCACAAAATTATATAAGATATATCTTAAAGATTTCTTGTAACACTTATATATTTTGTAAAAACGTTTTGACATATGAGACGCAAAAATTTTATATGTGCAACATATATAGTTATAAGCATACATCTCTGAAACCGCTTGATATACAAGAACTTGACACATCTTGACATGCCTTAATAAACGGTAAATTAAAAGATATGAGAATTATGTGGCGGGTTGATCCATCCCTGGATCTTGGAGTTCTTCGAAGTGCGGCAAAAGCTTAAAACTGCCGCCCTCTTCCATCACACATTCTCCATTAAGTTTCTCTATCAAAACTGGCTTTAGTGAATTTTTATTTAAAAAAAATCACTAATAGAGAGGTATCGATGGTGAGACTGCAAGAATTTTTGCAAATGAGCGCGAATTTGGGCCCCTAGAACCCATATCCGGGGTCAGTTTCGATTTTTATATGTTTATATATATATATATATATATATATATATATATATATATATATATATATATATATATATATATATATATAAATAAATATATATATATATATATATATATATATATATATATATATATATATATATATATATATCAAACCGATAACTCAAAAAATAATTAACCGATTTTGATCAAACTCGGCAAGTGCCTTTCTTTTATTAATAGCTTGGATGAGTTTGTTAGCCAGAAAAATCGGTCACGGTTTTCCGGGAAAATTTTGAGTTTTCTTTCGATAAAAATTTTTTTCTCCAAAAATTACAAAGATATTTCGATAAAATTTGGTGTACATATTGCTTTGGGAAAGACCTAACTATGTGCAAAAATTCAGCTTTCTAGGGTTACAGAATATTGAGCTATTCAAATTTGAAACATTTATGTTTAATTTCACCGCTTTCATTGTCAACAACTTATACGAGATCTAGTATCTTGTTGCCGTGGTAACGGAACATATGATATTATTGCGCAGATCTGTTAGACGCTGTAACTGATATTTACCGTATGATATGAGATCGTTTATATGTTTATTTTTTTGTTTGAGTCGACGAATTATTTGTGCCATTTGGGAAATTTTTATATACAAGTGCAAATTATTCCTTTATTAATGTTAGTGGGTGGATTAAACATTGTTTGTTATGTTTTATCAACATATATAAAGGATTGAAGTTTTACAAAAGGGCTGATATTATACAGGGTGACGCGTTTCTACGGTAAAGCTGAATATAATTATTATTATACAAGAGACGAGAAAAAATTGTATAAGTTAATTATAGGGTGTCTTGAGCTGCATCTTATAAAATTATTTTGACAATCACCGGCTGGCCCACAAGTCGATCGTTGGTGATCCCTACAATTTTTTTTCGAACAGCCTTATTTTATTGCATTTTTATCGAAATATGTTTGTAAGAAAAAAAACCAAGACGCAGTAAGTGCGTTTTGGTAGCAAATTTTCATTAAATGCTTCAAATTTCAATAACTCAATTTGCTATTAACCTAAGATTTGTTGGTTAGAAAACCAACAATAAGGTATATTGTCTGAAAATTTTTGTACATTTTCAAACAATAAGTTATTTTGATAAAATATGGCACATTGTTTCTACTATATAGGTTATACCGGTAACCAAATTGATGACCGCTTGCATTAAAAAGACATATTTGATATTCAAAGCATTTTTATAAAAATTCACTGCCATAACGCACTTGCTGCGTCCAGACTTTTTCAAATAAACACGAGTACATCAAAATGGGCATGATTTGAGATAAATTGTAAAATCCATTTTATACTAAGAAATTATTTATTTGTCATTTTTTGTTGCAAAAGGAAAGATATATACCAAAACAAAAGTTATATACTACTAAGTGAAGATTGGAACCTGTGATAAGTATAGTTGCAGAACCCAAATCACCACAAAACTTTTTAAGGCCCCGACGAACGTTTCACTAACAAAGTTAGCCGAACTTTTCATACTATGATGACGCTAAATTTGTTAGAGACACGATCGTCGCGTCTTTAAAAATGTGTTGTGGTGATTTGGGTCCTCAAAGTGTACTTAGCAAAAGTTATATACTTAAAAACCCAAACATTAACGCTACTAGAACATGTCGAAATCAGTAACGAAAATTTTACTCTATGAGCCTTTGGTTCCGGAGTCTATGGCATCGTCATAAGTAATTTGAGATGTGCTTTGATTTTTGATTGCCATAATCACGAGACTTAAAAACTACGACTAGAAAGGTCCTTGCTCACATTCTCTGATGATCGCAAATATTTTTAAAGAGTTTTAAGCTTGCAGCGCAATGCAAATACTGGGAAAGCATTCTGCAAATCATGGGTGCAGATCTGTTGAAAGAGATAAAAAGCGCTAGCCTTATTAATGTCGCCGAATGATATTGTAGCTTGTTCCTTAAAAACGGCGACTTCCTGGAAAAAGTGAAATGGGTTTTGCTCATATTTTTGTGCCAGATCTGCTTCATTATTTTGCAGTTGCTCAGTTGACATATCCAATATTTCATGACCATTGAGAAATGCAAAACTTAAATTTAGTGTGGTAGCGCTGTCTTTCCTCGTTTTAATTTCTGATATGATTCGATGACATATAATATTTTTTAAATACAGATGCAGAGAAATTAATTTTTTTCGGCTACTGTCTAGTCTCTTCTATCCAACATTCTACATAATTTTGTGGAGAAGAAACAAAGTAGGGGCTAAAGCTGAACCTTGAAGAACTCCTGCATTAATTGGGTACAGTTTAGAGAAATGGCGATCCACGACAACAGAAATGCTCCGGTTGGAGAGGAAATTTGCTGTCCAGGTACAGAGTTTTGGTGGTGGGCCATAGGCCGGAAGTTTATTAAGCAGCGTTACGTGCCAGACCTGGTCGAATGCTTTGGATATGTCTAGAGCGACAATCTGGGATTCACCGTGTAGTTTCATAGACTTGTTCCAAGAATGGGTGACAAAGGAAAGGAGGTCGGCAGTCGATCTGCGCTGATGTAATCCATACTGCCTGTCGTGGATTAGACAGTGCTTTTCAAAAAATTTTAGTAATTCGGTGTTTATATACTTTCCCATCACTTTAGAGACGACTGAAAGGGGATAAATAGGCCTGTAGTTGCGAGGAAGCGCTTTGGATACTTTTTTGGTTGTACTCGAGCAGTTTTCCAGTTACTAGGGAATATACCTCTATTGTAAGATATCTGAAACAGACGTGTCAGGGCAGGAGCAAGTTCTGGTGCACATTTTTTGAGAACAATTGTTGGGATCTCGTCAAGGCCAGAGGCTTTCTTGGTATTAAGAAAAGAGAGCATCTTTCGTACCTTTTAGTTTTGAAAATGATATCCGTCATTTTATGCGCGACATTGGGGACTATTGGTGGTTGAACATTTGGAGATGGGTTGAGAGTAGAATTGCCGGAGAATAACAAGGCAAAAAGTTCAGCCTTGCCCAGGGCGGTAGCGTGCGTATTATGCCTTATCCCACCAAATAACTTTTTCATAAAAATCTTTGTCCGTACTTAAATGTTGTGAATACCAATTGCAACACTCTAAACGCCGTTGTGCATTTCCTGGATGAAGATTTTGAACTGTTTCGTGTTTATATGGTTTAAATTTATTTACCCTCGATTTTGGAACTCCTACAGCAAATTCTGTTTTTCGACAGGAATTTGTATGATCTGTTGCTACACTAGCCAGAACCATAATTTCTTGAGTTTTCTGCTTAGAAACTTTATAGTTTTTTGGCCGTGGTTGTAAAAATGACACAAAATCAATAGGATCTGTTTTAGTTTTACTAAATATAGCTTTATACGGCGGTCTTATTTCGGGAAACTTATGAAAATATATAATAAAAATGTACCATACCTTTCGAAATATAATTGTCATGCTTGATTCTCATTTTCGTTGCAGTCTATGAAACAACATATATTTTCATAATTGTCAAAAGTTGTATTTGCGGCCATATCATCTTATTTAAATTTAAAATTACAATAAATGAAAAAAAACCTGATAACACTTAGGTAAGTATGACGACTGGACAGGTAAAGCAATAAAGCATGTTTCATGTCTGTTTTGTTTTATTTTCCTTGCTATAAAAGTGATTTCATTTTAAGAATCTTCATTTTGGGTTCTCTTTGGAGATACAAGTGCGATATATTTTTAAAAAGCTCCCAGTGAGATGAATAAAGTTAGTAAATAAAAATTCTGGACGCAGCAAGTGCGTTATGGTAGTGAATTTTCATAAAAATATTTTTAATAACAAATATGTGTGTTTTTTTAAGAAAGCAGGCATCAAATTTGGTTACCAGTATAACCTATATACTAAAAACAATGTGCCATGTTTCATCAAAATAACTTTATTGTGTGAAAATATACAAAAATTTCAAAAAGTAAACTTAAAGTGTTCCCGAAAAAACACGTTTCTTGGTCAACCTTATAGGTTAATAACAAATTGAGCTGTTCAAATATTAAGCATTTGATCAAAATTCGCTACCATAACGCACTTGCTGCGTTCAGAATTTCTTTTCTTACAAACATGCATTATATTTCGATGGAAAATGCAAAAATGCAATAACATAAGGCGTGTTTGATTAAAAAAAATATAAAACATTTGATCAAAATTCGCTACCATAACGCACTTGCTGCGTTCAGAATTTCTTTTCTTACAAACATGCATTATATTTCGATGGAAAATGCAAAAATGCAATAACATAAGGCGTGTTTGTTTAAAAAAAAGGAAATTTGTATCACCAACGACTTATGGGCCACCCTGTGATTGTCGAAATATTATTTTAAGATGTAGCTCAAGACACCCTATAATTAATATATACAAATTTTTTTCGTCTCTTATATAATAACGGATATATTGAGCTTTATTGATTTTTTACGAAAATTCGACAAAAATTATATACCATTAAACGATAAACTCTATAGCTAAGGCTACTTGTCAAGCATCAGAGAAAGGGTCTATTTGAAATGAATTTTCTGCAAACATTTTAGTAAAATGAAGGACAATGACGGTTGAAACTAAGACTTCAGGGTTTGTAAAACATTCTTCTTGAGATATTTTCTTTCCATAGCTCGTATTAGATTCAAGTTATTTGCCTAAATGTTGCCAATTTTGACATTTTAAATCGCCACTTTGACGTTTTCAGGAAAACCCCAATTTATTTTTCTTTAAATGCCTATAACTTTTTTGCCTTTTGAGCTACATAGCTAAATTTTGGTAGGTAACTTACCTATAAGGATATAAACCTGTGTACCAAATTTGGTTGCCCTTACTTTGTTAATTCCGGAGATATGATTTTTTTCGAAAGAAAATGCAAAATTTTCCTGGAAAACCTACGCAGATTTTCCTGGCTAACGAACTTATCCAAGCTATTTGCAAAAGGAATTTTTTCGCCAAATTTAATCAAAATCGGTCCATAATTTTTTGAGTTATCGGTGTGATACATATATATATATATATATATATATATATATATATATATATATATATATATATATATATATATATATATATATATATATAAATATATATATAAATATATATATATATATATATATATATATATATATATATATATATATATATATATATATATATATATATATAAATATATATATATATATATATATATATATATATATATATATATATAAACATATAAAAATTGAAACTGACCCCGGATATGTGTTCTGGGGGGCCTAATTAGCGCTCATGTCAAGAAATTTTTTCAAAATTCAAAAGTCGGGATCTCCTCATTAGTGAATTTTTTTTAAGAAAATTCACTAAAAGGAGAGGATGTTTCATAAAAAAGCTACTTTACTTCCTCCATTGTTTTAAGAAACGCTGTCCATACAGTCTACATAATGAAAACACAAAAAATGCAATTTAAATGAATATATATATATATATATATATATATATATATATATATATATATATATATATATATATATATATATATATATAACCATGTATATTTAAAAAGTTCTCAATGGGTCGGATCTAATGACATAACATGTAGGGTGTACTATTTAAGAAACCATATTTTTGGTTTGTATCACAAAATGTGTGCTTAATAGAAAAAAACTATTTCCATCGTTAAATTCTACCAATAGAATTAGTTTTTACAGTAGTATTATCTCGTCGCCTAAAGAAGATAGAGGTGGTGACTAAAAATGACAAATTTTCAAAATCACCCTGTAGCTCAAAAACAAAGAGTGCCATGTCAGTTTTGATTTCGGTATTGTGCATTGCAATTTTTGGAATCGATGAAATAAAAAACTTACCCTATAAAAAGCTTTGCATTCGTCGACATCTTCGCAAATTGTAGAACCTCTTACCATGTGATGTCCTGGAGGGCATTCGCATATGTAGTAACCGTCTCCATTTTTGCATATTTGTGAAGGACTGCACTTATGAGTGCCTCTTGTGCATTCATTAACATCTAAAAAAAACATATTTTAGGTTAGAGGCTCTAATCCGAAAAAAAGTAACATTTACCAACACATTTATCACCAATGTCATTTAACTCATATCCAAATTTACATATCAGGCCGGACAAACAACGGTAAGTTCCATTTAAATTCATACACTTTTGTCCCGGGCGGCAAGGGTTGCTTTCACATTCATTAACATCTGAAATAAACGCATTATGCACATTATAAAGACTGAATGTGATTTAAAAAGACAATTTAAATGAAAATGTTCTACACCTAATTTTGGAGGACGCCTGTTTCAGTTTTATTGTTTCACCGAATTTTCATAATAAAATTTCTTATATATATATATATATATATATATATATATATATATATATATATATATATATATATATATATATATATATATATATATACATATACATATACATATATACAGGACGCCTGTTTCAGTTTTATTGTTTCACCGAATTTTCATAATAAAATTTCTTATATATATATATATATATATATATATATATATATATATATATATATATATATATATATATATATATATATATACATTTTTTCCTAAAATAGACTTCAAAGCGGACCGCATTAGAAGCCAAAAAGGTGATGAAAAACAGTCTATGACTTTTCTACAAAATTCCACGAATCGTAGTAAGAAACATCATGAAAATTAATACACCTATCTCACCTTATATAATAATTTTAATGTAAATTAATGCTTAGCGACAACATAATTAACAATTGTTTATTATGCTAAACGTTAGGCTAAGCTTCTATAGATTTTATTTTATTTATTTATTGGGCCTGGGTCCTTATGTATACCCAGGAACGGTACAGATCAACCACAACCCAAAATTAAAGAACATGATATAGGAAAACTACATAATTGCAGAACATGATATGAAAAATTACCACAACATGATACAGGGGTTGGGAGGTTGTGGTTGACCTGTAGAGCCAGCTATTTAATGTTTATTTTAGACTTAAAATAAGCACCCAGGCCCGTGACGATAGCCGAGAGAAATAAAACACAGTTTTTTTTTAAACTAACAAATATATATATATATATATATATATATATATATATATATATATATATATATATATATATATATATATATATATATATATTTACAAAAATCAACAATTATCACAGGATAACTATAATATTTTGATTTTGTTGCATGGTATTTTGTTAGCACCTAGTACACGGTGTTGTACTTTACCTATCGTTATGGAAATAATTGAATATTTAAGTGCCTTAAAAGGAAATATATACATTCTTATATTTTTTGATAAATTGACGTGGAACGGGACGCTGTTGACCGAGAAATATAAAACAGTCGTCTCCCGTTGTATTGATATTGGTGTATTGGTTTTGTTAGTAAGCGATACACCAATATCAATACATGAATACAACAGGAGATGACTGTATTTTATTCCTCGGTCACCAACATCTCGTTCCATGTGAATTTAGCAAAAACTATAATGGAACGATGTATAAATTTACTTTTAAGACACTTCTGACGATACTTTACTTTTAAATGCTCTATATTGGATATATACAACTATATACATACATGTTTCACAACTTCAAGACACTTGTACAAGGCTTTTGTTGTGTATATAAATAACGTTTCTATACTAGTATCTACAATTTAAGTTTGTTTACCTAGTGACATTTTATTTACATAATTATACTTGTTTTTTTTTACATAGATGTAATGTTTTTTTCAGGAAAGGGAACACAACATTTCAAAAACCTAAAGCAATAAGGTTCCTCTTTTATACCGGTGTGATTTTAGCGGCCAAATGTCCAGCAGCCGATTCACGAAGACAACCGAACGTTTTACAGGACCGTAACAGGGATGACGCGCAAGATACATTATAAGTTTTTTTACACAATATCAGAAACGCATGTGGAAACAAATTAAAATCTAACAAGGTTATCAATACTTCTATATTATAATGCTGGCAACAAATGTACCCACGATCATTCACACCCGCATGAGAAATGGCGTATTGCTAGATATTTCACTTTTTATTACAAAACCTGTATATACTAACAGATTAAAACTTGGCAAGGCTATTGACAATGTTAAAAGCTATCATAAAAATACAGCGCCTAGCACTCGCAAGCCGTACAAGAGATGGGAGGGGAGTACACCATGAAAGTTATTTATATTTTTATTTAAAAAACTATACATACTAACAGATTAAGACTAAGCGTGGTTATTGCTCCTATAAAATGCTATCAAAAAATATAGCCTCAAACACTCGCGAGCCGTAGGAGAGATGGGAGGGGAGGAAATCTTGACAGATAATTAAATTTTTATTTCAAAAACTGTACATACTAACAGTTTAAGACTAAGCGGGCTTATTGCTCCTATAATATGCTATTAAAAAAATATAGCCCCAAACGCTCGCAAGCCGTAGGAGAAATGGGAGGGGAGGAAATCTTTAATTATAATTAAATTTTTATTTCAAAAACTGTACATACTAACAGTTTAAGACTAAGCGGGATTATTGCTCCTATAATATGCTATGAAAAAAATATAACCCCAAGCACTCGCAAGCCGTAGGAGGGGCGGGAGGGGAGGAAATCTTGATAGTTATTAAAATTTATATTTAAAAAACTAAACATACTAACAGATTAAAACTAAGCGTAGTTATTGCTTCTATAAAACGCTATCAAAAAAATATATCCACAAACACTCGCAAGCCGTAGGAGGGGTGGGAGGGGAGGAAATCTTTAAATATAATTAAATTTTTATTTCAAAAACTGTACATACCAACAGTTTAAGACTTAGCGGGGTTATTGCTCCTATAATATTCTATGAAAAAAATATAGCGCCAAACACTCGCAAGCCGTAGGAGGGGTGGAAGGGGAGGAAATCTTGATAGTTATTAAAATTTATATTTAAGAAACTAAACATACTAACAGATTAAGACTAAGCGTAGTTATTGCTTCTATAAAATGCTATGAAAAAATATAGCCCCAGGCACTCGCAAGCCGTAGGAGAGATGGAAGGGGAAAAATTCTGACGACAGGGAAGTACAATTTTATTTCAAAAAGTATTGTTTGTCTATCTATCAACATTTTTATAGTGAAACTGCGAGTCGTTTTACCTTTATTTTGCTGTACCAAGACGTTTTAACATGTAATAAAAAATTTCCTTAGTAACATTAAAAAAAAAGATGTCAAGGGGGTGACTGGGATTCGATACTAGGACCAAGAATATTTATTTAAAATTTTTCGATCTTGCCAGATAATTAAATGTTTATTTGAAAAAGTATACATACTAACAGATTAAGACTAAGCGGGGTTATTGCTCATATAATATGCTATGAAAAAAATATAGCCCCAAACGCTCGCAAGCCGTAGAAGAGATGGGAGGGGAGGAAATCTTTAAATATAATTAAATTTTTGTTTCAAAAACTGTATATACTAACAGTTTAAGACTAAGCGGGGTTATTGCTCCTATAATGTTCTATGAAAAAAATATAGCGCCAAACACTCGCAAGCCGTAGGAGGGGTGGGAGGGGAGGAAATCTTGATAGTTATTAAAATTTATATTTAAAAAACTAAACATACTAACAGATTAAGACTAAGCGTAGTTATTTCTTCTATAAAATGCTATGAAAAAAATATAGCCCCAGGCACTCGCAAGCCGTAGGAGAGATGGAAGGGGAAAAATGCTGACGACAGGGAAGTACAATTTTATTTCAAAAAGTATTGTTTGTCTATCTTTCAACATTTTTATAGTGAAACTGCGAGCCGTTTTACCTTTATTTTGCTGTACCAAGAAGTTTTAACATGTAATAAAAAATTTCCTTAGTAATATTTTAAAAAAAAGATGTCAAGGGAGTGACTGGGATTCGATACTAGAACCAAGAATATTTATTTAAAATTTTTCGATCTTGCCAGATAATTAAATGTTTATTTGAAAAAGTATACATACTAACAGATTAAGACTAAGCGGGGTTATTGCTCATATAATATGCTATGAAAAAAATATAGCCCCAAACGCTCGCAAGCCGTAGAAGAGATTGGAGGGGAGGAAATCTTTAAATATAATTAAATTTTTATTTCAAAAACTGTACATACTAACAGTTTAAGACTAAGCGGGGTTATTTCTCCTATAATATTCAATGAAAAAAATATAGCCCCAAACACTCGCAAGCCGTAGGAGGTGCGGGAGGGGAGGAAATCTTGATAGTTATTAAAATTTATATTTAAAAAACTAAACTTACTAACAGATTAAGACTAAGCGTAGTTATTGCTTCTATAAAATGCTATCAAAAAAATATATATCCACAAACACTCGCAAGCCGTAGGAGGGGAGGAAATCTTTAAATATAATTAAATTTTTATTTCAAAAACTGTACATACTAACAGTATAAGACTTAGCGGGGTTATTGCTCCTATAATATTCTATGAAAAAAATATAGCGCCAAACACTTTCAAGCCGTAGGAGGGGCGGGAGGGGAGAAAACTTGATAGTTATTACTACACATACTAACAGATTATTTCTAAGCGTCGTTACCAAAAAAAATATAGCGCCAAACACTCGCAAGGCGTAGGAGAGGTAAAGAAATCTTCTTGGATATTTGAATTGTTATTTTAAAAACGGTACATACCAGCAGGTTTAAATTAACCATGGTTAAAAGTTAAAAGAAAGATAATCTAATTGTTTTTAACTAGACAAGTACCTAACAGTTTTTATTATAAGCCAAATCAAGAAAAATGTTGGCAGTATTGTCTAATTTAACTTAGGATAGTAATCAATGTATAATGTTATTGATGAGGAGCTGCATAAAATTGAAGTAATTATATGTCTGTCTATTTCGAAAAAAGTCATATATTAGAAGGGATTTGGGCACCTGAAAACGTTATCGTTTTGGACTCAGCTTTTTTACATAAAATTGACTCCACATGTAGCCACTTTTCCGCCTGTAGGAGAAAACAATTTCGGAACAAAAATTTTTTCAACATTTTCGCTCCACCCTGGTAACCATACTTATAGTTAATCTGTTAGTATGTATAGTTTTTGAAATAAACATTTTAATAACTGTCTTCCCCCTTCCAACTCTCCCACGGCTTGCGAGTGTATGGCGCTATATTTTTTTCATAGCATATTATATGAGCAATAACCCCGCTTAGTCTTAATCTGTTAGTATGTATAGTTTTTCAAATAAACATTTAATTATCTGGCAAGATCGAAAAATTTTAATAAATAGTCTTGGTCCTTGTATCGCATCCCAGTCACCCCCTTGACATCTTTTTCTTAAATCTTACTAAGGAATTTTTTTATTTCATGTTAAAACTTCTTGGTACAGCAAAATAAAGATAAAACCGCTCGCAGTTTCACTATAAAAATGTTGAAAGATAGACAAACAATACTTTTTGAAATAAAATTGTACTTCTCTGTCGTCAACATTTTCTCTCCTTCCATCTCCCCTACGGCTTGCGAGTGGTTGGCGCTATATTTTTTTCATAGCATACTATAGGAGCAATAACCTCACTAAGTCTTAAACTGTTAGTATGTACAGTTTTTGAAATAAAAATTTAATTATATTTAAAGATTTCCTCCCCTCCCATCTCTTCTACGGCTTGCGAGCGTTTGGGGCTATATTTTTTTCATAGCATATTATATGAGCAATAACCCCGCTTAGTCTTAATCTGTTAGTATGTATACTTTTTCAAATAAACATTTAATTATCTGGCAAGATCGAAAAATTTTAAATAAATATTCTTGGTCCTAGTATCGAATCCCAGTCACCCCCTTGACATCTTTTTTTTTAAATGTTACTAAGGAAATTTTTTATTACATGTTAAAACTTCTTGGTACAGCAAAATAAAGGTAAAACGGCTCGCAGTTTCACTATAAAAATGTTGAAAGATAGACAAACAATACTTTTTGAAATAAAATTGTACTTCCCTGTCGTCAGAATTTTTTCCCCTTCCATCTCTCCTACGGCTTGCGAGTGCCTGGGGCTATATTTTTTTCATAGCATTTTATAGAAGCAATAACTACGCTTAGTCTTAATCTGTTAGTATGTTTAGTTTTTTAAATATAAATTTTAATATCTATCAAGATTTCCTCCCCTCCCACCCATCATACGGCTTGCGAGTGTTTGGCGCTATATTTTTTTCATAAAATATTATAGGAGCAAACACCCCGCTAAGTCTTTAACTGTTGATATTTACAGTTTTTAAAATAAAAATTTAAATATATTTAAAGATTTCTTCCCCTCCCATGTCTCCTACGGCTTGCGAGTGTTTGGGGCTATATTTTTTTTATAGAATATTATAGGAGAAATAACCCCGCTTAGTCTTAAACTGTTAGTATGTACCGCTTTTAAAATAGAAATTTAATTATATTTAAAGATTTCCTCCCCTCCCATCTCTTCTACGGCTTGTGTGCGTTTGGGGCTATATTTTTTTCATAGCATATTATATGAGCAATAACCCCGCTTAGTCTTAATCTGTTAGTATGTATACTTTTTCAAATAAACATTTAATTATCTGGCAAGATCGAAAAATTTTAAATAAATATTCTTGAACCTAGTATCGAATCCCAGTCACCCCCTTGACATCTTTTTTTTTAAATGTTACTAAGGAAATTTTTTATTACATGTTAAAACTTTTTGGTACAGCAAAATAAAGGTAAAACGGCTCGCAGTTTCACTATAAAAATGTTGAAAGATAGACAAACAATACTTTTTGAAATAAAATTGTACTTCCCTTTCGTCAGCATTTTTCCCCTTCCATCTTTCCTACGGCTTGCGAGTGCCTGGGGCTATATTTTTTTCATAGCGATTTATAGAAGCAATAGCTACGCTTAGTCTTAATCTGTTAGTATGTTTAGTTTTTTAAATATAAATTTTAATAACTATCAAGATTTCCTCCCCTCCCGCCCCTCCTACGGCTTGCGAGTGCTTGGGGTTATATTTTTTTCATAGCGTATTATAGGAGCAATAATCCCGCTTAGTCTTAAACTGTTAGTATGTACAGTTTTTGAAATAAAAATTTAATTATAATTAAAGATTTTCTCCCCTCCCATCTCTCCTACGGCTTGCGAGCGTTTGGGGCTATATTTTTTTAATAGCATATAATAGGAGCAATAAGCCCGCTTAGTCTTAAACTGTTAGTATGTACAGTTTTTGAAATAAAAATTTAATTATCTGTCAAGATTTCCTCCCCTCCCATCTCTCCTACGGCTTGCGAGTGTTTGAGGCTATATTTCTTGATAGCATTTTATAGGAGCAATAACCACGCTTAGTCTTAATCTGTTAGTATGTATAGTTTTTTAAATAAAAATATAAATAACTTTCATGGTGTACTCCCATCCCATCTCTTGTACGGCTTGCGAGTGCTAGGCGCTGTATTTTTATGATAGCTTTTAACATTGTCAATAGCCTTGCCAAGTTTTAATCTGTTAGTATGTACAGGTTTTGTAATAAAAAGTGAAATATCTAGCAATACGCCACTTCTCATGCGGGTGTGAATGATCGTGGGTACATTTGTTGCCAGCATTATATAGAAGTATTGATAACCCTGCTAGATTTTAATTTGTTTCCACATGCGTTTCTGATATTGTGTAAAAAAACCTATAATGTATCTTGCGCGTCATCCCTGTTACGGTCCTGTAAAACGTTCGGTTGTCTTCGTGAATCGGCTGCTGGACATTTGACCGCTAAAATCACACCGGTCTCTTTTATGAGGGATATATATATATATATATATATATATATATATATATATATATATATATATATATATATATATATATATATATATATATATATATATATATATATTTATATATATATATATATATATATATATATATATATATATATATATATATTTCGCTAGGATGTAGAATTTCGGTATACACATCTTTTTTATTGGTATTTAGGTATTGTTACAGTAGAGTAGGTAATGCGGAAGTTTGTGTTTGAGTATGAGGGTGTGTTTGTTGGGGTTTTTCTACCTAGGTCTTTAGTTTCTTCTAGGAGCTTAGTTTTACCACAGCATAGTAAACAGTTATGCTGTGGTTTTACAGTCATAAAACTTTATGGTCTGGTTGTAAATTATATCTTTTATCTGGCTTCTTTTTGCGATTTCATGTAGCTTTGTGATCCTTGTTGTTCTTTCTTTGTTAAGTATAACTCGTAGACATTTGTTTTGTATTACTTGCAGCTTGTTTATGTTTGTTTGGCATGTGTTTCCCCAAACTAGGCAAGCCTACAGTATTATGGGTTGGATAATTGCTTTATACAAATTTAATTTTAGTGTTTGTTTTAGAGGCCTGGTTTTGTTCAATAGTGGGTAAATGTTTGACAGTGCTGCGTATGCTATTTTTGTTCTTTCTTTAACATGCTCTATGTACTTTAACTTCTTATCGAGAAGAACACCTAAGTATTTAACAGTTTCTTAATTTAATTTTTTCGTTATTCAAAAGCACATCGCTTATGTGTCCAATGTTTCTTTTGTGAGTAAAGTATGTCAATCTCGTCTTGTCTGTATTTACTTTTTTTTCCATGTTTTTAAGTATTCTTCGAGCGACTTGATATGGTTCTGTAAGTATTTGTTTGCTTGATGTGCTTTCCAGGATTTTGCAATTAGCGCAGTATCATCCGCGAATAGAGCAATCGATGTATTGTTGTTTTTGGGAATATCGTTGATGTAGTACAGAAACAAAGTTGGAGATAATATAACTCCTTGAGGAACTCCTTATTTAATTATATATTTTTGTGATAGTGTTTTGTTTACCTTTACTTGGAAAGTTCTTGGGTTTAAGTAGGTGCTTATTATTTTAAATAGGTAGCCTGGAAGGTTTATCTTGATAAGTTTATATATAAGCGCATTGTGCCAAACGGTATCGAAAGCTTTTTCGATGTCTAATGTCAGTAAAGCTGTAATGTGATTTGTATTAAAATTTTCGCTAATTTTGTTTGTTATATTTGCTAATTGTAAAGTTGCACTTCTGTTCGGTCGGAATCCGAACTGTTCTTGGATTAAGTGTGGGTTTACTTCTTCATGATCCTTTATTCTCGTAAGGGTTATTTTTTCTAATATTTTTCCAAGCGTTGGCAGGAGGCTGTAGTTTTTTGCTAGTTTCGGGTCTTTGTTTGGATTTCGAAAGGCAGGTATTATTGCATTTTTCCATGCCTTCAGAAAGTATTGTAGTTTTAGGCAAGAATTGTATGTTGGTGAGCTGTTTAATGGATATGAAAGGTAAATATTTTATTTGTAGATTAGTCAAATTATCTGCTCCTGGTGCTCTTCTATTTTTAAGTTTTTTGATAATTCGCGATATTTCTTCCACGCTTGTGATTTCTTCGGGAGGTAAATGGATTGGTTTGTGGTTAAAGGTTCTTATTGTTTGTTCGATTGCTAATGATATCTGCGTGTCTGTTATGTTGTGATTTGCATTGTGTATTTTATAATCTGTTTCTCCAATATGCTTGCTTTTGTCTTTATCTGATACTATCTGTTGATTGCTTGGAGTAATTAGTCTTGGTATTTGTAGCACATTATTTTTCGTTTTTAGGCGTTTGGCGATATCCCAGTGTGTATGCTGATTGACGTCGATTTTTCTTAGTTTATCTTCCCATTGTTTCGTTTTCAGCGATGTTAAATAGGAATTTATTTCCGTCGTTTTTTGTTTGATTTCAAGTCGTGGGTAGTGATTAGGATTTCTTTGATTCTGTCTTCTGAGTTGGTTTCTTTCATTGATTAAGCGTTTAATTTCATTGGATACATTAAAGTTATAGTTAGCGGTTGTGGTTTTGGTTGCATTATTGTAGCATTTTGTTATTATGTTTGTTATTATTTCTATTTCATTATCAATTTTTTGTACGGTGTCTATACTTATGTTTTCTTTTACATTTTCATTAATTAGTTGCTTATATTTGATCCAGTCTGTGTATTTTTTGTGATTGTTTTGTGTGTTGTGTGGATTGTCTCTAGTAAACGTTTTTGTTTTTAGCGGTAGGTGGCCAGAGTTTAATGCTTGCAGTGTAATGGGTCCGGTTATGTGCATATTTTTGTTAATTAGCAAATCTATAGTGCTGGGTGAATTTCCGTTTGAGGGGTTGTGTGTATGTGTGTCTCGCGGGTGTTGTAGAACTGTGTTGGTGCGTTCAATTAGTCTTTTTAGCCTAAACCCGCTTCTGTTTGCTGTCGTGTTATTCCAAAGTTGGTGGCGTGCGTTATAATCTCCTATTATAAGTACTTTAGGTGATAGGTTAATTAATGTTTCAAGCTCATCAGTATCTAGGGTAGTACTTGGGCTATTGTACGTTGTTAATGTTTAAATAAATCTCTGAAATTTCAAGAGAGTTTTTGTAATATGTGAGAAGGCAACCATGTTGGGTCTTTGGTTTGTTTAGGTAATTATAATTTGCAATTTTTGGAGTTGTTTTAGTGAATTTTCGTAGAAAAAATTCACTAATGGAGAGATCCCGACTTTTGAATTTTGAAATTTTTTTTGCAAATGAGCACGAACTAGGACCCCTAGAACCCATATTCGGTGTCAGTTTCAATTTTTATATGTTTATATATATATATATATATATATATATATATATATATATATATATATATATATATATATATATATATATATATATATATATATATATATGTATCACACCGATAACTCAAAAAATAATGGGCCGATTTTGATAAAATTTGGCATGTACCTTCCCTTTGTAAGTAGCTTGGATAAGTTCGTTAGTCAGAAAAATCGGACGAGGTTTTTCTGGAAAATTTTGAGTTTTCATTCGAAAAAAATTTTTTCTCAAAAAATAAAAAAGCTATGATAACCAAATTTGGTAGGTACGTTTACGATATAAAAAGTAAACTATCAAAAATATAGATTTCTATGTTACCAGAAAAAAAAGTTATAATAAAATATTTGGTGCCAGATCATTTCTATGAAAATTCACTACCATAACGCACTTGCTGCGTCTTTGAGTTTTTTTTTATTTAGTCTTGTTTCTTGGATGAAATATATATTAATGTTTTGTTCGTTTAACAATGCTTCTAGTTTATGTATTTTGTTGGAAATGCCGTTTGCGTTTTACGATTTATGTGTTGAATTAGTTTATTAATCATAAGTTTCAGCAATTTTTTGTAAGGCTAATATTAGTTCAAAACTATCTTTACTTACTCGAGTTACTTCTTTTATTTCCCTTATCATTTTAATGAGGTTGCCTAAGTCTACGACTGATTTTAGATCTGCTAGTTCAGCTCTTAGTGTGTTAAATTCTGTCACGTTGTTGGTGTTTTCGTGTACTGTAGTTATTTTTGAGTAGGATACGGACGGGTCTATTAATTGATTTGTGTTGCGGGATGTGGATTTGTGAGGATGGGGTAAGCTGTTATTTGTTTTAGGAGGCGGGTTTTTGAAGTATTGTGCTCCACATACCTGCTATAACCTTGGGCGTTCAGTGTATTTTGCTGTATGGGACCCTTTACACTCGCAGCACTGTACAGCTCCTTCTTTTCTTTCTCTAATGTTGCAATTTTTGGTATCATGGTCCCCGATGCATTTCACACACCTGGGGACCATGATAACAAAAATTGCAACATTAGAGAAAGAAAAGAATGAGCTGTACAGTGCTGCGAATGTGAAGGACCCCATGCAGCAAACTAGCTTGGATTAGGTGTATATTAAAAAAGATCATTTCTCACCAGTCAGTAAGCTGTATTATGCTGCTGCCACCTAGTTCGGAGCTTTGAACTAGAAACGTATCTTAAGGCAATAATATAAACCTATTGATATAAACACTAGCTATCTCAGTTATATAGTCGTTAGCTGTTTTATATTTCTTCTCATATTTAACTATTTTATTATGATTTTTAAATTTTGTATTCGCCTCTAATATGCAATTGCCTAACTATTAAAATTATTAGAGATGTAATGCTCCATATGAACATATTTTATATTTTAAGGATTTGGTTTTATGCGCACATTTTTTAAATTAGAAGTCCTATGGTTCGAAACTTCTACCTACTCATTCAGTCTTTGTATATTCTTTTCCTTATATTAACGGTTTAACTTGAATATAGGGTATAGAAGTGTTGACATGTGGGAAGTTCAAATAAAGGACGGTAAAATTAATGGCATTGTTGCCATTTTCACTTTTATTACCTTTTGACACTTGTCTAAGCTACCTACTTCCCGTGAATTCTTTATTTATGTTTGTTGCATGTCGTATTCGTTTCTTTAGTTTATCAAAATGTAATTTGGCCAGTTTGCAAGGGAGCGTGAGTATTTGTATCTTAACCCTTTATAGGGCAAAAGTCTTCCCATTATTATTTCGAGCTAAATTTTTGATGGTAGATTCCACAACCAGTTGTAACAATGAATACAGGCCTATTTTGAGAAAAAGTTGTTTTTTTTTCAAAAAAATGGGTGGGAAATATTTATCCCAAAGGTCACTTTGCACGAAATACATTTCTAATTGGGCACTGGGTTAATAATTTCCCACTTGATACTTGAAAGAGTTTATTTTCTAAAAACTGAAAGCAAGAATTTACTACATAACTAAAAACTGGATTATTGACAAAAAATAAAAATAAACATTATGGGTATTATTGGTGCCAAAAAAAAAAAGAGTTTATCAGGTGTGAAATGACGAAAAACAGTTTTTGCAGAGCGCCACTTGACAAGTTTTGCAAATCACATTACTTCTTTTTTCTTTTTGTTTCGTACTACAGCCAGCACATCTTCTCCATGTAGGGATCTTTTCAGGCAAATGTGTTCCGACATTTACATGGCGTATAGTGTTCTCCACTGTAGCTGTACCACTTCTCCTTTTTTTCCCGTAGCCCCTCATAGGGGAAAAACCTGGTTTAGATTTTGAGCAAAACTTGTTTATTAGTTCATTCACTAACAACGACCTGAATTGAAGATGACTTAGACCTTTTCGCTTGTTATTTTTCATATTTTGCGTGTAAATAATATAACCGTTTACTATTGCACAGTCAATGAAATAATAAAAAATTTTGATCCACCAGCGCCTCGATTTTTGTGCAACATTGTAGGCAGATAACAGCTGATCCATTCTATCTACGCCGCCCATATATTTATTATAATCAGACACTGATTCTGGACAGTTTACTTCTTCACGCTCCCCTTTCGCATTTCTCCTCTTTACTTTTGTACTCTTTGAAGGATCATGCATAGTGCTCAAAACACATACTGGCTTACTACCACGGTCCATCCATTTAGATACACTTATGTCCCCTGACATTGCATGATCCATATCTGACTTTCTCATTTCTTTATTAGACTTCAAGTAATTATGAGGAAAAAATTTTCTGTTGGTACGAAACGTCCCACAGGAAAATATTTTCTTTTTTAGAAGTTCCGCTGCTAATTTTACAGAAGAAAAGAAATTGTCAAAGAAAATGCAGTATCATATGCCTTCTAATGCCTCTACCAGTTTTAAAACGACTCTTTCACCAAGACTGTATGTAACAGCACCAGTTCGGTCCTTTCCAGTGTACACATCAAATGAAATCATATACCCGGTAACAGCACAACACATAACCCATATCTTGAACCCTCTTTTGATCGGTTTCTGTGGCATATATTGTTTCATCGCAGATCGGCCTTTGAATGCCACCATACTTTCGTCAACTGAAATAAATCTTGAAGGGCGGAAGGAAACTTTAAATTTTTTTCCAAGGTAGTCCAAAACAGGCCGCAATTTGTACAATCGATCAAAATCAGGAGAATCTCTTGAAGGCATTTTGGTATTGTCAGCTAAGTGCAAGTTCCTCAAAATTTTCAAAAAGCGCTTGATAGACATTACACGTGCTATTCTTTCACAATGAAAATTTTCGTCTCTGGACCAGTAATGCCTCATACTAGGTAACGAATGAAACCCCATGAAAATTACAATTCCTAACCAAGCCTTTAACTCTTCAATTGACAGATTAAGTTGTTGGCCCCTTTGGGTGGCATATAAATTAGACTGGAATACAATTTCTAGTAAAAGAAATTCAGAAAAAAATAGAAAAAAATATTGCAGGGGGCTGTTAATGTCTGCTGGGGTCACAGTTGGGCCAAACGGTTCTGAAAATACACAGTCGTTGTAATTTTTCGGATTTTCAGTTTGTTTAGACCAGTTAAACGTTTCCTGTGATGTGTTTTTGGGATTAACATTTGTATCGCTATCGCTATCTTCCGACTCTTGAAAACCAGAAACGCAGATTTCTTCATCGCCACTATCATCTGTAGACTCTGGTACATAATCTGACCCAGATTCACTGTCTTCCTTAGGTGAATCTTTTTCGCAAGAAGTCCCGGGCAAAGATGAGTTGAAAGAATGAGATTTAGGAGCTTCTAACTGACCATCTTCGGCATCCGAATCACCGCCAATGTCCGAATATATCGCCTGTTCATCAGTTATTGCTGCTAACTCACTTGCTGCTTCATTCACTAATCGTTCAAGTTCTCTTGATGAAAGCCCGGCCATAGCTAAAGAATGGAAAAAAATACACCTTTATATACAAATTTTAAAAGAAATGGTAAAAAAAATTATATTTTTTTATGAAATCGAGATTTTTCTCTGGGGTTTGAGAGAATTTTTCGATCTAAATAACTTTCATAAAAGTACCAAAAGGCTTGTAAATAGTACAGAACACTTAAACTGTTTTGTTGTATTGTTGATATGGTTGTGATAAATAAATTGCTGCCGTATGCAAAATTACCACAGCACGCCGCTGTAAATTATCATAATTTTCTTTGAATAACAACTGGGCTGTAAGATTTTCATTTAAATATTTTATAGGGGGTGTTGAAACATACGTTTATAAACATCAATTCAATAATATGATGTTGTCTGTGTTTATGAGAACGAAAAAAATAATTATAGAAACAAGTGATGTCCTAACCTATAATTCACGGATTCTAAATACAAATGTATACTGTTAAACAAATATTTATACATTTGTATTAAAAACTATGTAATCATAAAACTATATAATAGATATTTATTATAAAGCATAGTTACCTTTATGATTAGTTCACACGCAAAGAAAAATCACAATTATAAACTGAAAACCACCTGTTTTCCAGAAAAGGGAAGCGCTACATGTTCTTTGGGATGTATGATTCCCACTTCGTCCCCTCCACAGTTGATGAGTGTGACCGTTCCTACATCGTTGCGCGCTCTATGATCTTTATACAATAAAGCGACTAACTGGGATTTATAAGAACCAAAGATCGTTCCCTGCAGAGGCGGTGGGAAATATATTTCCCAATGACCTATAAAGGGTTAAACATGCTTATAACCACCTCTGTATGCGTAAACTATGCGAGCAATGTTGTGGTTTCAACCGGCATCACCGAGATCGGTGTTGCCGTTTCAACCCCAAGAAACTTTGTTTTGTATTTATTTCACATATTACGATAATTTCGTAGAACAGGCCAAATATTATAATTTTAGATGAATTTCCTTGCCACTATTTGTATTTAATCTGAAATAAGTAATTCTGTGTGAACATTTATTATAAATTCTAATAATAATATTACGTTCCAGTTTTTAAGATATTTTAGAGTAAAATTGTCAATTCTGACAACCCTGTAAGAAAATAACCAACTTGGAAATTGGCGTATGTGCTCATGGTTATCGTAACCATTCAAGTTAACACACTTAAATGCTGTGGTGATAATACCTATAAGATCGCTGCTGAAGTTTTGCCTGATTATTCAATTTATTCCAGACTATTCATGAAAAGTCACAGGGATAGATAATATATATATATATATATATATATATATATATATATATATATATATATATATATATACGTATATATATATATATATATATATATATATATATATATATATATATATATATATATATATATATATATATATATGCGTGTGTGTGTGTGTGTGTGTGTGTGTGTGTGTGTGTGTGTGTGTGTGTGTGTGTGTGTGTGTGTGTGTGTGTGTGTGTGTGTGTGTGTGTGTGTGTGTGTGTGTGTGTGTGTGTGTGTGTGTGTGTGTGTGTGTGTGTGTGTGTGTGTGTGTGTGTGTGTGTGTGTGTGTGTGTGTGTGTGTGTGTGTGTGTGTGTGTGTGTGTGTGTGTGTGTGTGTGTGTGTGTGTGTGTGTGTGTGTGTGTGTGTGTGTGTGTGTGTGTGTGTGTGTGTGTGTGTGTGTGTGTGTGTGTGTGTGTGTGTGTGTGTGTGTGTGTGTGTGTGTGTGTGTGTGTGTGTGTGTGTGTGTGTGTGTGTGTGTGTGTGTGTGTGTGTGTGTGTGTGTGTGTGTGTGTGTGTGTGTGTGTGTGTGTGTGTGTGTGTGTGTGTGTGTGTGTGTGTGTGTGTGTGTGTGTGTGTGTGTGTGTGTGTGTGTGTGTGTGTGTGTGTGTGTGTGTGTGTGTGTGTGTGTGTGTGTGTGTGTGTGTGTGTGTGTGTGTGTGTGTGTGTGTGTGTGTGTGTGTGTGTGTGTGTGTGTGTGTGTGTGTGTGTGTGTGTGTGTGTGTGTGTGTGTGTGTGTGTGTGTGTGTGTGTGTGTGTGTGTGTGTGTGTGTGTGTGTGTGTGTGTGTGTGTGTGTGTGTGTGTGTGTGTGTGTGTGTGTGTGTGTGTGTGTGTGTGTGTGTGTGTGTGTGTGTGTGTGTGTGTGTGTGTGTGTGTGTGTGTGTGTGTGTGTGTGTGTGTGTGTGTGTGTGTGTGTGTGTGTGTGTGTGTGTGTGTGTGTGTGTGTGTGTGTGTGTGTGTGTGTGTGTGTGTGTGTGTGTGTGTGTGTGTGTGTGTGTGTGTGTGTGTGTGTGTGTGTGTGTGTGTGTGTGTGTGTGTGTGTGTGTGTGTGTGTGTGTGTGTGTGTGTGTGTGTGTGTGTGTGTGTGTGTGTGTGTGTGTGTGTGTGTGTGTGTGTGTGTGTGTGTGTGTGTGTGTGTGTGTGTGTGTGTGTGTGTGTGTGTGTGTGTGTGTGTGTGTGTGTGTGTGTGTGTGTGTGTGTGTGTGTGTGTGTGTGTGTGTGTGTGTGTGTGTGTGTGTGTGTGTGTGTGTGTGTGTGTGTGTGTGTGTGTGTGTGTGTGTGTGTGTGTGTGTGTGTGTGTGTGTGTGTGTGTGTGTGTGTGTGTGTGTGTGTGTGTGTGTGTGTGTGTGTGTGTGTGTGTGTGTGTGTGTGTGTGTGTGTGTGTGTGTGTGTGTGTGTGTGTGTGTGTGTGTGTGTGTGTGTGTGTGTGTGTGTGTGTGTGTGTGTGTGTGTGTGTGTGTGTGTGTGTGTGTGTGTGTGTGTGTGTGTGTGTGTGTGTGTGTGTGTGTGTGTGTGTGTGTGTGTGTGTGTGTGTGTGTGTGTGTGTGTGTGTGTGTGTGTGTGTGTGTGTGTGTGTGTGTGTGTGTGTGTGTGTGTGTGTGTGTGTGTGTGTGTGTGTGTGTGTGTGTGTGGGTATCACACTGATAACTCAGAAACAGATTTTGATTAAATTTGGTGTTGTACCATCCTTTTCCCAGTGGCTTGGATAAGTTCGTTAACCAGGAAAATCGAGACAGGTTTTTCCGGAAAAGTTTGTTTTTTCGTTCGGAAAATTTTATATCTCCGGAAATAACAACATTACGGCAACCAAATTTGGTATGTAGGTTTATATCACAAGAAGTAAAGTGTACCAAAATCTATAAGTGTAAAGATGAAAAAGCTATAGGATTTGAAGAGAAAAAAAATGAGGTTTCCCTTAAGTTTCCGCATTAACCGTCGTTGTCCTTCATTTTACTAAAATATTGCCAGAAAATTCATTTCAAATAGACCCTTTTTTCTGATGCAGTAGTTTTAGTTACAGAGTTTATGGCTTAATAGTCTATAATTAGTAGTGAATTTTAGTAGAAAAAATGCGCTCTTGAGGAAACCGCGACTTTTAAATTGATTTCTTCAAATGAGAGCGAACTTAAACTGCCATAATTCAGTTTTTTCAAATAAAACACACTATATTTTGTGTTTCAAAAGTAAAGGGCATTCTCATTGCTTTTTAAGTTTAGTAGAACACTGCCTATACCTAGACACTAGTTTTTTGAAATATTTAGGTAGACAATCGCATACTATGATTCGATCAGATTATGTGATTATTTAGCGAATTTTTGAATAAAAATCTTTTAATATCTACGTAAACTTTGGTGCAAAACTTTAAGAGATAATTAATTTAATATGATTATCTACGATTACATTTTCATAATAACTAAGTAGTTGATGAATTGTATTCACAAATGTCAAATGAAACTTTAAAGTAGCAGACATAAGCTAGGTTCATACACTCGCGAATTGCGACAAGCGAATTGCGAAAAGCGAATTACGAAAAGCGAATTGCGAAAGTAATTCCTATTGGTCCATTTTAAATAATATTACGATATTATTTAAAATAACCCAATAGGGATAACTTTCGCTGCGATTTCGTAACTCGCTTTTCATATGTAATTCGCGAGTGTATGAACCTAGCTTTAAGTAATGTTCTTATTTCTGACAGCTTGTGGCAAAAATATGAGTATTTTTCTGCTCAGGTTTATTTTTCTTTACTGGTTCAAATTTCCGCGAAAAGTAAAAAAAAATACATTTTCTTTTTAACCGACTTCAAAAAAAGGAGGAGGTTCTCAATTCGCCTGTATGTTTTTTTTTAATGTGTGTTACCTCAGAACATTTTTCTAGGTGAACCGATTTTAATTATTCTTTTTTTATTTGAAAGCTGGTGCTTCTCGTGTGGTCCCATATAAATGTGATCAGGATCTGACTAGTAGTTTTTTAGTTATCCTTAATAATGCGTATTTAATTGGCTTCGACTACATTGATGATGATTGTGGATCACAACCAACCTTTCAGTCATTCTGTTGAGAAAGAAATAGTGTTTCCGCGGAAACAAAACTTATTCGAGAATTCAGTATTTAATTTAATAACTAGGTATTAATTTATAATTTTTATATAAATAAATGATTAAACATTAATTAAGACTAAAATGATTACAACGTCCGCTGGAATACGTCATTAAAACAAAGTTCCAACAACTGACTCGTTGGTCTGGAGGTATGATTTCCGCTTAGAGTGCGGGAGCTCCCAGGTTCAATTCCCGGACAAGCCCAAATACCTTTTATTTGCTTTTTTTAACCGACTTCAAACAAGGAGGAGGTTCTCAATTCGCCTGTATGTTTTTTTATGTGTGTTACCTCAGAACTTTTTTCTAGGTGAACCCATTTTGATGATTCTTTTAGTGAATTTTCTTTAAAAAAAAATGCACTAATGAAGAGATCTCGACTTTTGAATTTTGAAAAAATTTCTTCAAATGAGCGCTATTTAGGACCTTTGGAACCCAAATCCGAGGTCGGTGTATATATATATATATATATATATATATATATATATATATATATATATATATATATATATATATATATATATATATATATATATATATATATATATATATATGTTTATATATTTATGTGTCACACCTATAACTAAAAAAATAATGGACCGATTTTGATAAAATTAGGTGACTACCTTCCTTTCGCGAGTGGCTTAGATAAGTTCGTTAGTCAGGAAAATCCGCCGAGGTTTTCCCGGAAAATTTTGTGTTTTCTTTCGAAAAAAATCGAAAAAAAGTTATATCTCCGGAATTAACAAAGTAAGGGCAACCAAATTTTATAAGCGCGTTTACATCATTATAGGTAAGTTACCTACCAAAATTTAGCTCTGTAAGTTAAAGGACAAAAAAGTTACAGGTATTTCAAGAAAAATAAATTTGGATTTTCCTCAAAACGTCAAAGTCGCTATTTTAAACGTCAAAATTGGTAATATTTAGGCAATGAACCTAAAAATAATATAAGCTATGGAAGGAAAATGTCTCAAGAACAATGTTTTACAAAGCCTGAGGTCTTAGCTTCAATCGTCATTGTCCTTCATTTTACTAAAATATTCCCAGAAAATTCATTTCAAGTAGACCCTTTCTCTGATACTTTGGCAGTAGTGTTGGCTATAGAGTTTATCGGTTAATGGTATATCACTTTGTCGAATTTTCGTCAAAAATCTTCAAAGACCAATATATCCGTTATTATGCAAGATACGGAAAAAAATTTATACATTAATTATAGGGTGTCTTCAGCTACATCTTAAAAAATATTTCTACAATTATAGGTGGCCCATAAGTCATTGGTGATTCAAATTCTTTTTTAGGGAATTTTCTTTAAAAAATTCACTAATGGGGAGATCCGTATAGATATATATATATATATATATATATATATATATATATATATATATATATATATATATATATATATATATATATATATATATATATATATATATATATCGTACCGACGACTCAAAAAATAATAGACGATTTTGATCAAATTTGGTGAGTACCTTCCTTTTGCAAGTGGGTTGGATATGTTCGTTAGCCAGGAAAATCAGACAAGCTTTTCCCGAAAAATTTTGTGTTTTCTTTCTAAAAAATTTCATATCTCCGGAAATAACTAAGTGAATGCAACCAAATTTGGTACGCTTATTTGTATTATAAAGAGTGAACCATGTACAAAAATTTAGGTCTCTAAGTTTAAGGACAAAAAAGTTACGGGCAGCTGAAGAAACAAATTTTGGAGTTTGCCTCAAAACACTCAATTTAAAACGTCAAAATTGGCAATGTTTACGCAAAGAACGTGAAACAAATACGGATTGTGAAAAGAAAATGATGCAAGAAGAGTGTTCTGCGAACCCTTGAGTTTCAGATACAACCGTCATTGCCCTTCATTTTACTAAAATATTTACAGAAAATTCATTTCAAGTAGACCCTTTCTCCGATGCTTTGGCTGTCGGTTTAGTTAAGTTGATGCTTTCGCTGTAGGTTTAGTGAAGTTTATGGTTAAACGGTCTATAATTTTTAGCTAATTTTCGTAGAAAAAATTCGTTATTGCATTTTAGCATTTTTTATCGAAATATTATGCATGTTTGTAAGAAAAAAATCTGGACGCAGCAAGTGCGTTTTGGTAGCAAATTGTCATTAAATGCTTCAAATTTCAATAACTCAATTTGCTATTAACGTAAGTTTTGTTGGTTAGGAAACCAACATTTAACTTTATTTTCGAAAAATTTTTGTATGAACGCAGCAGGGGCGTTTTGTTTGCGAATTTTCAATAAATGTTTCAAATTTCAATAACTCAATTGGCTATTAACCTAAGGGTCATTGGCTAGGAGACCAGTTTTTTTCGGAAATATTTAAAGTTTATTTTCGGAAAATGTTTGTACATTTTCAAATAATTATTTTGATAAAATATGGTACATTGTTCCTACCAAGCTTTCTTAAAAAAAATATCCTATTAAAAACATTTTTATGAAAATTCACTACCATAACGAAGTTGCTGCGTCCAGAGTTTTTTTATTTGAAAGCTGGCGCTTGTCGTGTGGTCCCGTATAAATGTGATCAGAATCTGACCAGTAGTTTTTGAGTTATCCTTAATAATGCGTATTTAATTGACTTCGACTACATTGATGATGTTCTTGTGTGTTATCTCAGAACTTTTTTCTAGTTGAACCGATTTTGATGATTCTTCTTTTATTTAGGAGCTGGTGCTTCTCGTGTGGTTTTATATAAATGTGATCAAGATCTGACCAGTAGTGTTTGAGTTATCCTTAATAATGCGTATTTAATTGACTTCAATTGCATTGATGATGATTGTTGATCACACCGAGGCGGTGGGCACGTTGCGCTTCCGTCTCATTGAATAGACGATTGTGGATCACGCCAAGGCGGTGGGAACGTTGCGCTTCCGTCTCATTGGATTGAGGTCGTGGGTCAAGCCGAGACGGTGAGTACGTTTTTGGAAATTTTCCTTGTTCAAAACTTTTTTCATGTAAGCCTGCATTTTCGAAAGTCTATTTTTGCGCTCTTCACAAATCTCTTTTGAAATGGCCCTGGAGGTGGATTTACTATTTTGAGATAGGCGTTTCTCCCCTTCTCCGTTGGTCTCATTTAAACGGCGCTCTCATATGAGCAGCGCGTTTAATAGGTCTACCCATATTCGGACTAATTAAAACAGATATAAAGCTTCAGATTCACTAAAAATAAAGAAATAAACAAAAATGTTAACAAAATGGAAAACCGACTTTACAAAAAAATATTCTAAAAAAAAAAATTCACTAAAAAGTAAAAAATAATTGCGTATTCTTCTGTCTACAACTAACAATCAACTTATTTTTTCCACTCAATGTACGATCAATGCATTTACCACGCAAGAATGTAGGTACCCACTTAAACTTAACCTCTAACTCAACACATACCTATGACTAACAAACAATTATCAAAACATTTATTTAGAGTTCACCTAAGCAGAAAGTTTTAAATATATGTGTAGACTGCTTAAAAGACAATCAAATTATTAGGATCATATAATGTAAAATTATTGTTATTTTTGGAGTCGGTGTCAGCCAAGGAAATACGACAATATACCTTACATTAATAATACGAAAATACCTTATGAAATCTATTTTACAAATGAAATTTTATACAATATACTGTGACAATATCCTGAGACCTTGGAACGACAATATACCAATACCTATATAAACCTTTTTACAAATGAACTTAAATAAGATATTATGCTGTGACAATACCTCAAGACAAAGTACCATTACCTAATTCAGCCTATTTACAAATGAAATTTAATACGACAATATCAAGCAACATTGATACGAAAATGTGGGTATAATAATAAACATAAAGAATTATCTTAAGTAAGACGGTGTAGAATGAAAAAGAATCGCAATCGGTTTATAATCAAGTAACTCCTATCGATTCTTTCTCTTGACTGACTACTGACTGGCGTATGGCCGGCGTACGCGTTTGCCTCGCTCAGTTGGTTATACCCCTCCAACCATTCTTCCGGGCGCGCGCGCGCAATCGACCCGCCGGCGCCGCGTGCTGCGTCTATGTGTGTAAAGTGTGTATGCCAATTGTTATATAGTAAGTAAGAGATTTCACGTTTAAGTAGTTACAAACCCATCTTGGCTGACACCGACTCCAAAAATAACAATAATTTTACATTATATGATCCTAATAATTTGATTGTCTTTTAAGCAGTCTACACATATATTTAAAACTTTCTGCTTAGGTGAACTCTAAATAAATGTTTTTATAATTGTTTCTTAGTCATAGATATGTGTTGAGTTAGAGGTTAAGTTTAAGTGGGTACCTACATTCTTGCGTGGTAAATGCATTGAGCGGAAAAAATAAGTTGATTGTTAGTTGTAGACAGAAGAATACGCAATTATTTTTTACTTTTTAGTGCATTTTTTGTTTTAGAATATTTTTTTTGTGAAGTCGGTTTTCCATTTTGTTAAAATTTTTGTTTATTTTCAGTCCTAATTACAGATTAGGTATATAAGTTGAATTTTATGTATTGTTTAAGTAATTTGTTATGTAAAAAACGGTCAGTTTCTGCAAAAATCATTGTTTGTAAGTTTCTTTGTGAATTTTTGGTAATTAATAATGAATGTTTAATAAGTTAATGTAAAAACATGTTTTCGGATTTTCGTGAAAAAATTGTATCAAAATTTCATCTAAAAGCATTTTTTGAATAATTATATCTTGGCAGGTGAGTAAGTAGTTTGACGAGGTTCGTTGGTCAGGAAAATCGAACCAGTTTTTTCAGGAACATTTAGGTTTATTTAAAAAAAATGTACTTTTTCAAACAATAAAGTTATTTCAATGAATTATAGTATTGTGTCTACTATATAGGTTATAACAAATTTTATGCCTGCTTCCATAAAAAACTCTGGACGCAGCAAGTGCGTTATGGTAGTGAATTTTCATAAAACTATTTTTTAATAGCAATAATGTGTGTATTTTTAAGAAAGCAGGCATCAAATTTGGTTACCAGTATAATCTATATAGTAAAAACAATGTGCCATGTTTCATCAAAATAACTTTATTGTTTGAAAATGTACAAAAATTTCCGAAAGTAAACTTAAAGTGTTCCCGAAAAAACTCGTTTCTTGGTCAACCTTATAGGTTAATAGCAAATTGAGATATTCAAATATTAAGCATTTGATCAAAATTCGCTACCATAACGCACTTACTGCGTCCAGAATTTTTTTTTTTTACAAACATGCATTATATTTCGATGGAAAATGCAAAAATGCAATAACATAAGGCGTGTTTGATTAGAAAAAAAGAAAATTTGTATCACCAACGACTTATGGGCCAGCCTGTGATTGTAGAAATAATTTTTTAAGATGTAGCTCAAGACACCCTATAATTAATATATACATTTTTTTCATATCTTGTATAATAACAGATATATTGAGCTTTATTGATTTTTTTTACGAAAATTCTACAAAAATTATATACCATGAACGATAAACTCTATAGCTAAGACTACTGCAAGCGTCAGAGAAAGGGTCTATTTGAAATGAATTTTCTGGAAACATTTTATTAAAATGAAGGACAATGACGGTTGAAACTACGACTTCAGGGTTTGTAAAACATTCTTCTTAAGACATTTTATTTCCATAGCCCGTATTAGATTCAAGTTCTTTTCCTAAATGTTGCCAATTTTGACGTTTAAATCGCAACTTCGACGTTTTGTGAAAAACCCCAATTTATTTTTGTTTAAATGCCTATAACTTTTTTGTCTTTTGACCTACTGAGCTAAATTTTGGTAGGTAACTTGCCTATAATGATATAAACCCGCGTATAAAATTCGGTTGCCCTTACTTTGTTAATTTTGGAGATATAAATTTTTTTCGAAAGAAAACACAAAATTTTCCGGGAAAACCTCGTCGGATTTTCCTGGATAACGAACTTATCCAAGCCACTTGCAAAAGGAAGGTACTCACCAATTTTGACGTTTAAAATCGGGATTTTGACGTTTTGAGGAGAACCCAATTTTTTTTTTCTTTGAATGCCTGTAACTTTTCTGTCCTTTAACCTACGGAGCTAAATTTTGGTATGTGACTTGCCTATAATGATATAAACCTTCGTATGGTTGCCCTTACTTTGTTAATTTTGGAGATATAAATTTTTTTCAATTTTTTTCAAAAGGAAACAGAAAATTTTCCGGGAAAACCTCGGCGGATTTTCCTAGTTAACAAACTTATCCAAGCCACTTGCGAAAGGAAGGTACCCACCAAGTTTGATCAAAATCGGTCCATTATTTTTTAAGTTATAGGTGTGACACATAAATAAATAAATAAATAAATATATATATATATATATATATATATATATATATATATATATATATATATATATATATATATATATATATATATATATATATATATACAGGGTCGCTGATAAGTCTGGAAACGGTCGATTATCCGGGAAAATATACAAGGTGTCGAAAAAAGTTTAATACAAAAGTTTTTGGGTTCTTCAATGTCTACTAGGCGGTGATAATTTCATTTATACAGGGTTGGTCATACAGGCGTGGCACACCAATATTAATTTTTTTTTAATGGAACACCCTATATATTATTCGATATTTCAATCCTTCTCTTAATTTTGAGCAACATTTATCAGAAGCATGATGTACATAAACTCAATCGTTTCCGGGTAAAAAAATAAATAAAAATAAACGCTATTGTTTTTAAAATCTATTGGATGAAGAACAAAAATAAATGAAAAGTAGAATATCTCTTGAAAACAATCTGTGAGTGTGAAAAGAACCGGTTGCGATGTTTTTAACATTGTTTGAAATCCTATTTTATAAGATGTTCAAAGTGTTCTCCATTGACCTCCTGACAATAATGAATTCGCTAACAAAACATTGCACTGCATTTACAAGAGCGTTTTGAGGAATGTTATTAATTTCATGCACAATCCTTGCTTGCAACTCTTCAATATTCTGCGGTCTATTTTGGTAAATTAAATTTTTTACATGACCCCACAAAAAAAAATCAAGCGGCGTCATGTCGGGAGACCTAGCTGGCCATTCAATAGTTCCCCTGCGCCCTATCCATCTGCCAGGAAAGGTTTGATTCAGATATTCCCGTACCTCAATTCCAAAATGAGGGGGTGCCCCATCCTGCTGAAACCATATTTCTTCCGCTGGTAGATTTGGGTCGTTATTGTTCGGAAATAATCGACTAACGTCTGGAACAATTGATTCTTGCAAAAGTGTCAAATATCGAGCAGAGTTCAAATTACCGTGTATAAAATAAGGTCCTATGATATGTCCACCAATAATAGCACACCAAACATTTACTTTTTGCGGTCTTTGGGTGTGAATTTGTTCCATCCAATGTGGGTTTTCGTCTGACCAGTACCTACAGTTGTGTCGGTTGACTTGTCCATTCAAACAAAATGTAGATTCGTCGGAAAACAAAATGTGGTTGGCAAAGTTAAAATTTTGGCGTAACTTCTCCATAATAAGTTCACAGAACTCGATTCTGCGATCAAAATCGTCTTCACTCAGTTCTTGCAATAAATGAATTTTATATGGACGGAACTTTTCCCGCTTCGTAATCTTTTGAATTGAATATCGACTCATATTGTGATTTAAAGCCAATTGCTGTGCCGAAGTTTTCGGATTTTCCACCACATCCAATATTACATTCAAAGAATTTTCTTCATTTGTAACGGTTACTGGCCTTCCAGTTCTAGGTTTATCCTTGATACCGCCAGTTTCGTGAAAACGATGCAAAGTTTTCGAAACTGTGGATTGGAGATCGATTCCCGCTCAGGATGCAACTTATTGAACATAATCACCACTTGAGCAAAACTTCGTGTTCTATCACCGTACCCTATCATCATTAAAATTTCGATACGTTCGGTTTCACTTAAACTTGCCATTTTGCACAAAAACTGTTGACACTAAATTACTAATGTTTCAACACTGTTGACACTGAATGAATGTTTGACATTCGTTGTCCTGGAAACATTTTAAAACAAAAGAATAATACTGCGTTTCTTATGGGCATCTTATCTTATCTTGGGATTCCAAACAATGTTAAAAACATCGCAACCGGTTCTTTTCACACTCACAGATTGTTTTCAAGAGATATTCTACTTTTCATTTATTTTTGTTCTTCATCCAATAGATTTTAAAAACAGTAGCGTTTATTTTTATTTATTTTTTTACCCGGAAACGATTGAGTTTAGGTACATTATGCTTCTCATAAATGTTGCTCAAAATTAAGAGAAGGATTGAAATATCGAATAATATATAGGGTGTTCCATTAAAAAAAAATTAATATTGGTGTGCCACGCCTGTATGACCAACCCTGTATAAATAAAATTATCACCGCCTAGTAGACATTGAAGAACCCAAAAACTTTTGTATAAAACTTTTTTCGACACCTTGTATATTTTCCCGGATAATCGACCGTTTCCAGACTTATCAGCGACCCTGTATATATATATATATATATATATATATATATATATATATATATATATATATATAAACATATAAAGTCTGAAACTGACCTGGATTTGGGTTCCGGGGGCCCTAAATAGCGCTCATTTGAAGAAATTTTTTCAAAATTCAAAAGTCGAGATCTCCTCATTAGTGAATTTTTTTAAAAAAAATTCACTAAAAACACTCTGGACGCAGCAAGTGCGTTATGGTAGTGAATTTTCATAAAACTATTTTTTAATAGCAATAATGTGTGTATTTTTAAGAAAGCAGGCATCAAATTTGGTTACCAGTATAATCTATATAGTAAAAACAATGTGCCATGTTTCATCAAAATAACTTTATTGTTTGAAAATGTACAAAAATTTCCGAAAGTAAACTTAAAGTGTTCCCGAAAAAACTCGTTTCTTGGTCAACCTTATAGGTTAATAGCAAATTGAGATATTCAAATATTAAGCATTTGATCAAAATTCGCTACCATAACGCACTTACTGCGTCCAGAATTATTTTTTTTTAAAAACATGCATTATATTTCGATGGAAAATGCAAAAATGCAATAACATAAGGCGTGTTTGATTAGAAAAAAAGAAAATTTGTATCACCAACGACTTACGGGCCAGCCTGTGATTGTAAAAATAATTTTTTAAGATGTAGCTCAAGACACCCTATAATTAATATATACATTTTTTCTTCATATCTTTTATAATAACAGATATATTGAGCTTTATTGATTTTTTTTACGAAAATTCTACAAAAATTATATACCATTAACGATAAACTCTATAGCTAAGACTACTGCCAAGCGTCAGAGAAAGGGTCTATTTGAAATGAATTTTCTGGAAACATTTTATTAAAATGAAGGACAATGACGGTTGAAACTAAGACTTCAGGGTTTGTAAAACATTCTTCTTGAGACATTTTATTTCCATAGCCCGTATTAGATTCAAGTTCTTTTCCTAAATGTTGCCAATTTTGACGTTTAAATCGCAACTTTGACGTTTTGTGAAAAACCCCAATTTATTTTTGTTTAAATGCCTATAACTTTTTTGTCTTTTGACCTACAGAGCTAAATTTTGGTAGCTAACTTGCCTATAATGATATAAACATGCGTATAAAATTTGGTTGCCCTTACTTTGTTAATTTTGGAGATATAAATTTTTTTCGAAAGAAAACACAAATTTTTCCGGGAAAACCTCGGCGGATTTTTCTGGCTAACGAACTTATCCAAGCCACTTGCGAAAGGAAGGTACCCACCAAGTTTTATCAAAATCGGTCCATTATTTTTTAAGTTATAGGTGTGACACCTAAATATATATATATATATATATATATATATATATATATATATATATATATATATATATATATATATATATATATATATATATATATATATATATATATATATATATATATATATATATATATATATATATATATATATATATATATATATATATATATATATAAACATATAAAGTCTGAAACTGACCTCGGATTTGGGTTCCGGGGGTCCTAAATAGCGCTCATTTGAAGAAATTTTTTCACAATTCAAAAGTCTAGATCTCCTCATTAGTGAATTCTTTTAAAGAAAATTCACTAAACGACATATTTGCTATTAAAAACCTTTGTATGAAAATTCACTACCATAACGCACTTGCTGCGTTCAGACTTTTTATTTTTTAGATTTTAGTTTGAAGTAATAATTTTTAAAATTTGATTCACCACATATTACCTATCAATTGTATTAACTTAATTTATCAAGTCTTACTGGGTGTTCGGATTTTTTTAAACTCAGCAATATAAATATATATATATATATATATATATATATATATATATATATATATATATATATATATATATATATATATAAATATAAATATATATTGCGCTAGCCATGAGTATGGGACTAAAAATGTTTTAAGATTTCATTTGTGAAACGTGTCAGTAAATCGGTGAGTTAAGCCTAACATTGGTCCTAGGTGGTGGTAGATAAAAGAAGTCGTGTCTTCTAGAGTTGACTCTAGGGGTGTGAAAAAGCAGAGTGTGTAACAGTTCATGACAGACGATCCCACTGTGCAGTAAATTATATATCAGGGAGAGAGCACAATAAATACGCCTAGCCTGCAGAGATTCCAATGAGAACCTCGACAGTAAATCGGCCTGTGGTGTACCAGTAACGGGATACACCCGATGCGCTTTGAATGCAAGGAACTTTACAAATCTTGGTTGGACACCTTCAAGAGCCCCTATATGGACGTCATACAGAGGAAACCACACCACACGGACATACTCCAGATGCGGCCGCACATAGGCACCGAACAGGAGCCTCAAAGTGTTCTCATTATGAAAGGAACCGGAATTGCGAATAACAAATCCAAGTGTCTTCGATGCCCTAGCAATAGCATGTTCATAGTTCTCCACGAACGAGAGTTTAGAGTCGAAGACAACACCCAAGTCTTTAAAGGTTGCAGGTAGGTCTTAGAAGAGGCTGTCCATCTATGTAACATGGGAACTCGATTACTCGGCGGTTGAGCGTATATGACTTTCCCACACATTTCTTAATATTCAGTGGGAGGTTGTTAATGGAGCACCAGTGTTGAACTCTACGCAAACATCCTTCAAGCACCAAACAATCGCAGATACTAGCAATGGATGAGAAGATTTTTACATCATCGGTATACAGAAGATGGGGTAAGTCGATGACAACTGAAATATCATTGATGAACAGATTGAACAACAAGGGTCCCAGAACAGATTCCGGAGGAACAGTTATCCATATGTGTGTGTTTTTTTCTTTAACGTCGGTATATTCCCGCGACTATGGCCAATCACCGACGACAGGGAGCAGTTTCACTTAATTATCCTGGCAATTTTGGCGAATCCCTGCCTTACTGTAAAGAGGGTAGGGATATTTAACGTGCCCAACATTGCATGGGCATCGGACCGACGGCTTTACGCCCCCTCCGAAGAGCGGAACGTGCAGACATTTAACTTGCTCAAATACAATGTCACAACCTTAGTTGATGTTAATGTTACAGTATGTACGGAAAGAAGTGAAAGGAGAACCCTGGGGTCGAACCCCTTAGCCGTCAGTTCAGAGGCACACGTTCTTCCCACTGAGCCGCCGAGGCTCTATAGTTTTGTAGAATTGTTTGTGTCAACGAAATGATAAAGAATCTACAATTCTCGGTGAAGACTGGAACCTGTAATGAGTACTGAGAAGTACAATTTGGGTAACCCAATTCATCACGCAATACAGTTTTCAGACCTGACCATCGTTTCGCTAACAAAGTTAGCGTCATTAGAGGGATAAATAAAGTAAGAGAAATAAATGACACAAATTTTAACTTTGAGTATTTACGTGAAATAATTTTGGCAGATATGCTGCGGAAAAGAAAACTCCACAAAAATGTTTACCAATACAAGCACAAGAATTAGGAATTAGGTTTTTGGATACCATATTGTAAAATAATTTTTATACCTTGGGTTTTGCCTTTCCTAAAAAATTAGTTAGTGGTTAGGTACGTCGTATTTTGAGATTTTGAAACTGACAACTAATAAACCTAATTTTAAAAAAGTTTTAAGAATTTTTTTGTGTATGTCGTGCACTAAACGATATAAAAAAAGTAGTGAATTTTTATTAAATGCTTCAAACTTGCATAACTCAATTTTCGATAAACTTAGAAAGTTCAATTTTGGTATGTAGTAAGGCCTTTCTCAAGGCAACGTATTCGCCAAATGTCATTAAAATAGCTTTATAATTTTCGGAGAAAAAAAATGTTTCGAAAGAAAACTCAAAAGTTGAAAAACACAATTTTCTATAAACTTAGAAAGTTGAATTTTGGTACGTAGTAAGGCCTTTCCCAAGGCAACGTATCCACCAAATGTCATTAAAATAGCTTTGTAATTTTCTGGGAAAAGATTTTTTTCGAAAGAAAACTCAAAACTTTCCCGGAAAACCTTGTCCGATTTTCCTGGCTAACGAACTCATCCACACCATAAAAGAAAGGCAGTTGCCGAGTTAAATAGAAATCGGTTCATTATTTTTTGAGTTATCGGTCGGATATATATATATATATATATATATATATATATATATATATAGATATATATATATATATATATATATATATATATATATATATATATATATATATATATATATATATATATATATATATATATATATATATATATATATATATATATATATATATATATATATATATATATATATACATATAAAAATTGAAACTGACCCCGGATATGGGTTGTAGGGGTCCTAGTTCGCGCTTATTTGAATTTTTTTTGCAAAGTCTCACTATCGATACCTCTCTATTTATCTAACTGTTTCACACTGCATTATCAGACTATAAGCTGTAACAGTCAAAGTCATAGTAGATATATTATGTCAACCAACCTACAATAATTTTTAAATATCTTACTTTGTCTCAAATTAAATTCAACTATATATAAACTGAATAAAACCGTTTAGAGATAGCCACACTGAATATGCTGTGTTCACTCGTAAAGATGTTTCATTTAATATTCATATGAAGGAGGTTGTTGAGAAAGAAATATTCCGCCCTCTTACGTCGGCTGCAGTTTTTGCTTAATGAAAGCTCCACCTGGCACACGTAAGGGTTGTGAGTAAAGTATACTTCGCCATCTTGCTTCAGCCGCCATATTGAAATTATCAAAGCGTCAAACCCAGCCCACTGTATTTCCTCGTGAAGCCCTTTCATTTGATACCCAGACCAAGGGAGTTGTTGAGAAATAAATATCCTCCAATATTGTGTAGGTCGCCATTTTGAATTTATACAAGTTCGATGGTACGTACCATAATATTATATTGTCGCCGAAATTGAGTTTGTAAGATTTCAAATCGATAGGACAATCGGAATTGAGTTAAAATTGGATTACAAGATCTGATTGTCAGACAGCTGTGAAGCTAAATAAAATGGTTAATAATAAATAAAATCGTTTAGAAATAAATTTTCTAACATAAATACTTGCATTCTTACTACTATTAACGTGTTTTAATGAGTTAGTAAGAAACCCTTGTTAAAATAAAAAAATTATTTACTAGAAGGGGTAAAATGATAGAAAACATATGGTTAAGTAAAAACTACCCTACTTAAATTTTTTATATTATATTTTTTTTTAACAAGGAAAGAGCTTTCTGATTGTGATAAATTTTAAAAATCGTTAAAAAGTTTCCGATAAACAATCTGGATTCTTATTTGGTGTAAGGGGATTTTTGTAGAAAAAATTCACTAATGGGGATATCCCGACTTTTGAATAATTGATTGCTCAAAATGTCTGGAAAATTCTGGGTTAATAAACAAGTTGACATGTTAGGGTTTTGCGAGGGCAATTGCCGCAGAAGTGTAGAGGTATATCGAAGAAGATTTCCTAATCGTAATATACCACATTGTCAAGCGTTTGCCAATGTTGAACGTAGGGCTCGCAAAAGGGGCTCCTTTTTCATAGAAAATGCTGGAGCACGCATTCATGCAGTGAACGCACGAACTGAGGAGCGTCTTGTAGACAGTATTGAAAGTGAGCCTCAAACAAGCACCAGACGACTATCCAGGCAGTTTCATATAACACAGCCGACGGTCCATAGAATTATCCGATGCAATCTGCTGCATCCCTACCACCTTAAAAAAAACTGCTACCGCTGGATTTAGAGGCAAGACTTTTTTTGTAATTTCATCTTACATCAGAACATTGATTTTCCCAAGACCATTCTTTTTACAGATGAAGCTTGCTTTACAAAGAGAGGGATTACGAATGTGTACAACTGCCACGAATATTCGAATGTAAATCCACATGCTACAGTAACCCACTATTTCCAAAGAGAATTTAAAACAAATGTGTGGGCAGGAATTGTTGGATGACATTTGGTTGGGCCGGTTATTTTACCAAACCGCTTAAACGGCGCAATATATTTGCTTTTGTTGCAAAATGTTCTTCCTGAGCTACTGGAGGAGCTGCCCTTACAACTGCGCAGCGAAATGTGGTTTATGCATGCTGAGGCGCCACCACATTTCACTACAATTGTTCGTGGATTTTAAACCAACAGTTTCCAAATCGATGGATAGGTCGTGGAATTAATTGCCCTCAACATTGGACAGCACGATCACCAGACTTGAAGAAAGTAACTTTTTTCTCTTGGGGTGGGGGTGCTTTAAAAGAATCTGCGTATTTGATCCCAGTTCAAACTGCGGAAGATTTGTGGAGTCGCATTAATAATAAGTGGACCATTATTAAAAGTGACATCCAATTACTTAACAGATTCGACTTTATTTTTCGACGAAGGGTGCAGTTATGTGTGAGAGATAATGGAAGTCATTTTTAATAATATCTTTAGTGTTTTTTTTTAATGGTTTTTTATTTATTAGTTTTTAATAGCGTTTGTTAAATTTCATATATGTTAGTGTTTAATAAAGTCTTCAAGAGACATTCTTTTGTTTTAATCTCAACTCTAAAAAATCTAAATGTTTTAAAAAACGGGTGGTTTGTCGAAAAATTGACAAGAGGAGAAAAATATATAAAATTTAATTTGTTATAAAATTAATGAACTTAATTTTTAATTAGGTTAGGGTTTAAAAAAGAAAACCATTAAAAGGGTGACCCACCCCTTTTTTAATTTATATCCACTTCAAATTTTTGTAAAATAACGATGTTGATAAATGAAAACCATCTTCCAAATTTGGTTGTTCTGTGTTAGGGCACTACTGCAATACAGCTGTTTCTTGTTATTATTAAAGAATCTTCCGAGGTCAGTATTTCACCAACCATGGGCGTCAGAGAAAAAAATCGGCATGTTTTCAGGGTCCCCTACACGCACACATCCTTTGTCTATTGCGTTGCGAATCACCCTATATATATATATATATATATATATATATATATATATATATATATATATATATATATATATATATATATATACAGACATATATATATATATATATATATATATATATATATATATATATATATATATATATATATATATATGTATATATGTCTGTGTGTGTATCACATCGATAATTTAAAAAAATAATGGGCCGATTTTGATACATTTTGGCAGGTACCTTCCTTTTGTAAGTGGCTTCGATAAGTTCGTTAGTCAGGAAAATCGGATCAGGTTTTCCGGGAAAATGTTGGGTTTGATGTCGGCAAAAAATTTTATTTAACAAAATAACAAAGCTGTGACAACCAAATTTGGTACTTAGGTTTACGTCATAAAAATTAAACTATATACCAAAATTTAGATTTCTATGTTACAAGAGAAAAAGTTATGAGTATTTCATTAAAAAAATGTTTGGTGTAAGATCATTTCTATGAAGATTCACAACCATAACGCACTTGCTGCGTCGAACCTTTTGTAAGTCTTTCTAAATCTTCTAGGCTTGTGTTATACTTTGTTCTTGTTTTTGTTTCCTTTTAATATTTTATGTTTTATGACATGCTATTATGGTATATAATTCTGGCCAAAAAGTATGTATCTAAATACATATTTTTATTAAACTTTTGCATCAAGGAGTTTAAAAAGATCAACATTAACTGAGAAATTTAAACTCTTACCTTCACAGTGCCCAAGAGCATTCATCCTATAACCAGTGAGACAGTGTTTGAGTTGCCCGCTAATTATAGAATACTTTGGTGTAGTCGGTGGCGGTACGAAGGGAGTGTATTTTAAAGATGGTGTTGTAACAGTAGTTGTTGGTGGGGTAGTGCTGTATTTTCTTGTAAAATCACATCTGTATGATCCAAATGTATTTCTGCATTTAAAATCTGATCCTAAATCTTTGCAGTTATCTGTACCTAATGCACATTCGTCATCGTCTTCACATAAACCATTAGCATAGTTCAAAGTGTAGCCTGTACCACACCCAACAAGTCTGGAACACAGAAAGGAGCCTATTGTATTGTCACAACGTTGAGCCATCGTACAGTCATGGGTCCCTAGCTGACATTCATTTACATCTGAAACGATCAATTAAGTGTTAGTTTATCATATTTATTATCATTAATTCCAACTTTTTAATATTTCCACTCTTCAGACATGACAAGAAATATTCTATTACAAAACATAAAACAGAGAACACGACAAAACGTGTGTAAAACGGCCAACTGTCATTACGGCCAGTCTTAACTTACTTCGAATCTTTTATCTGGCCAAAAACCTTTTAAAAGCGGCCACCCTTATAGAACGGCCACGAACACTCGAACCTAATTTTGATGAACTGTTTTCATCTAAATTTAACTGCCGATAACGGTCGGTTGAATCAGCCTTTGAAATCTATTTATATCTATTTCCGTGTAAATTTACCGCGTAATAACGATAGAGATATATTTGGGACCCAAAATGTATTTGCTAAATGGGACTATCATGTTGGAATCGGCATTTATTATTTGATCAGTTTAAATTAATCATAGTGTAGGTGAAAATTGTAGAAATCATGTCATTAAGAAGAAATCGTTTGTGACTCAAACACATAAGTAACATTGCCGTGGAAGGTAAAAAGTTTGCTTTAAGGTCGAACAACTTGGCCGAGAAGTTTGGAGTTGAACAGCACAAATAATTGATATTTTAAAAAATAAAAATGATCTAAAGATGTTAGAAGGGACTTAGAACAAAAATGAAAATTTCCCAAATAGGATGAATTATCAGTGGATTAAGTTGTCTACAATTGGTTCTGCATGGCCAGAAGCAAGAATATTCCAATATCTGGACTAGTAATCAAACAAAAAGCATTGGAGACAAGAAGCGATTTAAACCTGGAAACATTTTCAGTTCTAATGGGTGGATATAATGTTTTTGTCGACGGCACCATATCACATTTAAATCAATTTCTGGTGAGTCTGCAGGTGTGAATTTCGAAAATATAGGGGCCTGGAAAACCAAGTTACCGTTAGTTGTAAAGGACTGTTCTCCAAGAGATTTGTATAATGCAGACGAAACAGGTCCCTATTATCTCGCCGTGCTAAATAGGACATTTGCATTAAAGGATAATAAATCTCCAAGGAGGAAAGCAGCAAAACAATGCTTGAACGTCCTATTGTGGGCAAAAATGGAAAGTGACAAAGAAAATCCTTTATTAATTTGGCAAAGGTAAGCACCTTTGCTGCTTTAAGGGTATAGCCAGGTAAATTACCCGTAGAATGGGCACTTAACAAAAAGGGTTGCATGACATCAGATATTATGACAAAATGGCTGGATCAGTTTGATAGTAAAATGGAAAAACAAAACTGAAAATGCTGTTATTTTTGGATAATGCAACTTCACATTCTAGGCTTATACTAGAAAACGTTAGACTAGCTTTCTTCCTCCAAATAATACTTCCTATTGTTAACCTTTGGACCAAGGAATAATTCAGAATTTTAAGATGATATACAAACCTTTTTAATTAATTTTTTTTAAACATTTATCGGCAATGAATGTGATTTTAAAGACTCTGAAAAAGGCATTAATTTAACAAGTGCGTTAATATGGATTACAACAGCATGATAAGCCTTCTCCAGCTATAATTAAGATATTTCTTTCCAAAGGCGCATTTTTCGAGTTTCTCCAAAGTTATGAAGATTTTGTGAAGAATACGAAATATTCTTTGCCCAGCTGTTTCCATATATTTGTAATAAAATCTTAAAGTTGTTTGATTATGTTTCAATTGATAGAAGTTATGAGCCTACAAAAAATGCCGATATCGATATATCAGGAATTATCAAAGAATTAAACGATAACGATAACAAAAATAACTCTGATTCCAATAATAGCGCTGAGAACGAATATGAAGATCCAAAATCTACTTAAAAAACATGAACAAAGTGTGTGCTCGAATTAGGAGACATCAAAAATTATTTTTTATGTTATAATGGTAAACAAGCTATAGATACTTTTCAAATGTTACAAAAAATGTGACAAAGAAATTTTATTAGCCCATGACAACTGGGGAATAGCAGACTGGAGTAGGTGCATGTTTACAGATGAATATGAAGTTTAATTTGTTTTAATGTTATGGGTGACTTTTAGTATGGAGAGGAAATAATGAACGGTATATTGAGGAACAAATGAATGCTAGAGTACCATTTGGAGGCGGTGGTGTGCTTGTTTGGGGGGCTGTTATATTAAATAAAAAACAGATCAAGCTATTCTAGTAGGAAAAACGATGAATGCTGAAAGGTACCGCGATGAAATTATTATTCCCTTTGCTCAAGACTTGGGGGATGATTTTATCTTAGTGGACGATAATGCCCGCTCACACAGAGGTAGAATCGTCCAAGAAGTTTTGAGAGAGATAATATTGCACTTGTGGAGCAATGAAAAGAAAATTCAATAAAAGAGAACATGAATCTAATAGTTTGGATGAATTGGAGAATGCAGTTCGGACAGGCTATTCCCCAGGATTTCGTTGCAAACTTGGTAAGCAGTATGCCAAGAAGTGTAGAGGAAGTAGAGTGTGTGAATGGTTGTCCCACTCGATATTAAATTTCTAAAATGTTATTAGTAAATGTTGTTATTAATATTAATTATTATATAATAAACTGTACATATTGTCCAACTACACGGCCTATTTTAGCAGATACCTATTCCTGATATGGTAGCCAACAGCACAAACAATAAGAGTATTGCATTTTTAGCCAGCCTGTATAATGCAAAAACCTTATTTGGACAAAAATCGTCTAACTAGGAAAAAACTGAAGTAAATTAGCTTTTAAATGACGCAAGGACCATCAAAATCCGTTAACGCGTTTCCAAATTGCAGTGCTTTTAAGATTTCGCTACCAAGATTTTCACAATTTCTTTGCTTCGCCCTGTATAAAATGCTAAAAGGTCTCATGAAAACTCTCGAAAACGGCTGGAGATGTTGATATTAGCCCACTTCTTATCCATAATGAGAGATGATAATTTTTTTAAACAATATAGCGGACAACGAAAATTTTGCAACCTTGACACGGATTTATTTGACACCCAGTACAATATGAATTTTTTTACTTTCCCAAAAAAATGTGTTCTTCTGCATAATCTAGACCAAGTGGGATTTTGCGCAGTGTAAACCACATCAACAAAAGTCTGCTTTTGAAAAAGTAACAAAATTGTTGTGAAAATCAGCTAGAGTGTAATATTGATATTACATCCTCGTAATAATATTCATTTCTCATTAGGTTGGTTCTTTCAGGCGGCACTATATAGGTACACTGACTGAGGTATCATCAGCTAATCCCATTTAGAACGGGGTTTCTAAATTGTTTTCATGATTAATTTCTGTTTTTAAAACTTTTTTAAATTTGGTTTTGATTTGGAGTTATGACAATAGACTATAAGTCTGTAGTCTATTTAGACACCACTTCTAAAAAGTCCCCATATTATGAATTTTGTACCTAGGGCACAGCACGAATGGAAATTAATACAAATGGATGCACAGTAGTCGATTTTATTGCCAGATTAACAATAAATTTGACATCATTAAATTCCCCATGAAATAGAAATTAATGACAAGTTAATTTTTCTTCATCTATTGCTCATTAGAAATTGAGACATTTTTGACATCCACTGAAAGGAAACCACTATTTTGAGTTACATTTCGATTGACTCACACCATAGTTTCTCACAAAAGACATTTAGTTTCAATTTTCTAGTTCCTAGATTCATACAGTGTCTCTCAAATAAAGAAAGATACAACAGAGTGCTGGAAAATATTAAGAACGTAGCTAAGTAGGTATAATGGCTACCCTGTCAAACATAAAACAAAGAAAATTATAGCAGAATCCACGACTTTCAGAAAAAGTCTGGATGCAGCAAGTGCATTTTGGTAGTGAATTTTCATAGAAATGATCTGGCACCAAATACTTTTTTATAACTTTTTTTCCTGTAACATAGAATTTTAAATTTTGCTACATAGTTTCCTTTTAATGTCATAAGCTTGTGTACCAAATTTTATTTTCCGGAAAACCTGGTGTGATTTTCCTGGCTAACGAACTGGTCTAAGCCACTTACAAAAGAAAGGTAGGCTATCAAAAGCGGCCCATTATTTTTTGAGTTATCGGTGTGATACATATATACAGGGTGATTGATTAGTATGATAAAGTCCAGTATATTTTATGTCTTTTAACTTATAAAAGTAAAAATTGGGGAGATCGTAGCAAGCATTAAGCTTCATATTTTAAATTTAGTTACAATTCTACAAGCTGTTCCGTAACGCCGTGCCAGTACAAAGTTGTATATTTTTAAATAAAACAGCCTGCATTTTAATTTACATTTGAAATCCGCTTCACTTCCTCATTACAAGAATATAGGGTTGTAATATGCTATATAGGGTGTTAAAAGAGTTATAACCAATTTTCCATGAAAATAGTTACAAGTTCAGCGCCAGTAAAATTTAAAAGAAGTACAAGAACCGGTAGCGGCTCGTGCCTTAATGCATTGGTAGTGCGCAAGAAAAAAAAAGTTCGGGACGCAGCAAGTGCGTTATGCTAGTGAATTTTTATTAAATGCTTTAAATTTGAATAACTCAATTTTCTAGAAACCTAGAAAGTTGAATTTTGGTGTTAGTAAGGCCTTACCCAGGGTAACATATCCACCCAATTTCATCTAAATAACCTTGTAATTTTCGGAGGAAAAATTTTGTTAAAAAAAACTCAAAATTTGAATAACTCAATTTTATAAAAATGTAGAAAGTTGAATTTTAGTGTGTAGTAAAACCTTTTACAAGGCAACAAGCCACCAAATTTCATTAAAATAGCTTTGTAATTTTCGGAGAAACAAAACTCAAAATTTTCCGGGAAAACCTCGTCCGATTTCCTTGAATAACGAACTTCTTCAAGCTATTTACAAAGGGAAGGTACATGCCAAATTTGATCAAAATCGGCCCATTATTTTTTGAGTTATCGGTGTGACATATCCTAGTTTGCGCTCATTTGCAAAAAAAATTTCAAAATTGAAAAGTTGGGATCTTTCCATTAGTGAATTCTTTCTACGAAAATTTACTAAAATAATTCCTTACATTGCGTCCACATATCCATTCGTTCTGATTATATATACTTCTAGCAAAATGTGGAGTAAAAGACCTACCTTCTTTTTTTTCATACAACTTTGGCTTAACTTTAAATCTGGTGTGGGTCGTCCTAAACTTTTAAACTTTACCTTAGAATTTAAGTCTAACTGTGAAAAGTTAACCTTTAGAATATTATCCACTGAATTAATCACAGTATCACAATTATTTTGTCCACTTATTAAGCAACCCGAAGCAGTAGCCATAATAATAATAATTGTCTTCTTAGAACATGTAAAAAACGAAATGATCTAATTAAAAATCAATCCGACGCGAGCACTGCACGAAAATTACTAGCTACACACGCTCTGCCTCTACCAAAAGTCCACTGCAAACTGCGAGTGTGTAATTGTATAGCGCACGACCAGATTGCTTATTTGGTCGTTTTCGAGGAAGAAGGCGATGATTTCGTATCCAAGTATCGTATTATGTGAGTGCGCCGAAAAATACACACAAATATGGATATAGCACTATACTATACTTATTCTGATTCTCTATTAATGGCTGCCGACTCTCTGCGATCCACGATATACTAATTTTGTTTGTTGAATGCAGGAGGTAAAAAAGTAAATAAAATTTTATTAAAACATAGCATAGCAAACATATTATTTTTCCCACGGCAGGCGGCAGTGCGCGCGCACGGGCGCACTTATTGAGGAGCCGCCCCTGACAAGAACAATGATCTATTGCAGCCGTAGCTTTTTAATTATTGTTAAAATTTATAAAAGTTATTGATTTTGTTAATTTTCATTAAATCGATTGCTCGGTGAGTCAAAACACAAATTCATTATTCTCTCAGTTTTTTTTTAAATTGATGATCCTGTATATTATGTAACTATCGTAAAGTACTACCATTATACTTTTTTTGTTAAGCACTCCCTATACCCAAAATGATTAGTTTTTCCTATTTTCATTTTGTATGCAACATATGGAGGGTCATGATTTATTTCTCAAAAACTGACAGTTTAGCATTATTGTCTGTGAATTCAGTGGTGTGGTACATTTGTTGCTATTTTAAATAATCTAAAGTAGGCGAAAGATGAATTTTACTCGCGATGAAATGATAGATATGATGTGGATATTGGGAGAATGCAAGAAAAACACATTACTATAACCAGAGTTTACCATCAACGTTTTCCTGAGAGGCGACAACCTACAAAACCAAGCTTCGAAGGATTAAGGGATTGGTTTAACAGCAGTGGTTCAGTTAACTATGAGAACCAAGAACAAACAAATACTGCTGTGACAGAGGAAAAAGAAATGAATGTGTTGTTGGCAGTTACAGAAACCCCAAATACAAGGATACGGAGTATTGGCAAAGAACAAGAACTCAGTTACTGCTGTGTGCAAAAAATTAAAAAGTATAATGATAGTACTTTACGATAGTTACATAATACACAGGGTGATCAATTAAAAAAACTGAGAGAATAATAGATTTGTGGTTTGACTCACCCAGCAAACGATTTAATGAAAATTAACAAAATAAATCATTTTCATAAATTTTAACAATAATTAAAAAGCTACGGCTGCAATAGATCATTGTTCTTGTACTCCTATTAAATTATACAGGGCGCTGAACTTGTAACGAGTTTCATGGAAAATTGGTTATAACTCTTTAAACACCCTGTATAGCATATTACAACCCTACATTCTTGTAATGAGGAAGTGAAGCGGATTTTAAATGTAAATTAAAATACAGGGTTTTCATTTAAAAATATATAATTTTGTACTGGCACGGCGTTACGGAACACTCTCTGGCATTGTAACTTAATTTAAAAAATGAAGCTTAATTCTTGCTACGATCTCCTCAATTTTTACTTTGATACGTCAAAAGACATAGAATATACTGGACTTTATCGTACTAATCAATCACCCTATATATATATATATATATATATATATATATATATATATATATATATATATATATATATATATATATATATATATATATATATATATATATATATATATATATATATATATATATATATATATATATATATATCTTTTGGAATGTTGAAACATTAAACATCATACTGAAACAAAATTGCCTTGAATTTAACGGAGATACTTCATCCAAGAAGACGAACTACCAATGGGATCTCCACTATCAAGCATCATGGCAAAAATATACCTACAAAAGTTAGAAGATAAAATCAACATCATCATAAAAGAAACAGACCCCAAGAGCAAATGGATAAGATACGTCGATAATATTTTAGTAATATATGACAATCAAAAAACCAACATAGACAATATCCTCGAAAAAAGTAACCAAATCAACAACAACATAAAATTTACAATAGGAAAAAATCAAACAACACCATAAACTTCCTAGACTTAACACTAATCAGAAAAGAAAACCAGATTGAATACAAAATATACATAAAACCTACAGAAACAGACATCACTATACCTAAACACTTAATACACCCCCCCCCCCCCCCCACACACACACACACAAAATGGCCGCATACAGATACTTAATAAACAGAATGCTAAATGTGGCACTCCATAATGACGAACGAGAAACGGAATACAACATCATAATACAGATAGCACAAAGAAATGGATACAACAAGAAAACAATAGAAAAACTAGTAAAATAAATCAAAAACACACAAATCAACAAAACCGAAAACAAAACACCATAAACAAATACAAAATGCACAACATTCACTTATAACCATCACATCAAAAAAATAACACAAACACTTAAACATTATGACCTAAAAGTGAGCTGCAAAACCAATAAGAAAATAATAAATAAAAAACAAGAACACAACCTCCACGAATTAAACGGAATATATCAAATATAATGTAACACATGCAATAAAAAATATATAGGAATGACAAAAAAATCAATAGAAACAAGATTCAAGAAACATATAACAACATTAGATAAAATCCACATACCTAGCTACAAATCAAACTTAGCTACACACATTTACAACAGAAAACACCAAAAACCAGATATCAACCAATTACAATCAATAAAACATATTAAAGACCACAAAAAATAGAAATCTGGGAACAACACTACATTCAACAAACAAACATCAAGAAAAAATTAATCCCAGAACAAATCCAAGTACGAACATTTAAACAAAACTTAATAAAAGCCATACAAATAGACAAATTATCATACCACAATAATCAAAACATGAAACCGATACAACCAACACAGACCGAAAACACAATCAATCACAGAACAGTAAACCGACCAATAGAATCTCAACACGCAGACGGCACGTAGAGTTTCAGACATAGACCACACAGGAACAATCATAGTCAGTAGTGTGCTGATGATAAACCAGGAAGGCTCAAAACTGCAGTCAAAGTACATCAAACAAATAAAGTGTATATATATATATATATATATATATATATATATATATATATATATATATATATATATATATATATATATATATATATATAATTTGAAAGTGACCCCGGATATGGATTTTAGGGGTCCTAGTTCGCGCTCATTTGAAAAAATAATTCAAAAGTCGGGATCTCCCTATTATCGAATGTTTTCTAAGAAAACTCACTAAAAGAGAAAACAGACAAAACTGTTATCTGTTTACCGCAACTTACTAGAGGTTTGAATAGCATTTTGAAGAAAGCCAATTTACAGCGAACATCTACAAAAAAAAACCATTTAAACATTTTCTAGGTAACTCCAAAGATAAAGATAAAAGGATTGGGAACTTAAATATGTTAGGCAAACTAAAAGATTTATTGAAACTGGATTTAAAGAACATTTAGCGCAACTGAGATATGGCACTAAATCATGTATTCCTCAGCATATCTGGGAGAATACTCACCACCTATGTAAAGAAAACTCGGGACGCAGCAAGTGCGTTATGGTAGTGAATTTTTATTAAATGCTTCAAATTTAAATAACTCAATTTTCTATAAACTTAGAGAGTTTAATTTTAATACGTAGTAAGGTCTTTCCTAAGGCAAGATATCCACAAAATTTCATTAAAATAACTTTGTAATTTTCGGAGAAAAAAATTTTTTTTCGAAAGAAAATTTAAAATTTGAATAACTCAATTTTCTATAAACTGAGAAAGTTGAATGTTGGTACTTAGTAAGTACTCTCCCAAGGCAACATATATAGTAAATTTCATCAAAACAGCTTTGTTATTTTCGGTGAAAAAATTTTGTTTGAAAGAAAACTCAATTTTCCCGGAAAAACCCGTCCGATTTACCTGCATAACGAACTCATTCAAGCCATTAATAAAAGAAAGGCATTTGCCAAGTTTCATCGAAATCGGTTAATTATTTTTTCAGTTATGAGACGGATATATATATATATATATATATATATATATATATATATATATATATATATATATATATATATATATATATATATATATATATATATATATATATATATATATATATATATATATATATATATATATATATATATATATATATATATATATATATATATTTATATATATATATATATATAAACATATAAAAATTAAACCTATTTACAAATGAACTTTAATAAGATATTATGCTGTGACAATACCTCTCTCAAGCAGTGGCGATTTCTCCTAGTGAGCTATGTGTGCGCCGCACACCCTAAAATATAATCAAAATGTGCACAGTTATATATGTTTTATTTCTTTTTCCCTTAGTCTTAATACACTACATATTTTATGACAATCGATTTAATTTACTTATTTGATTTCATAAATAGTCGGTGAATAGTGACTTGAAATGAAGTAGATACCACGTTTCTAACATATTCAGAGAATATGAGTAGATCAATAGCAACTGGGAATGAATTCGGTCAGTTCCCGACCCACGTGTTTAAAATTGTGAGGAAAATACCATTGATTTTAACACTGAAGTGAGCTATAAAAATTTGATTAACTCAGTTTTCTATAATCTTAGAAACTTTAATTTTAGTAGGTAGTAAGGTATTTCCTAGGACAAGATATAGACCAAATTTCATTAAAATAACTTTGTAATTTTTAGAGAAAAAAAATAGAAAATTTAAAATTTGAATAACTCAATTTTCTATAAACTGAGAAAGTTGAATTTTGGTACTTAGTAAGTACTCTTCCAAGGCAACATATATAGTAAATTTCATCAAAACAGCTTTGTTATTTTCGGTGAAAAAAATTTTGTTTGAAAGAAAACTCAATTTTCCCGGAAAAACCCGTCCGATTTTCCTGCATAACGAACTCATCCAAGCCATTAATAAAAGAAAGGCACTTGCCGAGTTTCATTGAAATCTGTTAATTATTTCTTGAGTTATCAGACGGATACCTATATATATATATATATATATATATATATATATATATATATATATATATATATATATATATATATATATATATATATATATATATATATAAACATATAAAAATTGAAACTGACCCCGGATATGATTTCTAGGGGTCCTAAATCGCGCTCATTTGAAAAAATTTTTGCAAAGTCTCACCATCGATACCTCTCTATCAGTGAATTTTTTTAAATAAAAATTCACTAAAATCTCAAGTTAATAAAAAATGTCAGGCATTCGCGAAAGTTACACGCATACGAAAGTATTTGTACCGTTAGGAATTTCAACACATTTTTTTCGATGGATAGAACAGGTCCGATCCTGTGTAGTTCATTGTTCGAATTGTTATTTAAATAATCAGTGTCCCGTTCTTAGAAGGAGTGTTCAACAACGATACACAATTTTACAAAAGCAGGTAATAGCATTTTAATTACAGGGATTTTCACCTAAACAGTGGCAGTTTGTCTGTATATCTTCGTAGAGAGGACTCTGTTCGCTGTTGCTCGTTAACTTAAATCCAGAACCATAGTTTTTATTCACTTAGTTTATTCATCCCTGTGATGACGCTAACGTTATTAGTGAAACGATCGTCAGGACTTAAAACTGTATTGTGATGAATTGGGTATCCCAAGTTGTACGAATTAGTGCTCATCACAGGTTCAAATCCTCACTCACCCAATAAATGAGAACGACGTTTCGCCGACAAATCGAGTTATCAGCAACACTGATTTTGATAGCAGCGATATTTTGTTGGCTACGTCCGGTTCTTTCACAAACGGGTGGCTTTTGGTCGACCAAAGTGCAATTTGTTTGTATGTAGTTCGAACAGATTCCAAATTGTTGTAATACATTTTTCCGATTTTCAAACGCTTGTGGCGTATAATTTGTCATGATTAACTGGCAAAGCGCACTGAATACAATATACACTGACATATGTTAATGACATTTTCGATTTGGAGGAAATCATTATTGAAATATCTCAAGTCCTTATTGGTGACGCTTTATAAAGATAAGACAAAATAAAAATAAATATAAAAATACAAAAATTTCCAAATAAAATATAAACTATTTACCAAGTTCGGTTTATATGTTTAAAAATGTTTACATAAAGTTGACCTACATAGATTTTTGTCTGGCATAAAGCTTACCTACACAAGCATTTGTTTGGTAATCTTTGGTGTATCCTATTCTGCACCGACATGAGAAACTGCCTGGTGTATTATAACAATTTTGTGCACTATCGCATGCGTCATCATCTTCAGTGCACTCGTCAATATCTGAAATAGAAAAAACGAGTGCTTTAAAGAAAAGTTGCAAATATGCATTACGCATGCCTTTGCTTCTACAAGCAGAAGCTATAAACTTATTGTACAAATAGTACCTTGTACAATTGTTATCAATAAATACGATGGGATAGACGTATCGCCAACCATAACTGCTGGCTTGTTCTGTAGCTTATGGTTGGCAAAACGTGAAGCAACCCAGTAAGTTAGTTAGACCACGGCAAAAAGCCCGGAAAAATTTTGAATTCCAAGTCCAAAATCATCAAATACGAGGGGACATTAAAATGAAATCTACCTAACCAGAAAGACACATTTAGAGACAAAACAAAACTTTAATTTTTACATATGAACCTTTAAGAGTTACACACTTGGCCCAACGCTTCGCCAATTACGCGATACCCTCAACAAATTGTTATTCCGGTAACTCTTCAGCAAAGTTGGAAATGGTCTCTTTTAGTTCTTCATCTGGGTAAACTTAACGTCCCCGCAATAGTTTCTTTAGCGCATAAAAGATGTAACAGCCCGAAGGAGCTAGGTCAGGACCATAAAGGGGTGTCATACCACAACAAACTGGCAGTGGTTGATTCCTTCCTAACATTTGTGAGCCTTATAAATTCGGAAATTTTCGTGCAGCAATAAAGGCCTTTAGGCTACATTAGAGGGCTTCTCTTGGTGTATAGCAATTGTAAAATGTTTAATTGTTTCTTTGCAAAAATCTGCGGCAATTGTAGATCCATTCTGCATATACTTAATCTAAAGAATGACTTTATTCCAAAAACAAAAATCCACTATTGAATTGATTGGTTTTGTTGGGGACACACAGTGGACTACTCATGTTTCATCGCCCGTTATAATTTAGAAAAGAAGGTCTTGGTTGCGAGCTACAGCTGCTATCATTTCTTTGTAAATTTCTCTTCTGCACAACTTTTGTTCAGGAGTCAGGATTTTCGAAATCTAGCCTACTCAAAAATTATTCGTAGCCTCTTTGTGCAAAACTGTCAACACGAATGCTTTGCAAATTCCTGTGTCATAGGCGATAATCAAAACTTTGATTCGCCCATCCTGTAATACCATTGCTGATGCTGTCTTCGGTCCTCGCCTTCACAGGTCGTCCACTTATTCGGTCATCTTCAGTGTATTCTCTGCCTTATCTGAACTGCTTTGACCATATATTATTTGAATATATAAGGGATAATTTTTACCATAAGCAGTCATGCGTTCGTTTATAATTTTTGGCTGATTGCCTTTTCTCAAAAACTTTATCACGTTTCTTTGCTCTATTTTGAAATCATTTATTTTCGATCGTTTACAGTGTCATGTAGCCCATGCTTGCAGACCATTTCTTCGGTGTATAAGGTCGATGGTTTTATTCTAACGATCTCGGGCGCCAGATTTTAAAGGATTTACTCCATGTAGAGGATATCTGCGACCTCATCACTATACACTGACTACTGGCGTAATCAGAGTACCTGGCCAACTCTGCGGAGAAGGGGTCCAGTAGTATGATGACGATACGATCCTTAAATAATTGTGAATCAGCAATATGTGCAACAACATGAGTACAAATTTACTTAAATGTTCAAAAGAACACAAAGAAAAATATATAACGGTTAGCGAGTGTAAAACCCGAATTCTTGAAAGTGAAGCGACAGGTGTGTAAATACTACGATCCCGGTGATCTATGGGCGATACGCAATGGTGATTAAGCCATAAACGATTATTTATGACTACTTGTTATAATGAGTAAGGACGTGACACAAGAACGGACTCAGCGTGTTTCCTCAGTCGAGGCGGCTGATTAAACGTTATGGACCCGATATCTAAAACAATAGTGTTTTCTAGATTGACCTAACCGCACTGTGTAGCACTGGATGTAAGCTGTATTTCGATTTAGATAATACAGCCAGTTTGTATGATAAAGAGCATCACTACCTAGACAACCTTAGGTCCGCTAACAAGCAGGGGGGAAAACTGGGGCCGAAAAAAATAAGTAACATCTTCAATAGAATGTGTAGCATTTTCTAGATTGATCTAAGCGCACTGTGCTTCAGCAGCATATACACCAGAACCAAACTGGCGTAGCTATACCTAAACCATTTAAGCAGTCCGTATGATAGATAGCATGGCTGCGTAGACAGCCTTTGGTACACCGAAACATTTAAAAGCAACTAATAATTTCACAAGGATCGCTAGCGTTAAAACACAAATGAGAAACGCACTTAGAGATAATATATAAAAATTGCTACAGATGGACACATAAGCCAAGGAATTCTCACCTCTTGCAAGTTGCCTACGGAATAGTGATTCTAGTTCTTCTATGATTCAGCGGATACGGATATAGGCTGGTGATTGGTGATCTCTGTTTAAATATCAAGCGGTCCCTTTGAACACGGTACCTCTTCTGCTAGCTAACCCGACCGAACCTCAATTGCGAACCTTATCGCTTATATAGATTTCAGACCACCCATAAAAATACAATTTGGTGGCTGGAATTTTATCGTGATCTTGTAATTATTTCAGATAACAAGTCGAAATATGCACATTGCAATTAAATATTAAATTAATAAAAATATCTTTAGTCAAAATTGTATAATAAAAATATACTCGCTATATGTTTATGGACCTGAATTTAATTTAAATAATTTTTCCTAATCGCGATTATTTAATATTTTTAACCGGAAAAATATAAGCTTCGTCACAACAACTGCACACAAACGACCAAAATGAATTGATTTACACACAACTTGATAGATAATCGTTAAAACCTTTCAGCAATTTGGCAGTAAGCAATAGCCGCGACTGCACGCTTGTTTAATAGCTAGGTAGATTGCTTTTTGATATTCCCTCGTATTGATATTCTTATTAGATCAGAAACATAACAACTTATTAACTAAAAATAAATATAGTAGATGGGGAGGCAAATTTTAGCTTGGTAAAAAATGTACTGAAAAAAGGATGAGATCCTGGCTGAAATATACGAAATGGAACACAAGCAGTGTTTCAATCCTTTGACCATTTTCAGTTATATATATATTTTTTAACGTCGGTCTATTTCCGCGACTATAGGCAACCAACGACGCCAGGGACCAGTTTCACCTCATTATCCTGGAAATTTTGCCAAACCCCTGCCTTTATGTGAGCAGGCTAGGTATCTTTAACGTGCCCAACATTGCGTGGACAAGACCGGCGGCTTTACGCCCCCTCCGAATGGTGGAACGTGCAGACATTCAACTTGCTCAAATATAATGCCACAACCTCGGTTGATGTTAATGTTAATGCTACAGTTTGTACTGAAAAAGTGAAAGGAGGACCCTGGGATCGAACCCAGTACCCTACGGTTCAGAGGCACACGCCCTTATCACTGCATCACCGAGGCTCTTATTTTCAGTGGCTATATTTTATGTTGTCATTAAACACTGTTTTGAGCTTAATATAAATATTTTTGTAAAGTTTGCCAAGTAATTTTGTTATTTTATTACATATGAAAATAATTTCCCTAGAAGAGTGTTTATCATTGAAAAAAAAACGTAATATATAATTTAATTTTACTTGCAAGAGAACTTTTAAAAGGATACATTGCTTACCTACACATAAACTTGAATCAGATGAAAGTCGGAAGCCTTTAGAACAAGTCTTTGCTTTGCTAGTGGTAACCTTGTTAGAAGACCTTGGTGTGGTAGGTCTGGTTGAAATTGATGTTGTTCGAGATTTCACTGTCGTAGATGTTGGTGTTGTTTGTTCGGTTTCACCAGGAAATGGGGGAAATGTAACAACAGATGTTGGTGTTGCAGGTAATGAAGGGATCTTATTAGATTTAGGAATGCACTTATAACCGCTTGGTTCGTTAATACATTCCTCGTCGCTATTGCATACTTCTATATTTTCCAAACATTCGTTTATATCTGTAATTAACTAAATAAGTAACAGAATTACTAGTGTAATCAGTCAATTACCTTCACAATTTTGCGTGAAAGGATTCATCTTAAAACCAGCTGGACATGTGTTTTTAGAAGCTTTATCAACGCATGTATAATTTCCCTTCGTATTGAGACAGACTTGAGATTCCTTATTGCAGTCGTTCTCTCCAGTGATACACTCGTCAATATCTGAAAAATGTTAGAATAAAGTAAAATTATAGAAATATAAAAGTATTGTGCTGATATAAATATGATGCCGATATTTTTATTACAACCAATCAAATCAAAACCTATACAATCCTTAGCAATCTTTTCTTGTCCTATGTACCTAATCAGCTACACAAATGAATGCTATTGAAAATAAATACTTGACATTTACAGTTAATAACTGAAATCTTTTTATTGTTTACATACTGGGACAAAAAAGAAAAAACTGTCTTTATTAAACAAGGGCCAAACTAAAATTGCACATTGCGAATAACTCATCTTCCTTTTAAACCTTAGGCGCTCAATTATATAATTAAGAGTATAAGCGATATACGCCATCTTGATATATTATTTATCATTATTAATACATGCATAATACAGAGGCCAGGGGTCTATACTAGTGGCGTGCGGTCCATGGAAGCAAGAGAAGCATTGCTTCCCTTAAAATAACGACTACATACCTAAACCGCATTATTTAAAATCCCTTTTGTATTTTAAATATTAAATTTCAAATTCTGAAACAAATTTAATTATTAAAATTTTTATTTCGCAAGCTCACACACATAATTATTTATTATGCATCATACTGTATTTGTATATACGCTCCTAGCAAGGACGTCGTTCCAGTAAATGCGACCGCATGCGGACAGCATGAACCTGATCTGATACTATGAGTGGATGCAATGACTTCAGTTAAATACACGTAGTCAGCAGGCAACTTTATAAAAGAAACCCCGGCTGCGCGCGATGTACGCATGTTTTTAGAACGTGTTGTACTACGAAGACCCGATGCGAGTACAACGTGAATGTGCCTGATTATTTCGTAGATATAAGCAGTCGACTAAGTTAAATACATTGGCATTTTATGATTATTAATATGACTGCAAGTAGATCAGCTTTTAACAGCGGTGACGGTGGGGGTGGGGATTTACAAACTTTACAAACAAGTGGTAATAATAACTGTAATTGTATTGTGTGTTTTTTGATAACTAGAGGATTTTCAGATTTACAGTTTTCTGAAAAACTTGCTATTATTAATAAAGGTACGCCGAAACCTACTCTAAAAAACTTAAATACATAAATTAAAACAGGTACCTATTCGACATTTCAACCCGGAAAAAACTTATAAACAATATGAATGGTTAACGGGTTGTGAAAGCAGGAATAAACTGTTTTGTTGGTCTTGTAGTCTATTTGTGACTGAAAAGGGGATGTGGAATAAAAGTGCGTTTTCCGACTTGAATAATCTACATAAACTAGTACAAAGACATGTTATGTCTAAAGCGCATTTACTGTCACTATTATTTTGAACAGAATTAAATCTGAAATTAAACAGATTCGTTTCATTGCTATTGTTCTATATGAAACAACCGATGTAACTAATTTAAGCAAACTATCTGTAGTAATACGCTACGTAAAAATGGATGGGAGTGTACAAGAAAGATTTTTAGGCTTTAAAAATGTGACAGAAGGTCGTACCGCAAACGCTCTGTATAAACTTGTGCTTAATATTATGAAAGATATTTAGGAGGCTGATAATAAATTAAATGCCCAAAGCTATGATGGGGCTGCTGTTATGGCCGGACATTTAGGAGCTCTTCAAGCTAAAGTGCGGGAAACGTTCTCCATTGCTCTATTTGTACACTGTTGTGCTCATAAATTAAATTTAATTTTATCCCAATCTATAAATCATATTAAAGAATGTAAAGTTTTAATTGGCTGCTTTTTTTCCAAATCTACGAAGCGCACACAAGCCTTAGACTCAATTGTTAAAAAACGTTTACCCAAAGTAGCTGCAACCTGATGGAACTACAACAGCTGACTTGTGTTAACTATATTTGAACACCGTGAATCGTTAATTTAACTTTTTGAAAACATAATGGAAAATAGCCAAAGTTGGGACGCAGAAACAATAAATAGTTCTAGAGGATTTTTGGATGGTTTGAAAGGAGACTTTAATTTAAATTTTTTACTAAATATATTTTCGGAAATATTTCCGTTTTCAGATAATGTATTTAACATATTGCAATGTAAAATAAATAACATTGGTTTTTGCCTGAAAAAAAAATAGTGAATTTAAATCCATTATGATTCAAAAAAGGAATGAATTTGATAAGTTCTGGGGAAAAAACAATTGAATTAGGAGAAGTGGAGCCACGGAGAAAGGGTGTGCGCACTGATAATGTGGGAGACCTTTAAACTTCTTTCCGCCGCCTTTTCTATGAAATTATAGATCAAATTCAGCAGCAAATTAACTGCAGATTTTATCATCTCAGTGACCTGAAATTTCTTGAATTGTGTAATTTTGGAGGATTTAAAGGGATACCTTTCCCAGAAGATTAATTCAAATCATTATTTCACCACTATGGACATTATTTTGACAAAGCCTTATTACGATCAGAACTTACAGTCATTTATGAACCCGATGTTATTGACACAAAAACTAACGCGAGTGAACTTTTAACTTTCTTAAAACAATCAAAATTGGAAAATGCATATTCTGATGTGTTCAAATTATGTGAATTAGTATTAATAATTCCTGCTACTAGTGCATCTTTCGAACGAAATTTTTCTATATTGAAACGTATCAAGAGTTTTGTTAGAAATTCAACAGGACAGGAAAGACTTTCCAAAATTTTAATTTTGTCAGTTGAAAATAAACTCGTCCAGGAAATGTCCCAGAATCCACAGTTACATGACGACATTATTAACGAATTTTCCAAAAACGACAGAATAATCGAGTTACACTACAAATAGGTAAGTTTTTAAGAATTGCTTCCCTTGTTTGAAATGTCACCGCACGCCCCTGGTCTATACTGTACATATACAAAAACTAAAATTTTGCGACAGATTGCGAAATTATTATTGTGATTGGATTGATTGAGAAGCAGGAACAAACCAATCAAATAAACATGTGAACAAGTCTATTAAGGATTCAGTTAAAAAAGTTTAACGAATCGTGGCACCTCTTGAATACATTCACATTCGCAGCACTGACCACATACTCTGGGAGAGAGTTCCAGTCATTGAATGCCCTGTTAGCGAAGAAATTCAGACGACGAGATGTTCTGAATTGTTCTTTACTCAACTTAAAGCTCCGCCCCCGGAGATTGGAATTTCTGTAAAAAGTCACAGATGCTGCCGCATCGGATGGAAACAGATCGTGTGTGATACGAAACATCTGTATCAAATCTGCTCTCCCCCGTCTACATTCCAGGGGCTGAATATTTATCATGTAAAGGCGTTGTTCAAAGGGCAGAGCCTGAATCCACTAGGCCATCGTGCAGCGTTATACTGGTCTCTGTTGAGTGATTTCATATCTCCAATCAATATCGGTGCCCAGTCTGGAACACTGAATTCTCGATAATGTTTCACATACGTCGAATAGAGCTTGGCGGCGAACTGAGGATCAGGATGCGGGAACACCTTCTTCAGGAGGTAGAGCAGCTGTTGGATGTTTTGGAGGCTTGTCCGACTGAGAAGTGCACGACAGGTTGGGCGAGATAATAATGCCAAGATTAGGCTGAATGGAAACTCTGTTGACCTACTGACTGCCGATATAATAGGAGCATTTGGGATTTCTCGTCCCCAAGCAAAGCAGACCACACTTTTCCAAACTCAGAGGGACTTTCTATACGGCAATTCATTCATTAAAAAACTCCAGGTCTTCCTGCAGTGTGTCGCCATCGATAACTGGATCGCGATATATTTTTGTATCGTCGCCATATGTTGTGATACTGGCTTTTAGTGATCTGAGTAAGTTTGAAGTATAACTTAAGAAGAAAATGGGCCCGAGAACCGATCCCTGAGGCACACCACTAGACACCGATCTCATTTGCGACTTGCATGAATCCACCTTGACAGAAAATGATCTATTGGATAAAAACGCCCTGATTCAACCCAGCAAAAGGCCACATTTTCCAACATTTTCCAATTTATGGACGAACACATCGTGCGGAACCTTATCAAAGGCTTTGCTAAAGTTGAGATAGATTACATCCACAGACTGTCCATTGTTCAGTTATCTATAACAGTCATTAATGAAACAAATCCAGTTGGTCACAACGGATGTACCGGGAACAAAGCCGTGCTGCGAACGGTCTATAATACCACACTTTATAAAAACGCACCAATTTCTTAACAATAATCCTTTCCATAATCTTGAAAATTATGAGGATGAGACTCAATGCCCAATAGTTGTCCGGAGAAAGTTTGTTTCCTCTTTTAAAAATGGCTGTAACATCCGTCGTACACCAAACCTCAGGAATAGAACTACTAGTGAATGACGGGATCAGATAAATCGGGTAGCAAAGCTGACGATAACAGTGTTTGAATATTCTAGATGAGATATTGTCAGGTCCAGGTGCTCGCCTGCTTGAAAAGGATCGCAAGTCCTGTTCGATAAAATATGGCGTTCTATCAATTTCCGACACGATAGTAACAGGCTCAAAACTGCGACACAGTGGCAAGGGATCGGAAATCCTGGTCGTAAAGATGGTAGAAAAGTGGCCAGTGAGAATATCAGCGGTCTTTCTATCACTCCGGCTGAGAGTACCATTTGGTTTGCACAACAGGGGTACTGAAACTCTGGAAGAAACGTGTTAGCGAACATATGAATAAAATCGTTTGGGATTGTCAATGAGACCAAACTAATATGGGGTTCTGGCCCTACGAATATTGAAGCTCGGCAGATTAGAGCAACTGCGATGCGGGCAAAAATCCTGCGCATCACGGGTACTCTGAAACCTCTTCCAAACTTGTCTCTTCAATTTAATCTGATTCAGAAGCCTGTGAGACAACCAAGATCTGAGAGGACTGCTGCGACAAGTAAAGACAGATTGTAGGGTTGACTAGAAGAAACGCCACTGATCGTTCACAGTATGTTGACATTGTTGGGCAAATTATACACACCCACACACACACACACACACACAGATATATATATATATATATATATATATATATATATATATATATATATATATATATATATATATATATATATATAATGTAAATTGCAACTGACCTGGGAGATGGGTTCTAGGGGTCTTAATTGACGCTTAACTGAAGACATGTTTTGAAAGTTTCAAAGCCGTGATTTCGTTATAAGCAACTTTTTTCATTGCAAACTCGTTAAAAAAGTGATTTCCACGGAAATTAGAAACAAGATCGACCAAAAAATTGTTCATAAAAATTCGCTAAAAAAAGTTCTACGAAAATTGGTTCAAAAAGTTTTATACCAAAAGTTCGATAAAATATTTGTCACGATAATTTCATAAAACAATCTTTTTGCACGAAATATCATTAAAGCATTTTTCACAAACTTCATGAAAAAATGTTTCATCAAAACTTCGCTGAATACTTTTTGAAATAGATGTTTCTTCCGAGAAAAGTAAGTACAAGTTTTTCGTAGGTGAATTCGCTATTTGGTAAACATTTTGTACATGAAAATTCACTAATAAAATAAATGAAAGATTATACATTTTGAACTTCTCTGTGGCTTCTCAAAGAAAATTATTTTGCCTGATGATGTTATAAAAATTGAAAACGGTTGCAAAGAAGAAAACAAACAATTCTAAAGCCACAGAAAAAATGTCAACGTCTATATTAAGTATGAAACGGTTTCACCAATTAAGGGCAACAACAATTTGATCTTCTATTAAAAATAAATTAAAAGCTATAAAAGTCCTTATCTCCTTATTAGTGATTTTTTTCTACAAAATTAAAAAAAAAGTTATTTGAATTACATAATCTGAACAGATACCATTTGAATAAAAAACTAAATATATTAACTAAGTTTCATCACCACTAGGATCTAAATGCCGATATACTAGTCTCTTTACACCGCAGACACGAATAACATATCAAGTGAAATATAATGATGGGTAGATATCTCGACTATAATCGCTTAAGCTCGTATGCGTGGTCTTCAGTTATTTTTAATACGTAAGGTCAATTTCAAATGCATTTGTAGCTAATATTTTGATCAAATGAGGGTGAGTAACAATTGAAACATAAATCTAAGACCTTGTTGAAGATATTTAATGCAATATTTGCTGTTTACAAACCGCATCGGTTCAGGAATCTTTACTTAAAAATCACCAATTATGATGTTTCAAACGTCACTTTGACTTTGATTTTCGGAAGAAAAACTATAAAATTTTCAAAGAAGTTTTTCTCGTACTTCTTGACCTTTTCGCGCAAAGAAAAAATAATCTTGGTCTGTAATATGTAATACATTTTCTTTAACATACAAATACATTGGTCTTGTGCCCTCCTCTTACGTCCAGTGGCATCAATTTAGTTTCATTAAATGCGTATAACCTTTTTGTTTTAATTTAGATAACTATAAATTTTTTAAGAGGCTTTATTTATATACTCAAAGCAGTACTGTGTACTGGTAACAAGTTCTGCAATTAATTACAATATATGAAATTTTCCTGAGGTTTGTGATATTTACAATAATATACTATATATTAAGGAGTTTGAAACAGTATTTTACGCACAGTAAATATAAAAAAATAATTTCCCCCCTATTTCTATTTTTTCACTGTGTCATTTTGTACACTTAGCAAATGGCGAATTTTTTTGGTTGTGGTATGGTCCTTAGTTCTTCAGGAATATTCTTATATGATCCTATACTTCTAGTTATTACACTTTTGAGCTTTATGTTTTTTCTTGATGCTACTGAATATGGGTCTTCCTGTTGTCTGATTGAATATAAATGCACTTCACTACTTTTTATCACTTTAATGTTTGTTTTTATTTTGTTCTTCACTATTTTATTTATTAATTTTCAGTCCTCCATCTTTATAAGATTGTTACTTTGTAAAGTCTTCAGCCTTTTATACAACTCCTTTGTTGGATAGTACCAGCTTGGACAATATAATATCGTTAATAAATTTTAAGGTAATTTTTCTCGTACCTACTTCTCGATCTTTTTGCACCAAGTAAAAATAATCTCTGTCTGTAATATTTAATAGATTTTGTTTAACATACAAATATGTTGGTCTTGTGTCCACCTCTCACCTCCAGTAGCACCAACTTTGTTTTCATTAAATGCGCATAACTTTTTTCCTTTAACTTAGACCTGTCAAGTGTACTAAGTCTACTCGTTTAGATAAAAAAAAAGAATGTTTTTTAATATCTCATCGAAAACTATTTCTTTGTTATATCTACTTTTAGTGAAGTGTAGTGAAGTTATGGATGTATCTGTATAATTATAAAAATCAATTCGCAGGTTGAACGATCAAAGATAAATTTATTCTAGGCCTTTACGACAAGCAAGTACAACAAAGGATTCTTAGGGAAACTGATATTACGCTATCAAAAGTGTATAGAGTATAGAATTGTCTAATCAACATCTCAGGCTTTTTACTCATGTGAAAAGTTAATGCTGTGAGAAGTATCACTAAAAAGTGAAGAAAATGTGGACCTGAACATATGGTAGGAAGATGGCCTGTGTACAATAAAATTCGCAATTTATCAGATACGCAATCACTTTGCCAAAGTATGCTTTCACAACCAGAATATCCAAGCTGTTGGTGACAAACATCGGACGTCGGGATATGGAAATAGCTTTAGAGGTCAAAATCAAGTCCCCGAGAGCAGAGCAGAAAGCAACCATACAAGGAAAGGGTCAAAAGGTCTGATCGATGACTTTTAGTTGTAGTTTTTTTGTAAGTGCAAGTGAGTGTAATTTTGTGGCATATTCTGTTCAATTTAGTTGTACTCGATAAAGGTACTACTATGGTAATGCAATGCCTTTGATGGCACACTGAAAGCCTGTAAGATAAATAGTCTAGTCAAATTTAAAATTACTTCAGTAGGGTAACCTCGAATATTCATCTCTGACACTTTGTATTTGGATATATAATCTCCGTCTGTAATATTTAATAGGTTTTGTTTAAGATACAAATATGTTGGTCATGTGTCCACCTCTTACCTCCAGTAGCACCAACTTTGTTTTCATTAAATGCGCATAACTTTTTTTCTTTTAACTTAGACCTGTCAAGTGTACTAAGTCTACTCGTTTAGATAAAAAAAAACAATGTTTTTTAATATCTCATCGAAAATTAATTCTTTGTTATATCTACTTTTAGTGAAGGGACATTTTATTAATCTATGTACCAAAAAATCTATTAATTCATTCTCTAGCTAAGCAAACTGAGTATCAATTATATTTAACAATTTCTTAATGTACTCTAGCTCTTTGTTATATCTACTTTTACTTAAGGTAAATTATATTAATATATAATTTACCTTAAGTAAAGGTAGATATAACAAAGAGTTAGAGTACATTAAGTATATAAGAGTATATTAATATATAATTTACCTTAAGTAAAAGTAGATATAACAAAGAGTTAGAGTACATTAAGAACTTGTTAAATATAACTGACACTCGGTTTTATTAGCTAATAGCTAGAATGAATTAATAGACACAGACCAGAAAACATGTTAGCGGAATCCTCGAGATTCAGAAAAGATAAAGTGGACAAAAAGTTTGTCTGTTTTCCTTCCATTTAAACCGCGAACCACGAGAGGCCTCGAAAGCATTTTAAGAAGACTGATTTTCACCTAATATTTTCGGCAACAAATAATTTTAAAAATGTGGTAATCCAAAAAATAAGAATAAAGTCACTGAAATGTCAGGTATCTATGGCATAAGTTGTAAATATTGTAATCTTAAATACGTTGAGCAACGTAAAAGAAGAATTGAAACTAGATTTAAGAAACATCTGGTACAGCTGCGATACGTTATTATAGATAAGTTGTAAATATTGTAATCTTAAATACGTTGAGCAACGTAAAAGAACAATTGAAACCAGATTTAAGAAACACCTGGTACAGCTGCGATACGTTACTACAGACAAGTCATGCGTGGCTCCGCATATTTGGGATAATAATCACCACATAGACAAAGAAAACCTGAAGCTCATCAAAAATCTTAGACAACCGTTTAAATTAGATGCATACGAGGGTATTCATATCTCTAGGGTCATAAATAACAAAGTTTGTTTGAACAGGGCTCTGCCACGTCTTAATAGTTCGCTGTTCGCACTGTCTTTTTGATAAAATATGCCGACACTGTGAAATGCAGGATCCGAAGATTAAGTCCCTAGGTCCTTCCTATCACACGGCGTATTTGTCAGAGGATTGTTACTCTCTTCCTCACTATTTGCGACAGCATGATAATTTGGAATCCAGGACCACCCCATATAATTGACCTCACACACTAAAGTTAAAGGTTCTCGAAACATCACCGGCTGCCCTGAGCTCCTCTAGATACCTCTTCTTGATGAATATAATCATCTCCGCCATCGCTGGGTTTACGGAGAGTCCCAGCTCGCCAAAATGTTGTACTAACAAATTAATCCTTTTTTCATTAAAAAAAACTGCATTTGAGAAAATATGATAATTCGCTATCAACGTACTTGCTGGGTAGAGGCATTTGTAGTTTTTCCTTTATTTTACTATAAACGTTTAGATGTTTATACAAAAATGTTCAGTGTAATGCAAAATTGTTATATGCTATTATACTCACCTGTACAGGTTCCAATTGCATCTTTGTAATAAAATCCAGGAGGGCACTGAGGGGTCGTGTCCTCACATTTAAACGATCCAACGGTATTTATGCAAGTTTTGGGTTTTTGACACATTAATGCAAATTCACATTCATCCACATCTAGAATATAAAAATGTATAATTATTCGTTAAGCTTTTAAAATAGTGTTTCCTGTTTACCATCACAAACCATTTTTTCTCCATTAAATTTGTAACCTTCAGGACACTTGTCAAACAATGAATCATCAGAACCCAATAAATCATCTGGTAGGTCACAATAGTACCCTCCTGGTGCATTTATGCAGGTTTCGTCTGGGCTACATTCATACTCACCATTTTTGCATTCATCTACGTCTGAAATTTATTGTCTTGTATATTTGTTAGAAATAAGAAATTAAACGTTAAATTTATGCTATAAAGCGGTCCTGCATCTCTCCAGACATATAAATATAAGTGTCCCACCTGAGTCAAATATGCCACTTGTAGTTATTTATTTAATAAAACTGCATCCCCACAGCCTAAGCTATTCAAGTGCAAGAATATACAGTGAAGAAAATAACATATCTAAGTTCTAATACGGATAAAATTAAAAATAACTAAAAATAAATGTACACAAAAAAAATATGTATTCCCATACAGCACAAGATATTCTAAGAATGTTCTCACAATGTGAGAACATTCTTTTTTCAGAATATGTGTTTCGGAATGTTCTAATAACATTTATGGAATTTCAAACTGCATCTTGAATATTCGGAGTATATTCATTCAATCACATTCTAAGAAAATTTTTCATCAATATACAGGACAATATCTGAGTAGTTCGTTAATCAGAATATTTGCTCAGAATGTGCTTGAGATGTCCTTATAATATTATATAACTTTAAAATTTAATAAAAAAGATATATGATGATTACGTTATAGTGGTGAGAATTATATAAGTAACTATTTTGCATGTTTGATTATGTTACTTGTTGCACATCCGAAGATAGTATATTAAGGCACCTCCCTTCTTCTCGCATAGAGCGCATGTCCATTCCGGTGGCAGAGTAGAAGGGAAGATGGCCGATAGATGTAAATGTAAATTAATGTCAACATGAATGGTGTGAGGTCAATGTTGTATAAGGTTATATTGTAACATAATTAATTATAAATAACAATGTGACGTGAACACGGAGAACAATGTGTAATTACAAACCTAGATACAAAGTACTGAAGCAACTAAAACATGGTGTCAGGTTATCAAGAATTAAGACGCACCCAGTAAAGAAATACGTTTTAAACCATATCTTGTAGTTGACACCGACGAAGGGTTCGTCAATTTTGCTTGAGTCTGGATCATCTTACGAATTAGGTACACATAGATCGTATAATATATAATTAAAAAATTGTGTTGTTCAATAGTAAGCCATGCAAATAAATCACCACCACCGTTTGATGTAGATGGACTGGAACTTGAGCATAAATGAAAACAAAAGCTTAATGTATTTCTAAAAGCTTAAATAAAACACAATTTAAATGATGATATGAAAATAGCCCTACTTTCACATATTTTAAGTGAAGCGGGGTTAGACATCTTTAATCATTTTCCAGTAGATAAGACAAATAAGCTGAAATATGTTCTCAGTTGCTTTCATGAAGCCAAAGACAATATTACTATGGAAACCTTAAATTTTTATAACTTCTACAAAAAGAAAACCAGAGCATTTACTCTTTTGTAACGGAACTTAAGAAGCAACCTGCTACTTATGGATGTATCTGTATAATTATAAAAATCCATTCGCAGGTTGAACGATCAAAGATGAATTTATTCTAAGCCTTTACGACAAGCAAGTACAACAAAGGATTCTTAGGGAAACTGATATTACGCTATGAAAAGTGTATAGTGTATAGAATTGTCTATATCAACATCTCAGGCTTTTTACTCATGTGAAAAAAGTTATTGCTGTGAGAAGTATCACTATAAAGTGAAGAAAATGTGGACTTGAACATATGGTAGGAAGATGGCCTGTGCACAATAAAATTCGCAATTTATCAGATACGCAATCACTTTGCCAAAGTATGCTTTCACAACCAGAATATCCAAGCTGTTGGTGACAAACATCAGACGTCGGGATATGGAAATAGCTTTAGAAGTCAAAATCAAGTCCCCGAGAGCAGAGTAGAAAGCAACCATACGAGGAAAGGGTCAAAAAGTCTGATCGATGACTTTTATTTGTAGTTTTTTTTTTTGTAAGTGCAAGTGAGTGTAATTTTGTGGCATATTCTGTTCAATTTAGTTGTACTCGATAAAGGTATAAGTACTACTATGGTAATGCAATTCCTTTGATGCCACACTGAAAGCCTGTAGGATGAATAGTCTAGCCAAATTTAAAGTTACTTCAGTGGGGTAACCTCGAATATTCATCGCTGAAACTTTGTATTTGGCTATTAAATTTTCTGTCATCTCCAAGAACCGCATCTTTATTTATTTTATTTTTATGTTATTGAAATTTTAATTGTCGTATTAGGATTTTATTCACAAACATTTCTTTGCATTTGTTATAGGTAAGCACTTAATCTGAATAAATTTGCAATACTCGAATTGTTGACTTATTAAGCATCTGAACGTGAGTTTACAGGTGCGTGTATAGCCACTGGAACAATAATAACCTACACAAGGGTGAGTGATTGAAGTTCAAATTCTAACATATATGGCGAGTGGGCTTGCTTATACAAGGCCAGTTAAATGGAGGAAAATTAGTGAATTTTTAAGATGAATAAAATATTTCATAGCTTTGCATTTCTTTAATTTCTGTGTCATTCAAAAAATGTACACAGGTTGTTTCGCATAAGAACCGACACAGAGTAGGGGCACATAGGTAAGACTAAAATATGGTGATTTAACGCAACTTAACTCTATGCTATGCTGCACCCCTGAGCAATAGGCCTTCAAAGTGGGGTTTCAAATTAAGAAAAATCAATATCTGCGTAATACTTTAACTTAGAAAAATCAAAGTTGGTACACATTCTCAGTATACCAAGAGCATTAATCGATGCTAAGTAGAGTTCAATTGAGGCATTTGAAAGGGTTGAATAGGTTGAACCCTATTTTAAATGCCTATAACTTCTCAGGAGTGCAACTTATTGTAGAGGGGTAAGTTGCGTGAAATCACTATATTTCAGGTTTCCTAATACATGCCCCTGCTCTGTGTCGGTTCTTATGCAAAACACCCTGTATATCTTTAAAAAAAGCAATGTTCCCAAGAGAATATGAATGGACATTCATAGAAGATTCATTGAACTGTGGGGCATTTTCAGAACATACTGGGAGCTCCTAAGAATATTATAAATAACATTCTAAGAACCTTATTAGTAGGACAGCATCTGTCCAATTGTCATGTTCCTAGCATGTTCAATGAATATATTTGTATCCTGTGATAATGTTCTGGGTATGTTTCAATATTCTTTCGAAACATTCCTGGTATATTCTCAGAATATGTCGGTGCTCTCTGGGTTAATATTAAAACAACAATAGCAAAAAGAAAAAGGCAGAATTAATTTCTCTATAAGAAGTTTGAAGTATATCAACGGAAATGTTAATTAGTTGCAAGTTGCGATACATAGTATAAAGGGGAGACGATTGCTGCGAACCCGTACGAGCCAATCTGAGATAAAATGCAACCGGATGTAACCGAGGGCGGTGTGCATGAGCAACCAGCATCTGTGCTATTAATGGACAGTTAATGTTTCTGTTGATCACCTTATGCAGATACAACTGAATGGGCTGCCCTCGGCGCTCAAGCGATGGCGCATCAAATCTCTCAAGAAGAAGACTATTTGGATACCTAATAGACAGATAGGAGCCATCCAGTCTAAATGACAGGAGGAGTCTTCTTTAAATTCTTCCAGTTCTTGCTTATGACTCTCATAAAGAGGTGACCAAATAACGGAAGTATATTCAAGACGCGTATGAACAAAAATGTTGAATAATCTGAACAAAACCGCATATGAAAAGTATCGGCCGTTCGAATAATGTACCCAAGCGTTCCGCAATATTTTAAAACAGTTTTTACTATATGCTGATTGAAAGAGAACTGGGGGTTGAAAATGTTTCTAATCTAGTTAATACTTCTCCGCCGATAATATAGGGATATATCACGGGATCCTTTATACGGTGATATGACAGTTAAAGCCCAGACAGTTACGCTCACACCAATGAGGCAAAATACCTACGTTCTTCTGCAAATGATATCAGTCTTCCCAAGATGAAATTTTGTGGAACAGCTTTAGATCATCTACATATAAAAAATGGCCAACAGAGAGGTTACAGGTGATGTCCACGTGCACATTAAATAACAAGGGACCCAAAATGGATCCCTGTGGTATGCCAGAGGAAGCACTAAACGGCTTAGACCTAATACTATTGTGTTCAATATACTGCTGCCTGTTTGAAAGGTAAGACTTTATCAAGGTAACCAATTTCAGTGAAATATTGAAACTACTCAGTTTATGGTAAAATGTTTTTAGGAAAGTCCATCGGGACGGTCAGAAATAAACTTAGTTATAACAAATAGATTTTGTCACCTTGTTTCATAATAGGAACACCTCTAGAAATTTTCCACTTGTCCGGAAAAACGCATTTGTTTAAAATCAGGGGGACTATATGTTCGAGTGGAGACAGTAAAGTGTGTCTGCGATCTGAAACCAGAAAACCTGGATTTCCATCAGGACCAGAAGAGAAATTAGGCTTTATTTTTTAAAACCGTCCAAAATGTCAGACTCATCAAAATGGCTTATGAACACTGAATCATCAGACGCAATTATACCATAAGACCTCGTGCAACGAGAAGCAAAATTCTCGACTATGCCCTGTATATCTTCATAAATGTCACCATTGCACACCACATGATCAGGAAATGCACTCCCCCTGGATTTAAAGTTGACAAACGACCAGAATGTTTTTGGGTTTTGAGTTTGAGTTTTGAGTTAATCTGACTCTCTGTACGACTGACAAAGGCAGCATGCGAGTGTTGTATGCCAGATGTGGACACACACACACACACACACACACACACACACACACACACACACCCACTTTTGTTTTAAATCGAAGACTTTTACCAAACGATGTACTGTCTAAACTCATACGATTTAAAAATCTAAAACTCAGAGGTGCGCATGTCATCTGTCAGTCTATGTTTTGCAGGTATTTTTTATTGTCTTAGTAACTTAGGTTCTGAGTAGGGGAGCCACATGCAACTTTTTTAAATCACAATCTGGGTCATGTTGGGTATCATTGAAAAGCTAATCTTTTATGAACATGAAAGTCTAGCACAAATAGGGTGTTACATAACAAAAGTTTCAAGAAAAAAACAAAGTAAGTAAAGATTTGAACCTGTAATGAGCACTGGTAAGTACAATTTGGAAAACCCAATTCATCACAATACAGTTTTCAGACCTGACGATCTTGTCTCTAATAAAGTTAGCCTCATCGGGGGCATGAATAAACCTCATCCCCCTGACGAATGAATGAAGTTTATTTGTCCCTGTGATAACTTTGTTAGCAAAACGATCGTCAGGTCTAAAAACTATATTGCCATCAATTGGGTTCTCCGAATTGTACTTAGAAACAAACTGCGAAAATAAAGTGTTATTGCTTTGACATAATAAACTTGTAGAAATTAGTATACCTTGATAAATTAACCTTGAAAAGTCAGAGATGTTTTACTTCTTGACCGTTAACCTCCCGACATTAGCGAATTCTATCCATTTAAACAGTTAATATATTTTGTAACCATTTACGAGGAAAACGCGCCTTTCAATTTGTATTATCGCTTTCAGTTCATCTATTGTTTTGCCAAAGAGAAAAATCCAACGGCGTCAAGCCAATAAGCACGATAGTCACTCTATTGGTGTCCTGGGTT